>PVJD01002584.1:0-196446 GCA_004026545.1 Mormoops blainvillei | reverse complement strand
TCTGATAAGGGCTTAATATCAAAACTTTATAAAACTCAATACCAAAAAAATAAGTAGTCCAATTAAAAAATGAGAAAAGTACTTTAACATATTTTTCTCCAAAAAGGACATACAGATGGCCAATACACATATGAAAAGATATTTAACATAACTAATCATCAAAGAAATGCAAATTAGAACCTCACCCCAGTCAGAATGGCTATCATCAACAAATCAGCAACAAATATTGGTGAGGATGTGGAGAAAAAGAACCTTGTGCACTGATGGAGGGAATGCAGATTGGTGAGGCCACTGTAGAAATTAGTACGCAGTTACCTCAAAAAATAGAAAAGGAACTCCCTTATCACCCAATGATTCCACTTCTGGGTGCATATCTAAAACATTAATTTGAAAAGATATATGTATCCCTATGTTTATTGCAGTGTTCTTTACAATAGCCAAGATATGGAAGCAATATGAGTGCTCATCAATAGGCGAGTGGATAAAAATGCCTGGTACACATATACAGTGGAATACTAGTTGACACTTAAAAAGAATGAAATCTTACCCTTTGTGACAGCATAGATGAACTTGGAAAATATTATGATAAATGAAATAAGCCAATGAGAGAAAGACAGATACCATACAATTTTGATTTTGCTTATATGTATATTCTAATCAACAAAATAAACTAACAAACAAAATA
Source organism: Mormoops blainvillei (assembly GCA_004026545.1). NCBI lineage: Eukaryota > Metazoa > Chordata > Mammalia > Chiroptera > Mormoopidae > Mormoops > Mormoops blainvillei. Next base: position 195,761 of record PVJD01002584.1, on the reverse strand, counting down.
GAAACAGTCTCATAGATATGGAAAATGAACAGACAGCTGTCGGAGGGGAGGGGTTTGAGGGGCTGGGTGAAAAAGGTAAAGGGATTAAGGGGGAAAAGAACCCATGGAGACACAAACAATAGTATGGTGATTACCAGAGAGAAAGGGGTTAAAGAGGGGACAACTAGTGATGGAAGGAGACTTGACTTGGGGTGGTGAACACAGAAATACAATGTATAAATGATGTTATAGAACTATATACCTGAAACCTACATAATTTTATAACCAATGTCACCCTAATAAACTCATAAAAATTTTAAAAATAGCATATAGACATAGCTTACTTAAAACGTTATTGACCAAATATAAACTTCTTGTAAATCCCATCTGAGTTTTGTAGATTATATGAAAATAGATAAATATGAAAGCATTATCTAGAAGAGGCCTTTCTACTAATGGAAAGGGGGAATAAAAGTCTTATACTGTGTGTTTTCTTGTTTGTTTGTTTGTTTGTTTGCCTCATGTGTGAAGACCAGAAAGATTGAGTTAACCTAACTTGAATTCAATGAACAATAATTACTGAATGATTCTCTTTTCAAGATATCTGTGTATGTATGGGTGTGTTTCCAAATCAGGCTAACTAAAGAAGAATACATGGAAGTGAAAGAAAAGATAAGAGAGAATAGGATAGGCCAAAGGAACACTTTGTCCTTGAGAAACTTTTCTATCTTGACTCTGAAATCAGTAAGCTTTTTGGTTCTGGAAGCTTGTGGTCCTGTAGTAATAGGAGGTTAGAACAACTGGGTCTGATTCTGCTTTTGGTGCTAAATCAGTGGGTGCAAAACTCCTCATTCTGTGGGACCCTTTGTGTGAGTAATAGCAATATCTAACCTACTGAGCACTTACTGTCAGGTCAAAATCTTTATAATCATTGACTCATTTGATCCTCTGAAGGGAAGCAGAATTTGCCAACCCAAAGTATGCCTTTGGGGATTTTGATTTTTAGCTTTAAAAAAAATTATTTATGTATTTATTTATTGTTAGAGAGCAGGGAAGAGAGGGAGAGAAACATTGATTGGTTGGCTCTTATAGACACCCCAACCGGGGACCAAACCTGCTGCCCGGGCATGTACTTTGACCAGGAATTGAACCAGCCGCCTTTCACTTTGCAGGACGACACCCAACCAAGTGAGCCACAAGGGTCAGGGCTAAACTGCTTTTTAAGACACAAAAGACTCAGAAAGAATCTTTGCTTATCACCCTAACTATATACTGGAATCTAGATAGAGGGTCTGATCCTGGAATGGGGAGATCATCACAGATAATGGTAGTTTAATATAAACCAGCAAGTGACAGAGAGGAACATAGCAAGGCCCATTCCGTCCAAGTCCTTTCTGTGTCCCATTGTTAAAGATGGCCTAGCTAATGTGTTTACCAAACATTTGCTTTCTCATCTCCATGTGAATTACCTTCCTGCCCTGTGAAGTCCCAAACCCAAACCCGTTTCCCATCCCTTCTCCTTAGCTCCAGAATGGCATTACGAATCTCAGCTGCCAATGCCTCTTTGGGCTTATATCATCTCCGAATATGTATCCATAAAATAAACGTTGGGCATTTTTTCCTGTTAATCTGTTTTATGTTAATTGGATTATTAGCCAGTTAGAAGAATTTAGAAGGTGGGAGGAGAGTTATATTTTTTGTTACCCCACACCTCCAAATAATTTAATGGGTACAATTATTATCTCATATTACAGATTAGGGACCAGTGGCACTGGAAATTTCTTAAATTGCTCTGAGTCCTAAGCTACTTTATACTACAGTATGGATTAAAATCCAGACAGTTTAGTACTGGGGTGGTACTCTCAATCAGTACACTGTGTGTAAAAATGAAAGAAGGTAGTGGACCCCCTTCCAGCACCAACATTCTTTGAGCTTATGTGGGTATGAAAAATGGCAACATAAAATTGACTATGTAAAATGTAGGAATTATTAGCTCCCAGTCAACATTCTTCACAAATATAAATTCTGTTTTTCAGATATAATACATCAGGAGAGAATCTTTAATTATTAAAGAACAATTTTCATAGGATTTTTGTTTTGTTTTGTCTTCCTTTCACAGAATAACTCTCAGACTCTTTTCCTAGGAGATAGTTTCACTGTGCTAATAGAATTTCATAGAAAATAGAGTCTCTTTCTATAAAGTTTTCCTTCTTTTAATACCAATATAAGCTTTTCGTTATGAATTTAAAGCATTTTATTATACATGTTTTTGATTTGTTCATTGTTTTTAGCATCTAGTAATATGTGCAAGATTGTGAGAAAAATACAGTCTGTAATTGTATAACTTAATATTATCTAAAATACAACATTACACAAAAGGGTATATTACACACACACACACACACACACAGACACACACACACACACACACTCCTGGTAAACAAATCAAACCTGAATTTCAGATGCCAAATTCTGCTGGCCACCCATTGTCTATTTGGGTCACACTTCTGTGAAAGAGGGTGGCTCCATTCACTTTCACTTTTACATTTAGTTAATTCGTGTGAGTGAAACCTTTATTATAAAAGAAAAAGAAAGGGGTGGCCTATTCATTCTCCTTAGGTGTATGAAAACCACTTGAAAACAATTAGTTGTCAACAGAATTGTTAATTATCCTGGGGTCACCACCTTTTGTGAAGCTTTTCAGAGTAAAAGGGAGGTGTGGCTTAGCTCACAGCAGGTTTAAACAGCCTTCTAATTGACAAATTTTATACTCAGCAGTTGGGCTGGCTAGAGAGGTTAAGTAACATCTACTGTCCTTCCACAGATAAAAATGAATGGACTATTATGTTAATCATTCATTGATCTTTGAAGCAAGGTTCACCTCCAAGGCCTGGAGATCCAGTGGTAGATAAGAGGGGCATGAAGCTTACATTCTCTTTTTATAAGAAAATACCATCACTTTCCAACTTACAAATTATTAATTAAGAAGAACCAGTTGTAGACTATGTCAGAAGCCTTTCAAAGCCTACTGCTTTGTTTCCTATTCCAAACAATGGGAAGGTGAAAGTGCTATACCTTCACCAAGCTAAAGGAACAACAACCTCTTTGTAAGGACAGCCTCACACCACAAATAAGACACCAGCTTTTCTCCTATGTGCCCCCAATTCCAAGACTCCCATTCCCCTTTGAGGGAGCCACCACCATCACCCTCCTATTCTCACCATCTCAAAATCTCCTGTGGATTATGTCGGAACCTACACTTTCCTATAGAATCAGTTAATAATTATTCTTGGACATAGTTGAAGTACCATCAGTAGTTTTAATGTGCTGTGTAGAAAATATCCTGAATCAGGATAAACTAAAGCCCTGCATTCTGATTTCTGCTCTTATACTTAACAGCCAATATTAGGCATGTTTTCACCTTTTATAACTTTCTTTTCCCTCATTGGTAAAATAACAATAATACCATCTCTCATCTACTTAACAGTGTCACAAAAAGAAAACTGTATATGAATTTTTTTTGAAAATTAAACAATAGCTTATAAATATAGGGCATTTAAAAATCACTATACTTAGATTCTATAAACTTCAATTCATAATGCTTATAATCTTTTCACCATAATTGCTCAGCTAAAACAGCAGCTTTCAAAGTGTGGTCCAGAAATCCTTGGTGATTCCCCACCCCATTTAGGTAGGGGGTCCATGAGGTCAAACTATTTTGATAATTCTACTACTAAGGGGTTATTTGTCATTTTTACTCTCTTTTATGAGGGTAGAGTAGATCCTTTTTCAGAAGCTATGGGATACAAGGTATTACAACATATTTAGCATAGAAGCAGATATGATAATCCAGAATAATGTCTCTTATTAAGCCAGATATTAAAGCTTTCCCAAAATATTAAAGAATGCCACTCATCTTAGGATGTTTTCTGTTTTGGAAAGAATTCAAAAAGCCCCTAAAATGTATTATTTATATTAACATATAGTGAGTTATTATTGTTTCTTTTGAATAAAGTAATATTGAATACATATTTTTTAAATATCTCAATTTAAACTTCTAGTAGAGTTAATAGTGATAAATACAGACTATATGTATATATATATAAGCTTTTGGGGGGTCCTCAATATTTTTCAAGAGTGTAAATGAGTCATGAGGCAAAGATGTTTGAAAACTGACTAACTAAAATAACCTATGAAAAGAAACTTTATAATTGTGAAGCACCTCATACAAAAATGTTGAAATAAACATTGCATTAGAATTTAACAGACATTTGTGAATTGACCTGTATAATTTACTGGTTATTCTCTGCTTTTTGTTCCCAACAACCTATTTCAACCCAAACTATAGTCATAATGTAACCTGGCCTTACAAAGGGGTCTTCTGGCATATTTACATGGATTTAAAAACTACTGGGATACCTGCAAATAATGGCAGAAGAGTATGTGTCCATAACTAACCCTATACTACTGCATTACTTAAGATGTGAAGAGAACCAGTATTCTCTCAGGGGGAAATGCCATATAGGGGGCAAGAAGATTCCTGTCAGAAACTTCAGGAAGTTAAACGTTGCAGAATCGGGGTAATCATTCCCTTCCTCTTACACTCTGGAAGCTTGGGGACATTAGGTCAGCAAACTGGGTACACCAACCTGGGACTGTGAGTTCTGAATAGCACAAAGTCACAAAGAGAAAGGAAATGCACCATGTTTGGTGGTGGCAGAGCTCAGAATCCAGCTGTGAGCTGGTAAGTGTCAGCGCTGCATCAGTGGTACCAACTGTGGTGGCAATGGGTATCAGGTGAAGGCAGGTTCAGTACCAAAGACATGACCTTGGCTATGTAGGTTCAAGTAATAATTCTGAGTCTGATTCTATAGGTTTCCTGTGGATGCCATGAGTTACCTTAGCTCCCTCAAATTAACTTTTTTCCTGTTTATTTGGCCAGAGCTGTTTTGTTTTAAGTGTTTGTGTGAGTGCATGTGGTTTGCCTCTCAGAACCCTACAACTTCTGGCTGCCCAGTTAATTGGATTTGGCACAATATTTCACCTCCTAAAAAATAAAAGCAATAACAGTATCTGTAGTCTTCGTTTAGTCACCTGTATATTGGGAATATTGTGATGAGGAGCCAATGAGGTAGTACATGGGAATAGCTTGGCACAGTAGCTGTGAATTTGCAATGGATTTGAGATATGGATGGGGAAAAGCCCACTTCAGAAGTAAAATTACTCTAAGATTTGTACAAGTGAATATAGAAAGCAGGAGACCACTCTCACATTGTTTTAATACTTCTTTTTCTGAGGACACATGTAGAGTTTAACCAAAATAACCAATGATTTTTCTGTTAGACTCTGATTCCTTTAATCCACTTCTGTTGGAACATCAAATCATTTTTCCTTCTTTTCCGCTGCAGATCGTTCTAAAATTGTTTCTCAGAGCAGTACTATTGGTGTTCAGATTAAGACAAGCCTTTACCCTGCAGGACCGTCCCAAGCATAGCAGGGCGTTATCATCACTGAACCTAGCTCACTTACTGTCAGCACCTCTCCAAACTTAAGACAACTCTAAACATACCTAGGGGATAGTTCTATCCCCAGTAGAGAATAATTACAAGTCTTGATTGCTCCACAGTTCATTAACCCAGTAATCTACCTTAAAATATTTTTTAAATGGTTAGGTAGGAAAAAGAGAACATACTTATTGAAACTGGTAATGTTCCCAGGCTGAATTTTAGTGTTTTGAGGCACTAAACTGCTGAAATTCATAATGGTCTTATCAAATTAAAGAGGTTGACAAATAATTAGCAATTTATTATAATATGTACAAGTTTAAAGTCATTGAGGGAAAATATATTCACAGCATTGTAAGAGACATTGAAAACAGACAGTTTTTCTAGAAACTTAATTAGCATCAGCGTTGTCCATGGGCTTAATATAGATATGGGCAATGAACTCTATTTTATAATACTTAAAGTGGAGTACCAGGGAGTGGGTCAGGGCATGAATTTTTTTTCCAAACTATTTTGATTGTTTTATAACAATTTTCTGCATTCTTCCTAAACTATTTTTTCATTTAATCTTTATTGTATTTTTTCCATTACCATTTAGCCCCCTTTTACCCCTTCTCCCCAGCAATCCCCACACTGTTGTCCACATCCATGAGTCCTTTTACCTTTATGCTTAATATTGCCACCCCTTCACCTCACCTCCCACTAGCTGTCATTCAGCTCTCCATCTATGAATCTGTCTCCATTTTCCTTCTTACTTTAGTTTGCTCATCAGATTCCACATATGAGTGATATCATATAGTATTTGTCTTTCTCTGACTGGCTTATTTCACTTAGCATGATGTTCTCCAGGTCCATCCATATGGTCACAAAGGGTAAAATTTTCTTCTTTTTTACAGCCAAGAAGTATTCCATTGTGTAAATGTTCCACAGTTGTTTTATCCACTCATCTACTGATGGACACTTGGGCTGCTTCCACATCTTGGTGATTGTAAATAATGCTGTAATGAACATAAGGGTACTTATGTTCTTTTGAACTACTGTTTTGGGTTCCTTCAGATATATTCCCAGAAGTGGGATCGCTGGGTCAAAAGGCAGATCCATTTTAAATTTTTTGAGGTATTTCCATACTGCTTTCCACAGTGGTGGAAAGGAGAGCCCTTTTTCACTGTCAGTGGGAATGCAGGTTGGGACATTAATATTTTTATACCACACCACAGTGTTTGCAAATGTAGAGTTCTTAAAGTTAGTGGATTTTGTAGGTTTCACTCACTCAACATAATAAAAGGGTTCTATAACACAATTCATCAGCACCTACTCTGACTAACCCTATACTATGCATTAAGGATACAGAGGTAAGATACCGGTCTGAACTCCAAAGGACCACTATTTAGTTTTGGGAAACAGACATCAAATCATTACTGTACAGTAATGTGATAACAGGGGAAAAAAAAAAAAGGCGGGGGGCATAACTTGTAAATACAAAGCGATAACAGGAACTACTTCCAACAGGACTGGATGAAGTTTGAGGATATGAATTAACATGGCAGAGTCTGGAGGAGCTTAGTTAGCTCTTTATAAACAAAAAAAATTGTGGTGCACACTAGGAACAAATGACTGAGCGATTATAAAAGAATGGCATCTCTGCTTGGTCAGGAGTTTATAGGTTAATACAAATGCATGTGTTACTCATTTTGTTGTTTTGACCAAAGTAATAGACTACTTAACTTAAAAAAAGATTTAAATTTAGATACACCTTGACTTAAAAATCCAAGCAGCTATAAGGGAAATAATATTTATTAGAACGAATAAGGACTTAGTTAGGAAGGCAATATTGAATTTCCCTAGAAAATGATTACATATTTCCTCAGTGAACTGTATGTCAATTTTTTTCTACCTTTCATTCATGTTTTCTTCCTTTTTAAAAATTTTCCTCTAATATACCAGAGACTGCATTGTACATTCAAGTTAGAATCATAATTGCAATAAGTTGAAATGTAAAAATATATTGAGAGATAAATAGGTCTATATATAGGTACGGCTTTAATTATAATTTGTCCCCTGATATGCAAGAAATACTCCACTTATAACTGAGAAACCACCACTATTTTAGTCCTTTCAATGAGTCACAGACTCTCTGTTTTTTATGTAATTGTCAATCTAAGGGAAAAATAACATCTTGACATAAGAAGATATTGCTTTTTAGAAAACAAAAATAATTCTAATGAATAAACATGTAGATAAATTATATTTATATTCTTTTCTGTGAAATGTCATAATAGACACAATTTTATAGTTTATTTTTAAATATATTTCTTTTTTACAAAGAGCAGGAAGAATAGTGTCGTGTGATATAGAATGTATCTGCACATACATGTTGGAACTGTATATATTCTGGGAAATATAATAAAAGTAATGGGCACACAACCCTAGAAAAATGCACATAATGATAGAAGTTGGAGATCACATTGAAGGGTGCATAGGTGCCTTGGTATCTGTTCCAGTAAAACATGTCACGTATGGAAAGAACATGGACACTAACTTTATCTCAGGATGGATTCTAGAATTAACTACCTGCTTGACCAGAGAAAAGCTATTTAGTCTCTCTATGCTTTAGTTGTCTCATCTGTTAAACCAGGATAAAATTGTATTATCCTGATAGGATTGCTGTTGTAATTAAATGAGATAATATATGCAGAGAACTTAGAACAATACTATCATAATCATTATCATAATGAATTATAATTATTACCTATAAAATGGAAATAAAATTGGCAGTACCTTTATTGTTACATAAAGAGTTAATGAGACATAGTATGTAAAATATGTAACTGTTCATAAGTGCTTAGAATACACTAGTTACTATCACTGCTATGCTTTTGGTTTATTTTCTATAATATAAACCTAGGAAAATGGATGTTGTGTCTCCCTGTACATAACAGGGGAAGTCTTTATTACCCTTGCATTGTGATATAACAATTAGGGCTTTATAAACCACCCTGGCTTTTGACAAAAACTAAATTCCCAAAGTCAGTAGGCTTAAGGAGTAACTGTAAACTTTAAAAATATAAGTCTCATGCAAATATAAAACAAAGTGTGTCAAAAATTTTATTCAACTCATTTAAGCTCTCATTGTTGCTTTAGATGTTCCTTCTTTTCTAACATATGCATTCAGTGCTATAAATATCCCTCTAAGCACTGCTTTCACTGCATCCCACAAATTTTGATGCTATATTTTCATTTTCAACTAGTTCAAAATAATTTTTATTTCTCAAATTTTTTATTTGACATTGTTGTTATTTTGAAGTGTTTTTTTTTAGAAGTGTGTTGTTTAATTTACAAGTATGTTGCATTTTCCATCTTTCTGTTGTTGATATCTGGTTCAATTTCATCATGATTGGAGAGCAGACAACATATGATTTCTATTCTTTTAAATTTGTTAAGGTGTGTTTTATGGCCCAAAAAAGATTTCTGTTAGTAAATAGTCCCCATGGCCTTAAGAAGAATATGTAATCTGTTTTCATTGGATGAAATAGCCTATAGGTGTCAATTATATCCAGTTGATTGATGATGTTGTTGGACTCAGCTACATTCTTAGTGATTTTTCTACCTGCTGTATCTGCCCTTTTCTCATAGAGGGGTGTTGGTATCTCCAGCCCTAATAGTAGATTCATGTATTTCTTCTTTTAATTCTATTAGTTATTGCTTTACGTGTTTTGATGTTTTGTTATTAGATTACGGATGTTAAAGATTGTTACGTTTTCTTGGAGAATCGACCCCTTTGTCAATAGGTAATGCCCCTCTTTATCCCTTATAATTTTCCTTGCTCTGAGGTCTGCTCTGTCTGAAACTATTATAGCGGCTCCCAATTTCTTTCAGTTAGTGCCAACATGACATGTCTTTCTTTATCCATTTACTTTTAAACTATATATGTCTTTGTACTTAAAGAGAGTTTCTTGTGGACAACATATAATGAGGTCTTACTTTTTTAATTCACTCTGACACTCTGTTTTTTAATTGATATGTTGACCATTAATTTTAATGTGATTATTGATAAAGTCGCATTAATATCTGTCATATTTGTTACTGTTTTCTATTTGATGTGTTGTTCTTTGTTTCTATTTTATCTTTTACTATTTTTCTGCCTTTTGTGGTGTTAATTGAGCATTTTAAGTGATCCATTTTCTCTCTTTCTTAGTATATGTTGAACTTTTTAAAAAAATTTTTATTGGTTGCATTAGAATTTACAATATACATTTACAACTAATCCATATCCGCTCTCAAATAACACTATACTGCTTCACAAATAGTGTGAATATCCTGTAATAACAAAATAATTCTAATTCCACTATCCTGTCTCTTGTATCATTGCTATCATTCAACTCTAAGTATACATATTTATATATCTGTATATAATCAGGTATTGCTATTATTATTTTAATAAATTGTTATCTGTTAGATCAATTAAGAATGAAAAATATAGCCCTGTCCGGCGTGGTTCAGTGCATTGAGTGCTGCCTGCGAACCAAAGGGTCACAGTTTCGATTCCCAGTCAGGGTACGTCCCTGGGTTGTGGCCTAGGTCCCCAGTAAGGGGCACAAGAGAAGGAAACATAAATGTGTGGTTGTAACCCTCCTTTCCCCTCTTTTCCTCTCTCTCTCAAAATAAATAAACAAAATCTTTAAAAATAAGAATAAAAAATATTTTGCTCTTATTCCTTCTCCAATACTCTTCCTTTTTAAATAGACCTGATTTTCCAACTTATATCATTTTTTTCCTCAGTGAAGATCTTCTTTTAACATTTTTATGTTTAGGAACAAATCTACTAGCAATAAATTTCCGCAGTTGTAATTTGTCTGACAAAGTCTACATTTCTCATTTAAATTTAAGAAATAATTTCTCAGGATACAGAATTCTAGGTGAGCTTTTTCTTTTAATACTTTAAATGTTTCACTTCACTCTCTTCCTGCTTACATGGATTCTGATGAGAAGTCTGATATGAATATTATTTTTTGTTCCTCTATAAGTTAAGATTTTCTCAATTCAAGCTTCTAACAAGACATTTCCTTTTTTTTTTTTTAAAGATTATACTTATTTTTAGAGAGAGGGGAAACGAGGAAGGAAAAGAGGTACAGAAACCAATAGTGAGAGAAACATCAATCTTTATTGCTTGCTTTTTTGAAATTTGATATGGTATGCCTAGGCATAGGTTATTTGTTGTTTGTTTTTCCATTTATCTTTTGCTTGGTATTCTCTGAATCACCTGGACGTGTGCTTTAGTGTCTACCATATGACATTAATTTGGGGAAATTCCTACTCTTTGCTGCTTTGAATATCCCTTCCATTCTTTTCTCCTTTTCTTTTCCCTCTGGTATTCCCTTTATGCATATGCATTAATCAAGGCTTCCCAGGGAAACAGAACCAGTAAGATAGGTAGATAGATGATACATACATACATACATACATACATACATACATACATACAAACAAACAAAAAGATTTATTATGAGAAGCCCTGGCTGGTGTGGCTCAGTGGATTGAGAGCCGGCCTGTGAACCAAAGGGTCCCCAGTTCAATTCCCAGTCAAGGCACATGCCTGAGTTGCGGGCCAGGTCAAGTTCCCAGTAGAGGGCACACGAGAAGCAACCACACACTGATGCTTTTCTCCCTCTCTTTCTCCCTCTCTTCCCCTCCGTTAAAATAAATAAATAAAATCTTTTAAAAATATATTTATTATGAGGAATTGACTCACATGATAGAGGTTGAAAAGTTCCATGATTTGCTATACGTGAAATGGAGACCCAAGAAATCTAATGATGTAGTTCAGTCTGAGTCAGAAAACCTGAGAACCAGGGAAGCTGATGGTTCAAGTCTCATTCTGAGGACAGGAGAAGACCAGTGTCCCTGAGCAAGCAGTCGGGAACAAAGGGTATATTCTCCCTTTGTCAGCCTTTTTGTTTTATTCATGCACTTAACAGATTGGGTGTTTTCTGCCCACATTGGAGAGGGCCTTATGTCTTAGTCTACTGATTCAAATATTAATCTCATCCCAAAATACATACATAGACATACCCAGAAATAATATTTAGCCAAACTTGTGGGCACACTATGATCCAACCAAGTTGACACATAAAATTATCCATTACACTGTGTGTTATATATTTTGTAGTTGCCCCATAGTTCTTGAATATTCTGTTCTGGTTTTTTTTCCTCAGTCTTTTTGTCTTTTTGCTATTTTAGATTGATTTCCGAAAGAAAGAGGAAGGGAGAGAGTGGACAAAAAAACCCATTAATTTGTTGTTGCACTTACTGTATGCATTCATTGGTTGCTTCTCATATGTGTCCTGACCAAACATCAAACCCACCAATTTGGCATATCAGAACAAGGCTCTGACCAATGGAGCCACCCAGCCAGGCTTTTTGCTTTTTTTTTTTAGAATCTTGGACAAAACCTGAAGCTCAGAGATTCTTACCTCAGCTGTTTCTAGTCTGCTTATGAGTTCTTCAAAGACATTTTTTATTTCTGTCACAGTGTTCCTTTATTTCTAGTATTTACTCAGCCTGTGTCTACGTGCTTCTCAGTTTTTCTCCTAAGGTATAACAGGATGGTTCATGTGGGCTGGGCTTTGGATATCTCCCATTTCTCAGGCCTGATAAGCTCTGATAAAGCCCAGTACTTTAGGCTCTGACAAAATAGTTTCTCTTGTGCAGGCCTTATTGAGAAGAACAGAATGCTCTGATGTATTTCAAATTGGTTCCTTTCCCCTCTCCTTCTGCAGACGCATGGGTAATTTTTCTCCAACATACGCTCTAAGAATCTGGAGTTAAAATTCACGAAATTTTTAGACCTCTGATGATTGAGTCTCCATGGAGATTTTATCTCTAGATTTGTCCACACTGAGCCGCCACAATTTACCAAATACAGTCCAGGGCTTCCTGACCTGGCACTAGTTCTCACAGAGGTTTGTGCTCTGGTAAGTTGTAGTTCTCCGTGTCTGCCTGTCTCTGTGTACAATTTGGGGAACAGTGGTTTGCTCTGTGATATCACTTATCTTATGGATTCAAGAAGTGTTACTGATTTTTCAATTTGTTTAGCTTATTACTTGTTCAACAGAGTGACAGCTTCCAAGCTTCTTAACACTCTGGATTGGAACTCTCCCTGTGATTTTTACTGTGGTTTTACTGTCAAACATTTCCACTCATGTGTAGCCCACACATTCTCTCCAGATTGACCCAGAATTGTCATGGTCACTTGTAGCAATGGTAAAACATTTTTAATCTATACCTACTATGTGTATGATTATATGAAATATCTTAGGAATGCTGTTACTAATGAAAAATGTTACAAATATGGCATCTTTTTCTCAATGAGTCATCAATGTGAGATTTAAAAAGTCTATGTATTTAAAAACCATTTCTGCTGGAGCACACTTTCCCTTTCCACTGACGACTGAAGACTGGAGCTGAAACAGGGAGGATACCTGGCAAGAGCAGAGCCCAGGCCAGGGCAGACTGGCCTAGGACGGAGCTGACCAGAGCACAGCAGACCTGTGAAGAGCAGAGCAGGTCACTGAGCCGCACAGTAGAGCTGTCTAGCGGGAGAGCCACCTGCACCCAGGACCGTCACCTGTACCCAGGACCGCCTCATAGCCCAGCTGTACCCCAGTTGAGCTGCGTAAAGTTTTTTTCTTCACCACAGCCTCCCAAAAATAAAAATTAAAGTTAAAAAAACTATTTCTTCTTGTTAATAGGCACTAAACACCTTCTCATTAAATGCTCTACCTGCCTTAACATAGGCACCATGATAGAGTTCATTCTATTCTCAACTGTTTTTGAAAGCAGTTTGGTAAACTGAGGGAAGCTAAACTGTGAAATTAAAACTTCTAATATGATGCTGGATGTGCACAGAATTTTATCCAGGAAATTTAGAATATTAATGTATTTAAATTTAGTTAAGTATGTCATTGGGAGCAATCACAGTGATATAATATCTCTTTTCAACAATTTTGCAAAGCATCTTTGTCTTTTATTTCTGTTCACTTTGTGTGTGTGTTTGACTGTCCTACATCTAAAGATCATCTTAATCTTTCTATTTTAAAATAGTCAGACATCTGCTATAACACATAGTCATAAAGCTCTTTTATATCAAGTTATCCATCCATCAGCTTGTTTTCATTATAGGTCTATTGGAAGATTTCCACCCTCAACCCTATTCTCTTAGCAGTTAATTAAAATATTCTTGCCATTGAAATGCACTGTATAGTCTCTATGAATTAGAGTATGTCAAATATTGTAGTTTGCTTAGAGTCCAGGATTCAAATTTTTTTTAAGTCCCCCTATTTCATACTTACAGTGATTTAGAAAAATTGCTGATGCATCAATTAATGAAAATTATATAAAGACTTCTATAATTTAGGTTTAAAATGCCAGATCCAGTCATAGAGATTTATATCTTTATGAACTGCAACCTAAAATACGGGATTCAATTTTCATTTACCCAGTGTTCCCTAGTAATAAAGACGTGTCTATTAAGGACATCTGTTAAATTGGTAACCCCTAATTTTAATGGGAAATAATAGAGTTCATGTCTGTAAGATTAGAGGTTATAGACTAGGTCTTTACACTGGTTTGGCATCCTTGATACAGTGTTCTGCCAGCCAACCTAAAATATTCACAAAGGGTCCAACGTCTTGGTTCTGCAGGCCAAAACAAAACAAAACAAAAAAAAGAGAAAAAGGAAAAAAAACTCTTCTATCTTGTCACTTTGCTCATTGCCTTGTCGAAAATCTGTCACCACCTACCAGAAAATAATATTTTGTTTCTCTTTTTAAAATGCACATGAAGAGAAAAGAAACCAGTGAATAATTACATGGTAAAATGTACTCTGCCAAATGACTATGAGGGAAAGAGCCAAGGGAGAGGAGAGAGAGAGGAAGAGGGAGAGGGTAAGGGAGGGGAGAGGGGAGGAAAGAAGGGGAGAGGTGAAAGTCTCTAAAGTTCTGCACATTCCCCGTGCCCCAGCAGAGCCCAAGGCCCGATGTTCAGGTTTTAGATATTTTTCTCTTGGCAGAGGGTGAATGATGGGTGTGGGGAAAGACAAAACCTTTACTTCCCTCCTCTTTCCTCTCCTGAAATGACAACCTACAGATAGTAGAGAGAATGCATCTGAGAAAATAATTATATCTGCCAACTTCATCAGTTATAATAATGAAACCCTCTTTTTTTCTTTACTCAAGTCAAACTTCAGCATTTCTTTTGAATCCAAGTCCTTAATGGCATTTGTGACTCTCACGAGTATATATTTTAGCTAAATAACTTACATTTACTATGCCACGAACAATCCCAAAAAAAAAAAAGAAAGAAAGAAAGAAAGAAAGAAAGAAAGAAAGAAAGAAAGAAAGAAAGAAAGAAAGAAAGAAAGAAAGAAAGAAAGAAAGAAAAAGAAAGAGAAAATTCCTGTCACTTTATTCAGCCCTCAACAAAGAACAACGAAGCCAGCGAATCACTAAATGGAACTAGCAGCTTCCCAGGTCATGCATGAGTAATGCCTTAGTAGTCTGCTCACCGGGAAAAGAAGGATAGGAGCAAACGCAACCCTGGAAAACTACACCTACGTGAGCTGAACCCAGAACTCTATCGCAATCAATTTCTCTCATTGGACATCTGAGTATTTGGCAATGTTCTAACAGGAAGCAACGGAATCAAATTTCTTTTAAACTTGCTTTCAGCATAAAGGAAGAAGTATGAGAACCAAAATGACCAGGTTTTAAGTGTCACTTGAAAGTCCAGCATGAACTTGAGGCTACCTTAATGGGAAGAAACAAAGACAAAGGCAAACAGTTGGCTTTGAACACTGAAATTTATAAAACTTGACTAAGTCATGTTTCACAACAAAATTTTTTTTCTTTAGTTGAGTAAGGTTGGAAACATCCTTCATCCAGTTTCTATTAGATTATAAAAGGGGAAGGTGTATTAATCCATGCAGATTACACTAAATAAGAGACTGACAATATTGCAGGGTTTTCCACCCATATGGGAAGTTGATGTATATAGGCTATTATGATCAGTACTATAGTAACAGTCCTTACCAATAAGCTCATTAATCAAAATCATGAGAAAATCCCACATATGTGTTAGTCTGACTTTCTGCTTTCAATTTCCAAGAAAGAAAAAAAAAAGTCATTCAAATGTGTCCTTTTTCCATTTTAGTCACATGTGTTTTCAACTGCCTTGTCTCTAAATGTAGTAAACTGACTTTTCATTACATGGGAAAAAGTAGGTTCACAGTTGTTTGAATGGAAAAAAACATGCAGTTTATGATTTTTACAGTAGCTTTATTAAGTCTTGTGTTTCAACTTCTCATAGCTATAAACCTACTTTTGCCCACCCCTGTATAAATGACAACTTTTATTATTTCTAAATGAATATCCTACTTTGTTTTGTACTCCTTCAGAATATTTTTATCTCAGTGATAACGCCTAACCAAAATGACAAAGAAACTTTCTGATTCTCGAGAAGAAATAAGATGATTTTTTTACAGCCTACCTAATCAAACACATGTCTATTGGATTTTCAAGTAAATTAAATTATCTTCAGATATTCTTAAACTCAAATAACCCTATCTATTTTGCTGAGTTTATTTCAAAATGATTTAGTAATAATAATAACTAGAGTTTTCATAGTTTACTAATTAACATTTTTACCTTGGATGTTTGGAAAGCTGACCTATTTTATTTTTATTGGTAATAACACAGAATTTAAAAATTAAAAAAAATAAGAAAGCTAAGATACTATTTTTTTCAGGCTCATATGGCTCTTGGTGATTTATGGAACAATCAATCATCAATGGGATTAAAGGCCATTTACACTAAACAAATTGCTTATGGCTGCAGCAAATTGTGTTTTGAGATTTAATGATAGGGACTATAAATTGCCAGTCACGTTATTAGACATATAAATCAGTGAGTTACTGAAATTGATTAGCCGACTCCATTTTTTCTGAACACAATGTTACTCTACTATTTTTCTTTCCCAGGTCAGAATAGTTCAACTCTGCAATTCAGTGAAGGAATGTACATTTCTATACCTAAAGCTAATATTCAGGGTTTTTTGTTTTGGGTTTTGATTTTTATGGACATACTTTGAGATCAAGAAAACTATATTTTTTTGTTCATGTGAATATCGTAGTGTTTCTTTCTGAGTATAATTACCCCATGTGTGAAAACTAATATATACTAATAAAGTAATTGTGAAGTATTTTTTGTTTTTAATGATAGAATCATGTTATAATAAATCCATAATAAACACAACCTCTTCTTCCTCTTTTGGAATGTTCTAAGATCCTAAATATATACCTACTATTAAGAACAGAGGAAACACAAAAATGGAAGGCATGCACTATGCATATTTGTGTATTATAATGACCTTATTAATAATTAGCTATTATTAAAATCATAAGATAGCATTTATTTTTTAAAGTGTGCCCAAATTATATGCTTTGTAGATGAGTATCTGATCTAGGGGACTATTCTGGATGCAGGCTTTGAGTTCTGAATTAAGATGCCAGTTTCCTTGAAACCTGTCTCCTCCTATAACAATACACCCCATACAAAGTTTCTAGAATATTCTTACATGTGGCTCTCATTTTATTATTGCTCGCTAAAAAATACCAATGGTTCCTCAAGTGTCTACAATATCATTTTCAAGAATTTTAATTTCTCAAACTAATCTTCACAGATCCTATTATCAGGTCAATTCCAAAAAGGGTCCATGACCTAAACGCCCTCCTGCCTAACTCACCATGGCTATCACCGATCCTTGTAATGATGCTTCTGTACTCCCACCTATTACTGACGTATGTCAGGGCCCATCTCAAAGGCAATCTTCTCCAGAAATTATTCTTTATCCCCTTGTAAAATAATGCCAATTAAATCAGCTCATGTCATTTATTTCTTCTTTTATTAATGCATTTTTCCTGTCGTACTCTGCTTTTCAAACTGCAAATTGTATGTGCCTTTCTATAATCTATGAGTAAATTTTAAGAAATTGTTGGAGATAGTTTTTTATCCCTACGTTCTAGAGATATGTACTTTATTGAATGGATAGGAGTCATGACCAAATCACTTGCTAACAATCTATATTACACATTATTAAATTAATTGATTAACCTAAAGATAAATTATAAATGAACTCCAAAAATATTACAAAATCTTCTGTCTTCATCAGCTTCATAAAGTTAAGACCTTGAAAATACAACAAGAAGCTGATAAGAGAGATGTTCTTTTCTTTTCTCTAATCAGCCCCTTGTTAGTGTTACTGATTGGCAGTATAGATATAAAAGTTAAGATAAGAAACTTTGGATTTAGAGAAACATGGATTCAAATTTTAACTGTTACCTACTAGCTATGTTGTAATGAAAAACTAGTTGTTATTTGATGCGTGTAATCATTTGCAGCCTGAACTTTGTACAAAATAGATGTCAAATCTTAACTAGGTCCCTTAATTCTTCAATTATATCAAGAACTCATGTCCTTAAAAGAATATACAAATTTTGAGCAAAGATGAGGAGCAGAATGTTATCACTGTTTCTTATATATTCACTCTATTTAATCATCATAAATGTTGTGACTTGTGCTTCAATATGCAAGCTGAAGTTTGGAACCAAAATACATATTCAATTAAATCTCTTACAAATATAAATATCAAAGAACTATTTCAACATCCAGGAAAGAGAGGAGTTTTAGTAGGTTTCTTTTTACTCTTAGAGTTAGCTATTATAAGTACTTCAATTTATCTAACATCTTCGAGTCCATAGAAATGTGCAAATGGAACATTCAAAATTTTGTATTCTAAAGATTTAAAAATAAACATTGTTACTCATATTTTACCTTTCCAGCACTTGGTTGCAGTGTAACTATTGATTTATATATAAGACCTTAGGTGGTTAAAGGTGGTAGACCTTTGTTTCTCTTTTTCTTCTTCCTTTCTCCTCATCTGCTTTTTCTTTAACCATGCTGTGACTAATTTCCTCTGAACAAAAGGTTTCTTAAAGTTTTATTATTAGCTAAGGTGTCAAAAAAGTTAGTAAATGATCTGAGGGTTTCACTAAACCACAAACCTTTCTGCAAGTTTTCTTTCTTTTTTAAAAAAATGTTTAATCTAAATTAAGTTCTCCATGAGTGCACTACTTCATATGAACTATTTTTCCAATATACTAGAATAGTTCTTTGGTTCAAGGAAATTAAAAGATGTTGTGTTATTCTTAGACATTACACCAATATTTGCTTTAGTTATATTATAATAGAATTTTTTTCATAGAAGCCAGACAAAGGGAAAAAATAATCCCTGTCAAATTACATCAAAGAAAATTTCTCCAATCTATACACTTGTGAAAAGATGCACTCAGAATAATCTCAATAATGCCAACTATCATAAATTAATCTATTAGCATCTCTCTGTCAGTATTTTCTTTTTCTTCCCCTTACTTTGAATAGGGTCCTAACTGGGGCTGGAATTTTTTGGCACTGTAAAATACATCAAAGCCTGACATAGTCGTTAGCACTGGGAGACCACGGATGTGAAAGAAATAGTAAAACCTTCTTGAGAGTTATGCCAGTTCCACCTGATTAGGGCTAATAAAGACTCAAAATCCAGGTAATCTATCTGCACATACCACATCAAGGTGATCAAGTCACAGATACTGAGGACAGCTTTCCTTGGAAGACTTGTCAAATTTGCTTCAGTGTGTGTAGACACAAACAAGGTCTGCATTCCCATAATACATTAAGCCATCATTAATTTTATCCTATACCGAAAAAAAATATTTCTCTCTTGATTGGATGTTTCTTGGTTTAATGCTCCCTTTATCTCTCTTTATTTTGCTGTTTCTGAGTCAGCCTCCCACCTCATTTGCTACTTCATACTAACATAGAATTTAGAAAGAGTATAATTTATATTATCAACTCTGCAGAAAAAGACTGGCACCAGATATTTAGTTCTTGAATTATCACATCAAACTGAGGTCAGCTTATTAATCTTCTGTTTTCTCCCCAAGATTCCAAATTGACATGCTTATGCAATATAACAGTTACAGAAATGATTAATAGGTTTCTCTGGTGCTAACCTAATTGCTATGACATTAAAGACAAGAACAATACAAAAGATAAAGCATTGAGACCAGAATTACCTCCCTTCTAGGTAGCATTCAGCCGTTAAAAGCAATTATTAAACTCCTTTGAACAACAAACAAATTATTGTCGACAAGTATGGTTCTTGACTTTCTGAATTCAGCCAGAAGACAGACAGCCTCCTTAGCAAATCCTCAGGCCCAGCTCATTGTTTTTTATTTTGTCCACAGTTTCTATTATCAAATTTCTCCTGGGGAAAAAAAATCATTAAAAAAAATTCTAAATAATATTTTTCATATATTTTACTTCTATATAGCAGGATATTTCTACATGTATCTTAATCTTGAATTTTTGTTTGATGAATGTGGAGGTGCATTTAACAAATAAGTGGAAAAAAGCCAATAATTTGAAAAATCCTTGTTTGTGTGTGTGTGCTGTCGGGTGGCAGCATATGCCACCTGCCAACAAAAATAGCACTTTGGCATAAGGATTACTTTGAGCTATGGTCAATTGAGAAAAAGCAGATATAAGAAAAGCTCTTTGCCTATAAGCAGGACATAAATTTGTAAAGGTACTCTCCTTTCTCTCTCTACCAGGAAGGACAAAAGTTAATCCCTGGAGATAACTAGACTTTTCCCAGCCCAAAGATGGCAATAGAGCAGTGATTTTCAACCTTTTTTAATCTCACGGCACACAAAAACTAAATCCTAAAATTCTGTGGCACACACACAAAAATATTTTTTGACAATCTCACAAAAAATAGGTATAACTTGAATTTATTCACACTAGACAGCTATTGTTGTATTGGTTGTTGTTACTATTTTTATTTGAAAATCTAAGAGAAAAGAGGTCAGTGCTCCTGACCAGATAGTCAGGTATTACAAGTTTTAAAAATTCTTGCAGCACACCGATTGAAAACCACTGCATTGCAAGAATCTGTATAACAAGCTTTATTAACTAGTCCTTATTTTCCATTAGTTTCCCCATATATTTGCCTTTCCACAATTCACACCCAAAAAACTCAAGTCCTTTTTCTTTCTCTTGTGTCTTCTCCAAGATTCTATTTTTCCTTTTACTAAGATGCTCTGTAAGCCCAAGTTTTTTGTTGTTTTGTTTTGTTTTTTTAGAAGCTTGACATTTTGAAATTGATTTTAGAAAGAGAGAAGAAGGCAGAGAGTGAGAGAAACATCGATTTGTTGGTCCACTGATTTATGCATTCATTGGTTGCTTCTTGCATGTGCCCTGACTGGGGATCAGACCTGCAGCCTTAGCACATTGGAGCAACACTCTAACCAACTGAGCTATCTGGCCAAGGCCTAAGCCCAAGTTCTAACTACCACTTTGAGTTACTCATTACTGAGTACTCCCATGTGTATCTGAGATGCTCATATTAAGAAACTTTTGTTTTTCTCTTACTAATGTCTTTTGCTTGTTAATATGATGTAGTCTGATTTGTGGGGCCCCAAACAGTGAACCTAAGATGGATAGAGGTCTTTTTTGTAACCTATAGCCTCATCTATATATTATCAAGAACAGCTCTTCACTAATGGTTCTATATATTTTCAAGAAAGTGTTACTGGAGGAGGACTGGAATCAGGGTGGGTCTGCCCTTGGCATGGTCTGGAAATATTCAATGGGATTCTCCTGTGGTGTCACATGAAAAGAATTCTGGTGCCTCATAAATAGGAGGATTTTAAGGTATAGCAGTGAGATTTATTAGAGTGAAAAAATGACCGTATGCCTTTGGAGAGACAGAGAGCAGGTAGGCTATAATAGCAGCTACTTTGAGGTCCTTGCTTAGCCTTCATATAGTTTCTTGGGTTTAGAAAAGAACAGAGTTTCTTTCAAACTATTCACTCTTTTTCCTGGCTCTTCGCAGGCCATGCTTGTGCTCTCCCTCTACCCAATCCCTTTCATTGACCTTGCAGGATTTTGTATCTTTATCCTACCAGATCTTTCTTCCAGATTTTCCCAGGCTAGACTCCTCTCTTTTTATAGTCGCCATCTTTACTTCTGCTGTTCATGCACTCAATGAAAGGAATTTCCCTGTGCCATTTTCTCCCTCCCGCCATTAATCAGGTGGAACAGTGCCAGTTGTTCCCTGGGGTGACTGAAAGTGTCTTTACTACCTACTCAGATGCCTGGAGTGATTGCAAAACTATCCTTTCCTAGTTAAACTGGCTTAATCAGATGTCTAGTTCCATTTGCCCCCCTCCTTTTTGTTAATATCTAACTGCCTACTCAAACAAAAGTATTTAGGAGATTGTTTCGGTTTTTATATTTGGCTTTCTCTGTTTAATAACCTAATCATAGAATGCCCCTGAAGCTACAAAGTACTGAAAATATATTCTACAAACTCAGTTGTCAAATATTTTAATTTTTTAGTGTTTTTAAAAATTAGTATTTTCAAATTTCTCACATCAAATTGAAATATGACTTTTTATTACTGAAATAAACATGAGTTACTTATTTCCTCAACAAGCTCAAGTCTCTTCTTAGGCTATCTCATCTGTATCAAAACCAAATTTATGAATAGATGCCTGCATTTTATATTTAAATCCCTACACAACAGTGATCAGTGACAGACTGAAAAACTGAAAAAAATATGTATGTGTTGACACTGTTGGCTACATGTTCATTCCTATCATCCTAATATAATCTGTAGTACCTGTAATTTCCACTGAAATAGAGTTTGTCAGCTAACAGACAAATATTTTCTCTCCTTTTGTACTTTGTGACTCTAATACTTTATTAGGCTGTTTAAAGAAGACATTCTAGCCTTCTTTAGGTTCTCTATTTGGTGGCATTGCTACCACAGAGTTTTTATTATGTAAATTATTGCAATCTGGTTAGTTCCTTCTCTCTTTTTTCTTAACAAAAGGGGTCTGCAAGTGCTAATCAAAATGCTGCAATTTACATATTAATAAGTTTTTCTAATGACATTTCCTTCATACACAGAGTGAGCAAAAGGGAGATTTTTATCTTTTCTTGAGAATGCAACCACTAAATCTTATCTTATGAAATATCTTTGAAACTTTCCAAAGCTGACTTAAATGGCATCTATGTATTTTAATATACACGAAGTAAAAGCAAGAGGTATGAGCTTCACACATGTGATGTTTATAAGCAATAATTTTTTGTATACATTCATGCACTTAAAATTACACAAAATGCTAAGGATATGTTTGACAGTGAGGGTGCTGTGTACAATTATGTCTTAATCGTTTTCAGAAAAGGAAAAAACATTCCATTAAAAATGAGGAGGGACAGTGTTCAGAGCTGAGTCCAAAGTGTTTTGCTGTTTTCGTAGAATATAGGTGATTTTTCTGGTGCTACAGAAATCCAGAACAAACATTATAACAACTAGAAAGGAATACACTTATTATGAATCCCATATATGAAGATTCACAAAAAAGAGTAAGTGGATGAAATTAGTTAAAACAATCTTCTTAAGAAAGAGATACTCTGATTATAAAAGTCACTTAACTCTTTAGAATTTGTCACTAAAAATCAAGCTAAAAAAAATTAACAATCTGTCACTAGAATGTGGTTTCCTAAGATAATATGTTCATAAGTAATAAGATGGAGATTTTAATATTGGGTAATATTTATTCAGTGACATTGTTTGGAAATTTAGGCAAGGAGTCAATTTGTGTTATATTTTCATTCATTATCAAAAGAACATATAGACACATTACTTGTATAGAAATTATTTTTAAAATCAATAGCACTCTGAAAGGCTAAGGAAGAATTAAAAAAAGAAAAAAGTGAAAAATAATCCAAACATTTTATGTAAAATGTATTATAAAAAGTGTTTCATTTGAAAAATTTGTTACTAATTTGAAAATATCAGTTTTTAAAAAATCTTACAACTTTTGTTTTTAAGCATTGATTTTAAAATTTGTAATATTCTAGGTATTTCTACAATAGCAATATAATAGTTGGTTTATTTTCTCTAAAATAATTTCATGTTATAAAAGACAGTTTGGTATTCAGTATCAGTAAAAATTTCTAGAATGTTAATGAATATTAAATAAATAATATTGAAATTTATCTAGTGCATTATGAAATAATTTTTAGATCTGAAAAATAAAAAAGTAATGATTATGTGTATAGGTCAACATAACAGCTTCGATATAATAAAATAGATGTTTATTTAGGATATGGCAGTTGATAAGAACAGGTAACTCCTATTTTGGATTCATGAGAAGACATTCCAAGGAGTGAAATAATAAAGTAAGCCTTACTTCTTTTCACAGCAGGACAAGAACACCCATTCAACTGGATTAGATGACATCATGCCAAGAGCCATTAGTCCAATCATTGACTTGTGCCTGCAAGTGCTGCCATTTAAACACATGAAACCACTTCCAGTCACATCTGGCCACTTGGGTATCTGCGTTGGCACAAGCATGATGTGGAAAGAATGAATACTACTGCCCAAAATATCTACCCCAAATCCTTTAATATTGTGGGGTTATTTCTTTTAATAAAAGAGAATCCTTAAAACTATGAAGCTCTCAGCTGTACATTTAAAATCCACAGAAAGTTTATTTTTCTTTCTCTTCTTTACTTGAGTGGTTTGGTTTCTGAATAGCTTCAGTCTTGCTCCAGGCCTTTGAACTGTTGATTGCTCATGTTCAGGAATTGATTTCAGGTTGCACCAATTCATTGAAATTGTACTTAATTTCAAAGGACCTCCATCACTTGCTGGAAGACCAGTTTTCATGGAAGTGGACAAATGACTTCCTTATGGGAACCTGACCTCTTCTAACCACAGGTATATATTGGCCTTCCAATGACAGAGAGTAATTGTTCTAATATTTTGCTGGTTATACCACAGGTCTCACAATAGTTCCAGCCTCCAAAGGTGAAAAATACAGAGCTGAATTTTGTTTGCTATTGTTTTTCCCCATCCTAATGCCAAACATAACTAAATTGATATACTTGTACTATTTGAAATATAGTAAGCTAGGAATACCAAAGAACTGAATTATACGTGTATGATTGTTAGTTATCTTATTTCATTATAGTACATTGTCGCCCAGAATTAAAACCACACATTCAAACTTATGCACACACAAACACACATACTCACATATTGCAGAAAGTCAGCCTTAACAAACATTGTAAGGCAAAATTGTTTTCTAACTCTTTCTCTGTTGCTGACATAGCTCTTTCATGAAACCTCATCGTGCTTTATTAGTTTATCTAAACATTATGTGCTATGATTATTTCTGATACTATTTGGCTAATACATAGAACAGCTGTAACTTGTCAATTTTCATATACTTCCTAAAGAGGTGTGTTTTAGTTTGTTTAAAACTTCATTGAAAAAAGCATAAACAAGCTTTCTCCTCTTCTGCCCATCCTAAGTAGAAAGTGTAGGAACCCAGACAACAGAGGAATGTTTTAATAATGAGTTTTCTCCTCTCCCAAATTAATGATGGACAGCAGCCTGTGCCACGCCGAGACAGGCCTGTTTGGTATAATTATTTTGAGCTTGTTAAAGAACA
This sequence comes from Mormoops blainvillei, assembly GCA_004026545.1. Taxonomy (NCBI): domain Eukaryota; kingdom Metazoa; phylum Chordata; class Mammalia; order Chiroptera; family Mormoopidae; genus Mormoops; species Mormoops blainvillei. The sequence goes on along the minus strand of PVJD01002584.1, from coordinate 170,639 downwards.
AAAATTCAACCAAGTAAATCTAAAGATCTAATTGGCTCTATCAAGTGATTCATGAATAGGGCAGGACCGCATCTAGAAAATAGAGAGGTGCTCTCAGAATTTGTATAAATGGAATGTTTTCATGGAGAAAGACTGTGCAGGACTAGAAAATTGTTAGAAAAAAAAAAAAAGGATTGTTTTAGGTAGGGTTACTTTTCTTTGGGGGAAGGGCATCAGAGGTCTTATTAAGAAGATAATCTTACTAGTTTTGATCAGTAAATTTCAGATTGATTGGTTTAAATTTCCACTTCTAGAGAGGCTGAAAGTACCATTAGGTTAGGTATAAGTCTTGGTGAGGCTGAACAAAAGTGACTCCATTTTTAAGCCTATTGTTTCTTTTGAACAAGCTGAATATTTTGAGAAACTGCAGACATAGGAGAATTTTAAAACAGAACAGAAGTCACCCTATTGTAAGGGAAATTTACATTTATAAAGATCTCCATATGTATGGGCATCTTTATCTCTTTACCAAGAAGAAAGGATGACTCTACATTATAAGAAACTGATCAATGGAGAAGGCACCCGCTTAAATCTGCATAACAAAACTTACTCTTATTTACTGTGCTTTTTTTGGTAATATCCCATGCCTGTACCCTCCCAACTTTCTTTGTCTGTAGCCGAAGATGTTTTTTAAGGTGGTGGATTGGTCCATCTGAGAGTTATTCAGTTTCCCTGGGTGTTATAAGGGTTCAGAACTAGTTACTCCACGATATGCCTCTGTGGTACTCAGGTTGTTTTGAGCTAAAGGCAACGTTAGTCATTGGCTCAAGTGAAACTTCTGCCCACCGCCCCCCTTTAACTGCCCAGAATAATTTGAATTAGAGGTACTGCCCATAAAAGATAACCTTTTTGACCAACCTAAATGACAGGTCAAACTTTTATTTATTAAACACCTGCTCTTCTTACCATTCTGCAACAACACTTTAAAGCCCCTAAGGTGCATTACCTCATCCCTGCTCAAGTTGTCATATATACTTCAATCGTCCTTTTTTATTTCTGAACCTCTTGTACATGTGGGGTCTCTGACTCCCTCATGCCTGCAGGGCTCACATATATATGTACGTATTAAATTTGGTTATTTTTTCTTGCTAATCTGTCTCTTGTCTATTTGATTATTAAAACAACCAGAGCCTTGAGGGCAGAGGAAAGTTTGTTCCTCCCCCACAGTATGTCCCATGTATACCTGAGATATACATACTAATATATTTTTGTTTTTCCATGATAATCTTTTTTTTATAGTAAAAGTGTCTCAACCTAGAAATTATATTTTCTCCCCTATACTAATGCCTGGCAGTCAACAGCTTCTGCCTTTATAGTTATATTTCAGGGTATAAAAAGAAAAAAAGAAGCAATAGTTTAAATGAAGCTTTTTTTGCTGAAAAAAAACAAATATGAAAATATGTCAAGAATCTATTAAGCTAAACCAATTGAGTAAAAAGCTAAAAATGCCATCAAGCAACATAGCCCATGCCAAGAAGGGAACTTGCTAAGGTTTTAGGTGTTCTTCCACTTGATATTTTATTTGTAGGTAACACTTCCTGTTTAAAGTAAAATGTATTTAACATATTTGACACCGAGGTTTGATAAATTTCCTAATATTATGGGAAAATAAATATTTCACCATTAATCACAAGAGCATAATAAATGCATCTTAAACAGACAAAAATATAGATAATCCATCACAAGTTAGAGTGAATAAGAACAGTATAATAACAATATCAACATTATCAGAAAATAATGATAAATCAGACTCACCATAACAATTTCTATAGAGAAGGAAAGCTTTTTTTCCTCTACCCTCCTAGGTCCAGTGGGTGGGAGCCCTATAAATTAAAATGGCAAAAGACAGATTAATAAGAGAAAAATAATTATGTAAATAGACACAGAAATTCACAAAGAAATAAGACTCAAGGAGGCGGCCAGAATTTGGGGTTTTACGTATCATTTTAAAGCAAGACAAAGTGTGAAAAAGAGTCTAGAAAAAGGGAAATGGATTTGAGGCTCCTGGAGGACAGTAACAGGAAGGTGGAAAACAAGGGTTTGTTTCGTATGCCAATTCACTGGATGTTTTCTCCATTGATAAAAAATGTTAAGAATCACCCTCTAGGGAGAAGGAGACATCTCTACAAATGAAAATTTTTTTTTATAAGTGTAAATTTTCTTTACAAAAGAGAAACTTATGCTGCATTTTTAGAGCTTTTGCTTCATCAGCTGTTCCTAAATTGCTTTTAGCTCAAAGTAATTCTTATGCCAAACTGGCATATTTTGGAGTGTCATATGCTCCTTCCTTTATTTAAAAGCTCTAATCTTTTTAATTGCTCTTTTTTTTCTGTAGGAGAGGAAAAATATATCTTTTGCCCTCCACCCTCCTAGGTTTTCTGATTTGAGTCCTGTAAATTATCCTGACAAAAGACAGATTAACAGGAAAAAAATTATACAAATTTATTTAGGACAAGTTTTAAGTGATATAGAAGACTTCATAAGGAAATAAAGCTCCCAGTGAATGGCAAAACCTTTTATAGTGGGTTTGATGAAGAGTGGAAAGATGTGGGGAAATATAATAGGACAAAAATGTATGCGCTAAGGATGATACTGATAGCCTGGTGGCAGATTCCCCAGCCCCAGCGCAAGGTGGCAACAGGAGGAAGCATTACACTGAGTATGTGCAAGGCCAGCAAGACAATTAGATGGGGGAAAAGCCCACTCACCCTCTTCTGATACCTGATTGCAGGTGAGACCAGGAGAAGGCTGGCACATGTGCCACAGAGGTCAAAATGGTGGCAGGGGAAGGTGCTGTGTCGAAGAAACATGTCCATCCAACCTGGGCCAAAGAAAAAGAAGGGATTGGTTTGAAAACAGACCCTAATGGAACGCGTGGAAGTTTGGGTATTTTGAGAAAGCACCTGGCCCCTCCCACACCCAAAATTAATATAATCCCAAAGGAAGAAATGGACATATACTTGCCCACCCCACGAACATAATGGCTGGTGCATTTGCAGGGCCTTCTGGTCTATGCATGCACCGTGGCCAGTGGCAGTGCTGGTGGCACGCGCGGATTCTGAGGAAGGAGGTTGAAGCTGGACAGCAACTGGGCTCAGCGACCACCCGTCGTTCCCAAAGGTGGTATTTTAATGGAGAAGGAACCCTGGACGCTGACTTTGGTTTTGGTCTGGCTGAAGGTGGTTGGGTTTTCTTCTGAGTTTCTGGAGGGGAGTTTGCCATTCTCCCAGACTGTGCAGCATTTGAATGAAGACCTCTTTCCTGCCTCACCCGCCTCTGCCTCGGGAGTTTGCCCATTGGTGACAGCTGACAGCCAAACCCCCACTTTGCTTCAGTGACAACGGTAGTCAGCTGGGGAAAATTAGCAAGGCTCATTCATTTGGATTTACTGTCACTCTGACTGGTATAGGGAAAATATCTCTGACTATTTTAAATCTCATAATTTTGTGACAAATATCTATATCTTTTTATAAGTTGATCTCTGACCCTGCTTGAGTGAATAAGCACTTCAGCAATTTGAATTCTGACTCCGTCTATGTGATAAACTGTACTCCCCACATTGTTTATTGAACCATAGAACTTGTTTTACCAGTTTAACTTGCAGGCTTCTGGGGAAACTAGGATGTTGGTCCGTTCTTGTGAACCCCCAGCTCTACTGACCAGGCCTTCATTATGGCACCATCCATTGGTCATGCCTCCTGGCCCCACCTTCTGATCCTTAGTTAACTAGAACTGGAAATCCCCATGGCCCTAGCCAATCAAAAAGCATACACTATATACTTCTGGCTTCTTTTCCCTCACAACCAATTCCGTTAAAGGTCAGGTGTCTGTTATTTTGTCTTTAAAAACTCTGTGCCAATTCTCTCTCTTTGGAACATACTTTTGATTTATGCCAACGGCTACATCTCCTTGGTTTGCAAACCATATATGACTAAAAATCTCTTTGCCTCTCAGAAGGGTCTTCCGGGATTCTTGTTGACATCTCTTATACACGAATCTTAAAACCTACTTCGGGGGAGAAAGGAGACATCAGAGAGTTCTTCCTGCACCTGCTGGCAATCAAATTCCTTCAGCTACAAACATTTAATACACCAAAGGACCATATGTTGGGGTAGCGTGTTCTGAACCTCATCAATTCTCTTCCTCCTTTCCTTCTTTTATTTGCTTCCTCTAAAATTTCTTTCTGTATGCCAAGGCAATGTAGAGAAAGGCTTATGGAAATTTCTATTCCCCTCACTCTTTTCCACAGGTTCCTTTTCCCTACATAATAAATCTGAAGAGAGTTGTTAAGGAGGCCTCAAATCACTCCAGCACTTTGCAGTTATTTTTCCTGCAGCTTCTCTTCATAAGCGGGATGTTCCCAAACACCTGTGCTTCCGAGAAGGAACAAAGCTTAATTTTAGTTGTTTCAAAAAAGGCGTTCATTGTAAAAACTCACATTGAGACACTTTGGCACAGAACCTTATAAGTGGATTATACATTGATATGATTTATTAAAAGAAGACATTTAGCATTTTTAAATATTAAAATATTTTACTGAAAATAATGCTTATTTTTAAATTTAAAAATACAAATCATTCTTATCTGTAACATAAATCTTTAATAATATGCAATTTTCATCACTCTTCACAGGTTTTGATTTTATTGATTCAGGAATGGAAAATTTATATACTAAGCCATTTATTTGCTCAATTTCCACAATCAAGGTTTTTACTCATCAGCAAAAATGTTATTCTTTTCTCCTCTTTCTTCTGGCCAGTGGAGAGCAACCTTTGCCCGCACGTGGCCACTCATCCCCCTCAGCTTACATTTCTTAAACTTTCATTGACCAGGCCTCACGTAACTGTTCATTTTTTTTTTTTTTTGCAGGTATAACACTAGCCAGCCCATACACAATCCTTATTGCATATGCTTTTTCTATGATTCATATGAGTATTTTGGAATTGAGGATATTACAGGAATAATTTTTAAATGATTTATTTGTATCTCATTTATTTAAAAAAATTTTAATTACCTCTGTCATATCTTTTTCACACTCCTCCATTCCAAAATGCTCTTAGAGCTTTAGCTAAGATTACTTATATCACTACTGATAACGACACACCAGTATAAATGACACTGTGAGACACACTGAGTCCCATGCCTTTATCAAACCAAATAAATCACAATCTCAGCACGGGAACCTGGCAGAATATTTTAAGAAATGTAGGTCAACACATCTGTCACTTATCTCCTCATTTCTATTTACCCGTTCCCCATTCAGCTGCACTCTGAGTCCTGCTTCCATCGCTGCACCAAAACTCTGTGGCTTAGGGTCTTAACTTAAATTGCCAAGCACAGCATGCCTCTTGCTTATTAAATACAAAGTATACATCACTTTTCATATTCCCAACCACCTATCCTCAACTTTGGATACTCTCTGTCTATAGTTACAAGACCTATAGCTCTAATTCAGTTCCCTCTGTTGGTACAAAAAAAAATTTCATATATTTAACAAACATTTATTGAGCATCTGCTTTTTCCCAGATAATCCACAAACTTCTCAAACTCTAAGTTAATTAATTATTGTGTTTCCCTTTCCTCCTTTCCCCACTCAACCACCAAAAAAAAAAAATCAAAACAAAATACCCCCCTGCCCCCTGCCACACACAAAAAATAAAACACATGGCAATACAACACAGTCCAACTTCTAAAACAGAAAGCTAGGGGTAGTGTTTCTTGGTTCCTCCTTCTTACTACCAGATAAAATTGGTTATTAAATCAGATTTATTCTAACTTGTTATTATCTCTATAACCTGCTCTTTTGCCTTATTTCCAATACCACAACTAAAGAAATTCAGGTGCTTATTCTGTTTTTTATGGATTTTCCCAAATATTTTTTAACTTATTTCCCAAGATTTATTCTCATCTCCTTCTTATCCTTGCTAAATACAGTGATTGCATTAAACTCTTTAAAATAATAGTTTGATAATATTACTCCCCTGTCTAAAGCCCTCCATTACCTATGATAATACTTCCCAGATCTTTTGGGATAATTTATGACCTATTAATGTGTTTCATGAAAAAATTGGTATTAATATTTTTCTTCTTACATGTAAAGTATATGTGCCAGAAAATTACTATTATCATTCTATAACTGATTTTGGGAAATGACTTTTTAGAGTAGAAAACATTAGGAAATTTCACACATCATTTTATACATAAAATCTGTGCTCTGAAGGCCAAGGCAGCCGTGTCTCATTAATTGTCATATATGGCATTGCTTATTTGGTTATTACTGCACATATTATGCATTTTAATATTTCAAAATATTTGTGGTATTTAGATTTTATTTTATATAAAAACATATCACTCAAGTATTTATTATTGCTCGACGTAAGTGGCTCCAGTGACCTTTCTTTGGCTGTCTTCTGTAATACAAACATGCATATTATCCCATATGTGGTCTTCCTTCAATGTGTTATCATTTTTTTAATATTTCCATGAACAAATGAGTTTTGCAATATTGGCTAACCACATGGAATCCAAAGACTCTTCATTCTTTGTTTGCTTCTCGAATAGTTAGACTTTTCACACGTTCCAGTAGCAATATTGCATTCTCTTAATACTTTTCTTTTTTTGCAAGTGACATTCTCCCCAGTCGATGCTATTGGGAAGCATGACCCCTTGAGTGTAATTTGGTGTACATTTGGAGACCCCATGACATAAGTTCCAGATTAAAATCCAAAAGGCTCAAGAATTAAAATAGCCAATATTTTAGTTCCAGTACAAGCCCAAAGGCCAGAAAAGATCAATTTTCCACCTCCTGCAGGGAGGCAGAGATTCTGTCTTACTCACATTTTTATTTTATCCAAGTCTTCTGTTGATTAAATGAGGGCTATGCACATTGGGGAGCACACTCTCCTTTATGCAGTCTACTAATACAAATGTCAGTCTCATCCAGAAACACCCTCACAGACATACCTAGAATAATCCTTTTACAAATAATGTTTGACAAAGCCTCATGGTCTTGTCCAGTTAACTTATATAATTAATCATCACTCTCATTTTCAGAGAAGGTTTTGAGATGAGGAAAAATAACAATATATAAATTAAATAATAAATTTCATTTTTAAATTAAAACAATTAAATAACACTTTAGTTATTTGAAATTTTACCCAAGATGAATTGGTTTCAATTTTTGAGAAATGTCCATCTGCAGGTTTGTTTCTTTTAAAATACTAACTTTGTTACCCCACTGATCTTATTTTAAATATCTAAATTTTTCCTAGATTGGGGGGAAATATCTCTAGAATATTATGTGTATGTTATTGCTAATGCTATGAACATTTCCAAATATCCATTTTTCTCACATGCTACAAAACAAAAGAAACTCAAATGTGGCTGGAAGAGTTAAGGGTTACGTCTGTTGCTCATAGTTGATGACATGTGCCTGGTAAAATTCCAGACTACATTCCTAGACCAAACATTTGAACATAAACTGCGTTATATTAATTCATCTCACAGAAGTCTTGCTCCCTGCAAGGCACGATTTGTGGGTGTGGGTGTACTTGTCTGAGTATCCCTCTGAGGTTCCTGGGGGCAAAGATCATGTCTCTTTTGCTCATTATCATATATCAAGCACCTGGCACAGTCCCTGGCATGTCATAGGAACTTTGTAAATATTTGTTGAATGACCAAAAAGATAGGATGAATTATACATTGTCTAGGTGTCCTGACTCCTATTTCTCCCCAAGAGCAAAAACATAAGCCAGTTGCAGCATATCTAACCCTCATTCATTTCAGCCATTTGATTTAGAATTTAGTCTACCTTGCCCTTACTGTCCAGGTTCAAATGCAACTTAAAATCTACTGAATGAGTATAGTATACAAAGTATTATAATAAAAGATATAAGAATAAAAGTAGAGCAATCAAACAAAAGAAACATGCAGAAAGAGAGAAACAGATTCTGACGATGTCTGCCAAATTTCATACTGCTTATTTAACATGGTCTTAGGAATGTCTTGTTTTATAATCTGATTGATGTGAACTGCTAATATGATTTATGTTATTGCCCTATTGTCTGGAAGCAAACAAATATGTAGCAGTACAAATTGAGTGGCAATAGAATTCCTCTCAGTTATTAATTATATTCTTATTTTTAATTGTACACATAAACTCACATGTATTGAAAATTAAAAAATAATTTATCAATTATTAGGTGAGTTATCTGACATAAAAATCATAAAATTAGTAATATCTCATTTTATAAAAATTGTAAAAAGAGAAAGGCAGCATAGACCAAACATAGAACTAAGATTTAGGCAATCTGTATTAAAAATCCTATTCTGTTGGATGATCTTGGTTAGTTTCTTATTTTCCCTGAATTTTCCTATTTTAAAATAGGGTTTATGAAAGCACATTATAACTGAAAAGTGAATGAAAATGTAATTGTAATTATTTGTCACATGAACTGACTACTGTATGCAGTTTTAAATTTAGAGTAATTTCTATGTTTTTAATTATGTAATATAAATTTTCTAAATAAAGAAGTTAAATTGGGATAAAATTTAGAGAATAATATATGAAAAACATATCTTACACAATTTATATTAATAAAAAGTCCAATTTGGAAAAGTAAGGATACCACAGTCCCTGAAAATGTGTAGTATTTTTCAGAGTGTTTCTCATCTTTACCTAGAATATTCAAATAATTCAAATAATGATAGCACCACCAATAATAAACTAGATTACAGTACAAGTTCAACAGCATATCTAACAGTGCAGAGATAATATAATGTAATATAGATGGGCTAAGTCACTTTTTTCTCTGCATTTTCGTAGAGCATTATATAGCTCTCTAATTGATCTTAAAATATGCCAATTTACTCCATTCTATGGCAATTATTATAAAATTATCATTATAATCTTTTATTATATTCCAGTAGGCAAATATCTGGGCCTCTGCAGGAAAAAAAAAGAGTTATATCTTTGGAGTTAATCAGAAAAGGAAATGGTTATCATTATCCAAATTCCAATCAAGGAGTATTATGTCCCTAGTGCATTATATCTCCACTGCACAAAATAACAACAGTTGTTCTATAGTGCCCACACGTAATTAGTTATTTCCCTCTTGATATGCCGAGCAAGGTGACTTAGCTTCAAGGGTCACCTTCTATTCAAAAACCTTCTTGGCTACATGTTTGCTAAAGCTATTAACTCACAGCAAACAAAGGCCGCACTTTTGTATAAATGTGCAAAGCCTTGAAAAAGCTTTCAGTTTTGGACAGTCACAATTGAGTTATTTGTATGGGTATAAACATCCATCAAAGACCACCCATCTCTCTCCATAGCACAATGCCAAACTGTTTAATGGTTGTTAAATCTGAGTAACAAGAATGTTATTAGCAGCTCTTGTGATTGTACTTCTTTCATTGTTTGCCAAAATGTGCTCAGAATTAAATAGGATGATGATTTAGATATGAGGCTCTGATACACAGAATGTAAGTGATGCACTTTTAATAGAAGAAAGTGTATAGACATGCGGTGAAGGCTAAAGAAGGGCTTTTTTCTTTCTGATCTCACACACTGCTCTATATAGTCATTAACCTTTATTTCTGTATTAGATATGGCAACCATTAATGTGGAATCTTTCACTTTTCTGTAATCAAAGCAACAAATTCACCTGCATTATCTTCCTTCTTTTTTATCCTCATCGTAGTTACAATAGAAGTGTCCTTTTTTTCTAAGAAAGGTCAGAATTTCCACCAAAGCTCTGGATCTCATTTCCCTTAGTTGTCACAAAATTAGCCATTCTTAACTATCCAATCTATAGCATCGCTTATTATCAGTATCACAGAGCTAATCAAAGTTGGCATTATTTTGCCTTCATGTCTAGTTTTTCCCTAGCTAGAATTAAACTTCATGTGGACAGAGATTCTCTCTAGTTGATGTTATATACTCTGGCACACTGTAGGTGCCCAATTTTATTAAAAAATAAATTATTAAATGAAGCAGTTACTGCATTTGAAGGGATTACAAGTTGGCTTCAACAGATTCAAGGGTCGTTACCAGGATTAAATAAGTTAATAGGTACAAAATGTTTAAAACAGTGTTCCATCAATATTAGCTATTATTACAATAGCTAATATAATACTATTTGCATGAAATAAAGAGCTAGACTTTAAGAAACTGAATACGAGGCAGCATTTGGGGAATTATTGGGAAACAATAAAACTTAAGATATATTTTTGTCTCACTTCATGACTTTGAAATGTTCTTGTACATAAATAGATTGGACCAAAGGATATCTTTTTTCTTTCCAGCTATAAAATTGAGCAGCTTTGCAGTTTGAGTCATCATGAAAGAGATAATATCATTGTGGCTAGATTTAATGACAAAGCTTCTAAGTGGACTTGTGATATGAAATAAGTTTTTTGAACAACAAAAATGAGATAGAACATTACAGGTCTAAGACTTAGCATATAACATACAGATGAATGGGACCCTCTTCCCACTTTCTAGGAGCCCAGGCTCCAATGAGCCTGGTATTTAACTAATTAAACCACAGTGTGATCAGTGCTAGCCTATAAGAGATGTATGTAGAAGCTGCTTTGAAATATAGCAGAGAAGAGAAGTTAATTTGGCCTGGAATGCCTGGGGAGGCTTCATTTATGCACCTGGAGAAGGAACAGAAGTTTCCTACAAAAGTGGAGTGAATGTTATTCAGAGGGAGTAGAATAGCTGCATAAACTACATAAGTCCCTGGAATAGTTGAGAAATGACAGTACCCTACAATATGTACTGTTTGAGAAAAGTGAAGAAAAATGTGACAATTGTAGGAAATTAAGCAAGAAAATGAGCTTGAGAACAGTTGTGAAGGGTTATGTTTATTAGAATCAGTCAAGGATCAGCTATGGGAATAAAAATACAAATGAAACAAAAAGAAAAAAACACGAACAAATTATTCTAGCAATCATAAGCAGATTAGGAGTTTATAAAATCGAAGGGAATGGGCTCTAAGCTGTTTCCTGAAACAACTCCCCAAATCATATTAACACAAGTTCAGTATACAAATCAGAAAGCCACTGTTGGAGCCACTGTCATTGCCTCTCATCATTCATGAAACTGTGACATCACTATAAAAAACTGAACTGTCTTTGCTTTCATGTGATAGCAGAAAATACACCACGGCAACAGGAACATGAGTAATCGATAATAGTTCTCTTCATTTTCACACCTGTCACTCACTCTTCAGCCCAATCTATCTTCTAAACACTGCCATGCCACCTTTCCAAATTCCACACAAGTATTTATGACAGGTGGAACCTAATGTGCATCCAGAAGCCTCGTCCCAAGGAACCCTGTGCACAGAGTTTATGATGCTCTGATCTCTGCAGTACGAGAGTCACAGTAGACAGAGATTTGAATAAACATGGGTTCAATCCAGAATATCTAGTGTAATGATAAATATGAAGACTGAACTTTATCTTGTAGAACATGAGAAGCAACAAAGATTTAAACCCATAGAGCTTCCAGGACACATGAGGAAAGAGCAGAGTTTATAGAACAGACTTGAAAAGAGAGGTTGTATCTGGAAAAGGAATCCTAGGACTGAGCCCTATAGCACTCAAATATTTATTTGCTGGGAAGGGAGAGTTGGAAGTTACTGACTTGGAAGTGTCACTGAGCAAGGGGAAACTCATGGAAATGTGATCCCCTGGAAGCCAGAAAAACAAGTGTTTTAATGAAAAGGCAGTTATTGAAGTTGTTAAATGTTACCGAGATGTTAATTAACATAAGGGTCACAAATGGCTTTTGGATTTGGGAACATAGCGATCACTGGTTATCTTGACAAAGGCAGTTCTAGTGGTGTGTAGTCATAGAAAAACAAGAGAGACATAGAAAGGGGGAATGACAATAAACACAAGCATAATGGATTACTCTTTCAATAAGTTTTCCTGTGAATAGAGGCTAAATTTGTGAGAGTTTCTTTTTTTAGAGTGTGTGTGTGTGTTTGTGTGTGTGTGGAAGATTCTTAAATGGCATTGAGATCAGTGAATAACAATGAACAACAGTGAACAATATATAACAGAATCATGTGTAGGTGTTATTCAAACTCAGTTTATATACATTGACTAATTTCATCCTTACTTCAACCTTATTTAGTAGATATGCTATTGTTCCAATTTTAGAGGTAAGGAAATTAAGGCACTGAGCATTTAAATAATTTGTTCCAAATTATGTGCTAATAAGTGCAGAGCTGAAATTCAAATCCAGTCAGCTTATTACTTCAGAGTCCATACTTTGATTTAATTTTGCTGGTTTTGAAAAACTATTAGGGTTATTTGACACCCATTTTTGTATTTTGCTGCCTTTTAGTTGACAAGGGCACAGCTCCTGGACTTTAGAATGCAGCTAAGAAGTGGAACTACAAAGCTGATGGTTTGATAATGATATGACATTCAGATTTATATTAGATTAGATCTATAGTTCTTAATTCTGTCAATTCTGATCAAATTTTTGTTTAGGTCAGTTTTACAGCTTTTACAGAAGCTATATATGTTTAGGCCTGTTTTATAATTTTTAGAGAAAAAAAAAAACAACAATCAGAATGGCCTTGACCTCTTATTCATCTGTCAGTCAGAAGTTGTAATGTAATTTTTTTTTTAATAACTAGTAGGAAGGAAGGAAATCAACTGTCGAAGTTGTCTTTAGGCAGCAAGAAAATTCAGGCATTGTCTCCTGCCAAAATAATCTTTACAGACATAGAGAAAAATCTATATAGAACCTCAAATTAAGATTAAAAAGAATAGCCTAGAGTGCTGTTAAATCTTATGCTAAAATATCCTTCACTATTCCTTGGGTCTGAAAACAAAACAACAACAACAACAACAACTAATTTTGAAGGTCAAAAGCAACAATGAATATATCCTATTAGAATCTATCATGACAAATACCTTGCTTGTGTGTGTTTCTATGTGTGAAATGCATTTGAGGCAGAACTAGCATACTGCTACAGAAGACACCTTATTCATCTCATTGAGTTAGTTCAATCACTTCCTAGCTATATGGCTTTGGCACTTCCCTTAAACTCTCAGTGTCTCAGTTTCCTCATTTGTTGAAAGTAATAAGTATCTATTAAATGGAGGACATAGTTTTAACACTCTAAATGTTTATTGAATGAACAGAAGATTGCATTTGGTATTTCTGAAAACTACTACAAACCAGAAACACACACACACACACACACACAATCTGATGTTCTCAGACTAGGCAGACATGGATTACTCTAATCCATTCCAAGTCTCTTCTTCTTTAAAGCATATACTAACTTAGTAGCAGTTTTCTAAAAGCACACTTAACATCTTTTTTTCTTCTTTACTCAGGAACAGATATGAGCTTTCTTATCATCTGCATCAAATACCATGTATTCTATTTATATTTTAAGGCCCTCCCAAGTTTTTGGATTACTCTATTTTATATATTTTTTTAACTTCCTTTGATGAAATCTGATATTTTTACTTTCCTGTCTATATAACATTCTTACTATACTTCCAACTTACCTCTATTTTCATCTCCAATCTCCTGTAAACATGTTGGTCAGCTCTATTTTTTCTTAAATTTAATCTTTATTGTATCTTTTTTCATTACCATTTAGTCCCCTTAAACTTCCCACCCCCAAGCAATAACCACGCTGTTGTCCATGTCTATAAGTTCTTTGTCCTTTTAGCTCAATCCTTCCACCCCCTACTTTACCCCAGAATTTGCTGTCACCCTTCTCTACATGTATGAATCTGTCCCCATTTTCCTTGTTACTTCAGTTTTTTCATTAGATTCCACACATGGGTGACATCATATGGTATTTGTCTTTCTCTGACTGGCTTATTTCACTTAGCATAATGTTCTCCAGGTCCACTCACACTGTCACAAAGAGTAAAATTTTCTTCTTTTTTATGGCTGAGTAGTATTCTTTTGTGTAAATGTCCCATAATTATTTAATCCACTTATGTACTGATGGACACTTGGGCTGCTTCCATATTTTGGTGATTGTAAATAAACTGCAATGAACATAGGTGTGCTTATGCTCTTTCAAATTAGTGTTTTGGGTTACTGCAGATACATTCCCAGAAGTGGGATCACTGGGTCAAAAGGCAGATCCAATTTTAATTTTTTGAGGTATCTCCATACTGCTTTCCACAGTAGTTGCACCGGTCTGCATTCCCACCAACAGTGTAAAAGTGTTCCCCCTTCTCAATGCCCTCATCAGCACTTGTTGTTTATTGATTTATTGATGAAAACCTTTCTGACAGGTGTGAGATGATATCTCATTGTGGTTTTAATTTGCATTTCTGTGATGATTAGTAACATTGAGCATCTTTTCATATGTCTATTGGCCATCTGTATGTTCTCTTTGGAGGAATGTCTTTCCAGGCCCTTTGTCCATTTTTTAATTGGGTTGTTTGTTTTTTGGTGTTGAATTTTGTAAGTATTTTATAAATTTTGGATATTAACACCTCACCAGATGTATCAATGAATATAGTTTCCTATTCTATGGATTGTCTTTTTATTTTGTTGATGATTTCCCTTGCTGTGCAAAAATTTTTAGTTTATGGTCCTATTTGTTTATTTTTTCTTTTGTTTCCCTTGCCTGGGGAGATATTTATGGTAATATATTTCTATGAGCAATATCTCAGATTCTGCTGCCTATGTTATCTTTTATGATTTTTATGGTTTTGGATCTAACATTCAAGTTTTCAATCCATTTTGAATTTATTCTTGTGTGTGGCATAAGTAGGTAATCTAGTTTCTTCTTAAATGTATCTGTCCAATTTTTCTAATACCATTTATTGAACAAACTATATTAAGCTCAATGTATGTGCTTGCTTCCTCTGTTGAATGTTAACTGGTTTTAAAGGTGTGGGTTTATTTCTGTGCTATTTTGTTCCATTGACCTATATGCCTGCTATGTGCTGGTACCATGCTGTTTTGATTAGTATGGACTTCTAGTACAGTTTCATATGAGGTAGCATGATTCCTCCAACTTTATTCCTCTTTTTCAGGAGCACCATTGCTATACAGGGCCTTTTGGGGTTCCATATAAATTTTTGAAATATTTGCTCTAGTTCTGTGAAATACATCATTGGATTCTTGATAGAATTTTTTTTTGAATCTATAGATTGCTATGGGTAGTATGAACATTTTACTGATGTTACCTCTTACTATCCATGAATACCATATGTGCCTCCACTAATTTATATCTTCTGTTTCTTTCTTAAGTGTCTTATAATTTTCTAAGTACAGGTCTTTTACATCCTTGGTTATGTTTATTTTCATGTCTTAACATGTGGTCTACCCTAGAAAATGTTCCATGTGCACTTGAAAAGTACATATGTTCTACTGCTTTGGGGTGAAACGCTCTGAAAATATAAATTAAATCCATTTGATCTAGTGTATAGTTTAAGGCTGCTGTGTTCTCGTTGATTTTCTGTCTTGATCTATCCATTGAAGTAAATGGGGTATTAAAATTCCCAACTATGGCTATATTTCTGTCAATCTCTCCCTTTTTGTCCATCGAGATTTTCTTCACTTATTTAGGTGCTCCTATGTTGGATGCATAAGTGTTTACTAGGGTTATATCCCCTTGGATTGTTACCTCTATCATTATGTAATGTCCTTCTTTGTCTCTTACTATAGCTTTAGTTTTAAAGTCTGTTTTTGTCAAATATAAATACTGCTACCCTAGCTTTTTTTCCCTTTCCATTTGCATAAGATATATTTTTCCATCCCTTTACTTTTAGTCGGTGTGTATATTTCCATCTAAGATGGGTCTCTTAGAGGCAGCATATATATGGGTCTTGTTTTCTTATCCACTCAGCTACCCAATGTAATTTGGTTGCAGCATTTAAACCATTTACACTTAAGGTGATTATTGATAGAAACATATTTAGTGTCATTTTATTGTTAGGCTATTTTTCTCTGTTTTATCATCTTTATCTTTTTCTTCTTCTTCTTAAAGCAGGCCCTTTAACATTTGTTGCAGCACTGGTTTGGTGTTAACAAACTCCTTTAGCTTTTTCTTGTCTGGGAAGCTCCTTGTTTCTCCTTCAATTTTAAATGATAACCTTTCTGGGTAAAGTACCTTTGGTTGTACATCCTTGCCTTTCATCATCTTGAATATTTCATGCCACTCCCTTCTGGCCTAAAATGTATGGCTGAGAGATCAGATGACAGTCTAATTGGTGATCCCTTGTATGTAACTACCTGCTTTTCTTTTGTGGCTTTTAGGATTCTATTCTTGTCTTTAAGCCTTTTCACCTTAATTATGATGTTTCTAAGTGTAAGCCTCTTTGGGTCCAACTTGTTTGGAATTCTCTGAGTTCCTAGACTTGCTTGTCTTTTTCCTTCACCATATTAGGGAAATTATCTGTCATTATTTCTTCAAATAGGTACTTGATCCCTTGCTCGGTCTCTTCTTTTTATGGTAGTCCCTCGATGTAGATGTTGTTACACCTCATGTTGTCCAAAATGTTTCTTAAGCTCTTCTCATTTTTTAAAAATTCTTTTTTCTGCTCTGTTTCAATGATTTTTTTTATACCTTATCTCCCAAATCACTGAATTGATTATCTGCTTCATCTAACCTACTGTTTATTTCTTCCAGTGTACTGTTTATTTCAGATACTGCATTCTTTATCTTTGGCTGGTCCTTTTTTTTATGGTTTCTATGCCCTTTTTCATGCTGTCAAGTGTCCTTATAACCATTACTCTAAACTCTCTGTCTGATAAAGTGCTTGCCTCCATTCACCTAGTTTTTCTGTAGAATTCTCTTGTTCTTTCATTTGGGGTCTGTTTCTTTGTCTTCTCATTTTGTGCTTCTTTGTATTTTCCACAAAAGCTGGATCAAACTGATCAGTGATACAAGCTTAAGACAATCAGCTGCCCAGCCTAAGCGTTACAGTGTGGGGCAGAGTAATTCCTGTGGGTGGGACTATTGCTTCTTCTCAGGCTGATGACACTTGAAGGGAGGTGGTCTGCCTGAGAAAAATGGCTTCTGCAGTATGGGGAATGACTTAGCACAGGGAACCTGATAGCTGTCCCTTCAGCTCTCTGCCCATAGCGACCAATCCCAGACTCTCCTGAAGCCTCTCTAATCCATTCCACTCTTTCTCTGCTGGAACCCAGGGTACGTGACTGCACATTTTGTGCACTGGCCCTTTAAGAGGCTCTCTGCATCTCCAGTCACCTTTCCCTGGCAGACAGAAATCCTGCTGCTTTTCACAGCTGAATGTTATCTGGGTTCCTTTCCAGCTCTGGTGCTCTGGGCTTGGGAGCCCAGCTTGGGGTTTAGACCCCATACTTCTCAGGGACTTCAGCTGCTGCTTATGGGATCACAGCCAGCCCTCTCAGATCTCCTCCACACTCCCTTCCAGCCTCCTTGTGGTGAAGTGGTTTCTTCTCTCTGTCTTTGGTTAAAAGATTTCTTTCCAACTAGTGTTCAGTTGGTTATTCAGGATGATTTCTCTACAATTTTGTAGTAATTCCAGATTGGTCCTGGGAGGAGGTTAGTGTAGCTTCCATTTACTCCTCCACTATTTTGGAACTTTAACTTAGTTTTAAACTTCAGGAAAAAAATCCAACACACACACACACACACACACACACACACACACGTACGTTTCCATGCAAAAAGCACTATGTAAAAGCTCTGATTCTCTGTATCCATCAAGAGACAGAAAGCTTGTTGTTTATGACACCAGTACCCACCACTAAGTGTATCAGGGTGCAGGTTCAGCCAGAGATCTAAAAATGAGACTCAACATTGTGGAAAACAGTTGGCAGCTCCTCAAAAATTAAGCACAGAATTGCCATATGACCCAGTAATTTCACTGCTAAGTATATACCCAAAACAATTGAAAAGAATTCAAAATAGATATTTAATAACAGCATTCATAGCAGCACTATAAGTAAAAGGAAAAAGTAGAAGGCAACTCAAATGCCCATCAACAGATGCATGAATAAACACAACGTGGCACACACACACACACACACACACAAATTTTGACTCATAAAAAAGTCATAAAGGAGTGATACATCTATGGTATGGATGAACCTCAAAAACATACTTAGTGAAAGAATTCAGACACAAAAGGTCCTGTACGATATGTAGGCTGGGTAAACAAAGTGCTGATAAGCAGAAAACAGATTGGTTTTTGCCAATAAAAACATTTTGCAACTAGACAGAGGTAGTGGCTGCACAACAATGAGAGTGTGCTAAATCACACTGAAATGACACTTTAAAATAGTTCATTTTATTTTATGTAACTTTCGCCTCCCAAAAAATATGGCTCAAGCTATGTCTGTCACTTAATATTTCTGCAGTAGAAAGATGGTTCAGGGCCGGTAAGCGACTCGGCTTGATAAGGTGTTTCAGGACTATTCCCAATATGCCATTTTCAGTGATATTCGTGATATCCACTAGTCTGCATAGTTCAAGTTGGTTGATCAACATCACTCTTCTGCCTTAATCTTCAGAAAGTGGAAAATGACAGAAGTGAAGGTGAACGCTTTCCTCTTTAAAGGACATAACCAAGGCATTTGCACACACATATCACTGCTGCTTACATCTCAGTGACTGGAACTTGGTCATAGAGACATAAACAACTACATGGAAGACTGATAAAAATAATTCGCATTAGGCATCCATGTACCCCTATAAAACTCAGGAGACTTTGTTACCAAAAGGAAGGAGAGAATGGATAATAGAAAACAATTAGCAGTTTCTGCTGCACACTTGATTGATAAATATTTTGCTAAAAAGTAGAAGCTATTTTCAGTTTAGAAAATAACAGATAATCAAAAGTTATATAACCCTCAAATTTTACTTAGAAAGTCATATTTATAGTGTCAGATTTCCTGTCAAGGCCATGCCATATATCAAAGCTACTTCTAAGCAGTGTGGTATTTTAACAGTAGAAAACTCCCTATTTCTCCCACACAGAGAAAAAGACCAAAGTTACATCTGTTGGTTGAAATAAAAGGTATAATATATTTTCTAGATTCTTTTATCAGTACAAAGTATATCAGAATCTAATGGCCAGAAATAATATTTCAATATTATAATATGACTGCATGAAGAATGTGTTTGCTGTTTTTCCTCAGTGACTCTCCAAAACCACCCAGGACCACCTTATTCCCATACTCATTTTGACAAGAACAACAGAGGCAAGCCATTAGAATCCTTAATGCCCAGGCTTGATTTACAAGGTACAAATGCTATGGATTTACAATGAACTTCCTTTTTCTTATTTCAAATTAAATTACTAATATACTGGGACCCTGATATTTGTTCACTCCAGGCTTCTGGTTTTTCATTTTTATATGTGAAGTTGAAAAATGTGTAAATATAAGAGTAGCAATAAAAACAAAGGTATCCAGTCTTAGGAGTAAAACACAAGTTTGGATTTAGCCTTGACTTCAAGGCCTTTGATTGACATTTCCATTTCTAGAGTTAACCCAAGTTATTTCAAGATCCAACTAAATTTCATTTTACCTTATCTGCAGGTTATCATTCTTGCAAGAATCATCTCATCCTGGCAGGATCTTGATTTAAGGTTTTAAAACTCAGCATGGCTCAAAGAGCTTTTGCAAGGTCACAACACCGTGGGTTTGTTTGATAATACAAAACCTGAAGATGGAATGCCATCCAGTGCAAGATCTCAGCAGTAGTTAGATATGTCACATTCTGCATACTTATGCACAATCAGGATGACTTTGAAGGCTGCCTAGTTCACAGTTTTCTCTTCTGATCCAATTTCAATATTTCTTCCAGGTATACACTTCTGACAAAATTTTGTTTCTATTCAATTTACTCATCTCAGGAGAGCCTTGTCAGAAAAGTCATTAGTATCAGGGTACCCTCTAAAGTTACATTTTCTTTATCATATTTTCCCCCAATCAGATAAGTTTTTCTTCAGTGGAAAGTGGTGGATTTTAGTCTGATTAAAAAAATATATCATGTACAAACATCTAAAGGAATGCAATTTGGTCATCATCCATTCAGAAAGCTCAGTGGAGTATAGAATTGAGAATATTCATGTGGAAATTATATGTGTGCTGATATTTATAGACAACCTAATTTCTTGCATGCCTGCAGATATGGCACTTACCTGTTTTTACAATAATATTGCATGATGCATCTGTACAGAAGGTTCTCATTTCCTTTCAGGATAGATGATCTGGTATTTTAAGTTACCTGTAATTCAAATCCATAATAAAGGTTTCAAAATACTTCATGACAATTATGTCAATGTTTTGTATACACAAAGAAAAGTTAATAATATACGCTTACATAGGTAGATTAGAGAGTCAATAATTCACCATTTATTTTTCCCTGTTCATTGTGTACAACAGAGCATGGTGAATAAGAGCGTGCCTTTGGGGTCAGATTGGGCTTGACTCAAAATCAGAGTCAACATTTACAAGCCATGAAATTTTGAGTTCGTTTAAAAGTACTCTGGGATTCCTCTTCTTCATCTAATAATTCAAGATAACAAAATATACCTCATCAGGTTGCTGTGAAGATTAAATAAGTTACTATACATGTAAGCCCCTTGGCACTTAAAGGGTGTTCATAAATGCAGGTATTTTTATATTCCTGATAAAACATGGTATTTGTGGAGTGTGTAAAATAGTAGGGTCACTGGATAATCATATGTTTTAATCAGTGGCAGGATGGGTAATAAGTTATTTGATATGAATATTTTAAAATGTTCTAAAGGTGACCAGTGTTTTATTAATTTGTACAAACATTTAATATAATCTATAATTATAATAATTTTACTCACTCTCATTTTGAAATGCTTGTACAAATAGCAGAGAAAGCAGGGAGAAGAGGGTGGTACGTGGGCTTGTGTTGTGCTCAAGAAATGCAGTTGTAAGGGACTCCTGGCTAATGCGGACTGGGAGGAGGAATAAAAATGAGAAGTCAGTCAAGTACTGGAAGGGAATTCTCTTCCACTGAGATGGAAAGGGAGAGGTAAGAATGGACATGTCTGCTGATAAAAAAACACCACGAGATTATTTGATTCTGTACCCTCCTACCACATACCTAGAAATGCCACAGTTTTTGACATGTATGCTCTCAAAGTAAAAACCAGGCATGGTTTATTTGTTCATATTTTGGATCTAATTTTTGTTTTGGTTTAAAGTAGCAATTTTATTTTTTTCATATATTTTATTGATTATGCTATTACAGTTGTCCCTTTTTTTTCTCCCCATTATTCCCCTCTGCCCTGCACCCTCTGCTCCCACCAGCATTCCCCCACTTCGTTCATGTCCATGGGTCATACATATATGTTCTTTGGCTTCTCCATTTCCTATACTGTTCTTAACCTCCCCCTGGCTATTTCGTACCTACCATTTATGCTCCTTATTCCCTTACCTTTACCCCTGCTCTCCCCAATCCTGCCGTTGATAACCCTCCATGTGATCTCTATTTCTGTGATTCTGTTCCTGTTCCAGCAGTTTGCTTAGTTTGTTTTTGTTTTTGTTTTTTTAGGTTCAGTTGTTGATAGTTGTTAATTTGTTATTTTACTGTCCATATTTTTGATCATCTTCTTTTTCTTAGATGAGTCCCTTTAACGTTTCATATAGTAAGGGTTTGGTGATGATGAACTCCTTTAACTTTACTTTATCTGGGAAGCATTTTATCTGCCCTTCTATTCTAAATGATAGCTTTACTAAATAGGGTAACCTTGGATGTAGGTCCTTGCCTTTCATGATTTTGAATACTTCTTTCCAGACCTTTCTTACCTGTTAGGTTTCTTTGGAGAAATCAACTGATAGTCTTATGTGAACTCCTTTGTAGGTAATGTTCTCCTTTTCTCTTGCTGCTTTTAAGATTCTCTTGTTATCTTTAATCTTGGGTAATGCAATTATGATGTGCCTTGGGGTATGCTTCCTTGGGCCCAACTTCTTTGGGATTCTCTGAACTTCCTGGACTTCCTGGAAACCTATTTCCTTTGCCAGTTGGGGAAATTCCCCTTCATTATTTTTTCAAATAAGTTTTCAATATCTTGCTCTTCCTCTTCTCTTTCTGGCACCCCTATGATTCAGATGTTGGAATGTTTAAAGTTGTCCCAGAGGCTTCTAAGCCCCTCCTCATTTTTTCTGAATTCTTGTTTCTTCATTCTGTTCTAGTTGAATGCTTATTTCTTCCTTCTGCTCCAAATCATTGATTTGAGTCCTGGTTTCCTTCCCTTCACTGTTGGTTCCCTGTATATTTTGCTTTATTTCACTTTGCTTATCCTTCACTTTTTCCTCCACTTTGCAACCAGACTCCACCAATTCTGTGAGCATTCAAATTACCAGTGTTTTGAACTCTGCATCTGTTAGGTTACCTAGGTCCTCATTGCTTAGGTCTATTCTTTGAGCTTTGATCTGTTCTTTCATTTGGGTCATTTTTTTTTTTTTGTCTCGGTTGGCTTATTATGTTGTAAGGGGTGGAGTCTTAGGTGTTCCCCGGGGCAGGGCAACCCATATCACTACCTTGTGGCACTGTATGTGGGGGAAGGGTCCAAGAGGGAACAATGCTGCTTGTTTGGCTCTTGGATGGCTTTCAGTCACTTCCCTTGCTACCCAAAAGTGAATTGGGCCCCTCTGGTCCTCATTCCCAGGTGGGTGGGTTTGTGTATATTCTAGGACGCTGTGGGTCTCCCGTGAGGCTGGGAGTTTCTCCCTTCCGCCGCAGCCCCCATATGTTTTTACTACATAAAGTAAATAGAGGTAGAGGCTTTCAGGCTTTCTTTTCCTGCAACGGAACCCTATGTTGCATGGTCTCTCTCACTCCCCAGTTTTTCTCCTGGTTTATCTGTACGCAAATGTGGGACCACCCAGTCCGCAGCCATAGCCTGGCCATGTGTCTTCTCCACCCAAGCTGCCCATCTCCACCCCTCTTACCCATCTGAATGAATGTTTCTTCTTTAACTCCTTGGTTGTCGGACTTCCATACAGTTCGATTTTCTGGCAGTTATGGTTATTTTTTGTTTTAAATTTGTTGTGCTCTGTCTTTTGGTTGTGCAAGGAGACAAAGTGTATCTACTTACACTTCCATATTGGCTGGAAGTCCCCAATCTTCCTGACTTGCATCTTTTTTTATCTGGTTCTTTCTATCCAATTAAATAATGTTGTTTGTTACTTGGCAGAGTGTTTTCTATGACTTTTTTTGCCTACATATTTTCCTCCCCATTCTCACCATAAGCACATACATGCAATTTACACTTTCCTAAAAACTTAATTTCCCAGATTCACATCATTATGCATGAAATAGACATTTTCTAGGATATAATTCTGTCTTGCTGCCTGAAAATGTCTCAAAGGAGGGCTAACTGAGACTAAGCCAATCAGAATTTTTCCTGGAATATTTAGAACTGGAACCAAGCATAAATATCTCTAGAATAATCACACTTGCATGGATAAACAAAATGGAGACATTTGGGGGAGGGGAGGGAAAATCAGATGGAGCGAGAGAGAGAGATAATGAGAATACATAGATGGCATAGAAGAATAGCTAAAGAATACCAAGTGGAGATAAATAGCTCTTAAGATGTTTGAATCACTGTCTTCAATTATTAATTATTCCTCTGGTCCAGAATTACTCCCATCCCTGAATCTCTTAAGAAAACCCCATAAAATTTTTTCCATAATCTAATTTGAATCTGATGTATGTGTTGTGTAACAGAGTCACTTTTAAGTGACTTGCAGTCTGCCTTTACACACACCTTTTCCCTAAGCTATCCATTCCACTCTGATGTTTTGTTTTATCGAGAAAGCACATTTCAAGCCAACTGTTATCTGAGCAGCTTCACATCACATTCATGTCATCATCAGACTCTATCTGCTTCTACAATGTCCCTCTTCCTCCTATATCTCTAGCTTAGGGCAATCCAATTTGCGCATTAACCTAACCCAGAAACAGGGGCATCCTTAATAACTCCTTTGTTTTCCTTCTTCTACTAAAGATAAATAATTCTTAAAATCAAAAATATTTTTAAAGATTCATGATGAAGAAAACACCAAATATCTAAGTAAAGAAACGGTTAGTAATAGCACCATGTGGCACCATACTTTTCTTTTGAGCTCTGCATTATCCTCTATCCATCAGCACCTTCATTTACATTTTAGGCCATTGGCAGGGTTTTTCTGAGCTTTTGAAATAACCTCCTAACTGTTCTTTCTACCTAACCTAAAGCTTTTCAACTTTCCTTAACTAAACCAACAGTTGTCTTTTAATATGCAAATCTGATTATATCCATTCTCTGTTTAAAATATTTATAGTGGTCTCCATTTCCCTATGTTCTTAAACATGCTGTATAAAGCATTTTGTGATCAGGTCTCTGCCCAAGTCTCCTGCCTCATCTCCTACTACTTCAGTCATCTGTCTCCAGCTACCATCAGTCTTGAACTTTAGCTTCCACAATACTGAACTTCCTTTGGTTCTTAAATGCATCAGGACAGTTCACTAACCTCTGCATTTTTAATATGCTATGACTTTTTCCTGGATTGATCTTTTTTTATATAGCAGAAATAGAGAGGGAGCAGATTTATTAAGCAATAATACACAAAACAAGGAAGCAGGTCAACTCTGAGCAGAGATTGACCCTCAGTGACCAGAGGGATTCTATTCTTTTTTAAAAAAACATATTTTATTAATTGTGCTATTTTAGTTGTCCCAATTTTTCCCCCTTTGGCTCCACCCACCCAGTATTCCTCTTTCCTTCAAAAATCTTCCCTCTTAGTTCATGTCCATTGGTCATGCATGTAAGTTCTTTGCTTTCCCCATTTCCTATGCTTTCTTAACACCCCTCCTTATATTTTGTACCTACAATTATTCTTCTTAGACCCTGCACTTTTCATCCTTTTCATTCCTTCAACCAGCCTTACACTTTTTGACTGTCTTTTCCTTCAGGATATTTATTTTTCTAGGTGGCTTTTTGATCCTTCATGTAAACATACCCCTGGTTGCTCTTCCTCAGTCCTCCAAATTATGCCCCAATGCATGTGAGTCAGACAGTAAATGTACCCAGGGCTCATGCAATAACAGCTGAACACAGATTAAGGATTCAGTCCCAAAAGACTGCCCTCACTTTTTATGTTAATTTGAGGTCCTGGGTAGTAACCTAAACTCTGACCAAGTTGCCATAAACTGAGGATTCCCACAACCCCGGCTTCAGGTTTGATAATTTTTTATAATGACTCACAGAAATCAGGGAAACATTTTACTTACATTTAATGATTTATTATAAGAGTCTATAAATTAGGAATAGTCAATGGAAGAGATATTTAGGTCCTGGTATGGAGCAGGTAGGTGTGGAGCTCGCTTGCCCTCTCTGGGCATGTCACCCTCCCAGCATTTTCTGAACCTGGAAGCTTACAAATTCTTATTGTTCAAAAAGTATTTTTAGACTGTACTCTCCACCTCCGCCTTCCCCTTCCTGGAGGTCAGCAGTTTGAGCTGAAAGTTCCAACCTTCTAATTACTTGTTCTTTTTCATGAACATCCCCATCCTGAAGCTTTGTAAGACCCCATCCTATGTCTTCACCTCATTAGCATAAACTCAGGTGTGCTCAAAAGAGGTTTCTTATGAATAATAGAAGATATTCCTCTCATTCAGGAAATTCCAATAGATCTGTGCCTGGAAAAGAGGACAAAGTCCATACACACACATATATTTTAACATTTTATTTATTTATTTTTAGAGAGAGGAGAAAGGAGAGAGAAAGAGAGGAAGAGAAACATCAATATGTGGTTGCCTCTCATGCACCCTACACTGGGGACCTGGCCCGCAACCCAGGCATGTGCCCTGACTAGGAATTGAACCCGCAACCCTTTGCTTTGCAGTCCAGCAGTCAATCCACTGAGCCACACTAGCCAGGGCCAAATATATATTTTTTATTATACTATAACCATCACGTTCCTTTAATGGGCATGGTAGAAAATAACTTGATATTGTATTAAATTATATGATATGATATACATTAAACTAGGTGATATAACAAATAAAGATCATCTATAAAAGAACCCTAAAACCAGGTGAAATCTAATTAGAGTGAGAAGATACAGTCATTTGAGTTAAAAATGGTATAGACATTAGAAAACATTCCTCTCTTTCTGTTTTCTTTGATTAAAAATAAGATATATAGTTCCAATAATATATTATCTGTATCTCCCAGTGAGGCACAGATAAATCAAATTCACTGACAACAAATGGTTATAATAACATTTAATTAGGGCTGTTTATTTGAAGTAATGTGGTTCTAGTTACATCATGATTACCTGGAGTGCTTGTTAAACATGAAGATTCCCAGGGACACGAGGCCCCAGGAATCTTGGTTCCACTAATATCCTAGGTAATCTGATTCACACAAAGTTTAAAAGCAACTGATTGAAGGAATTGCTAATAACAATATAAATCGTATGCTGAATAAGCTGGTACAGATCTAATTAAATTACACAAATACATTTAAATTAGCATTGACTAAAATATAAAATATAACTGAAAGTTAAGAAGAATTTTGCTTGGTGATATTGTTGCCTTGGTATCAGCTTCTGTCCAATGTCATGCCTTCTTCTTTCCCTTGAATCAAGATTTTACTTTATGTGCCACCTACAACTTTTAATGCCTTTAATAACTTTTTAGAGCTATTAGAGATGCTAATCAAATGTTTAAATCAACTCGGTTAAAATTGCATGATGCAAACAAGATGAGATAAATGGGTATTTATATGTAAGTATGTAACAAATACAAGATACTGAAAATAAGTACTCTGTTAATAACTACCACCTTTGGTTTTTTGAATATTCTTTGTTGCAAAATGTAGAATAGTAGTTTTGTTTTTCTATGAAAGAAAACTATTTCATGCAACCTTAACCACCCTTCATTCCACACCATATTCTCTCTTTTCACTGAAGCATCTTTGTCCTAGCTTCAGCTTTTACACTTTACAAAGCTTAAATTTAAAAAACAAAACAAACAAACAAAAAAACTGCTTCAGTGTTGGAATAGAGAATGCATACCTGACTCACAGTTAGAAAACATATAGATTACACACTCCAGAAAAGGAACCAGTCCAGGTAAGCAACTCTTTTCCTTCTTTGTTGGATATCAGTGTAGGTTTTAATGAGCTCAGTCTCCTGGGTAGCATATTAATGGTTTTTCCAGACTCCCCTGATGACCATGTTTATGCTTAGTTTTGATACAGTATACAAGACTTGTGTAGTAATTAGCATTCAAATGGACCGCTGATTTTCCTTTTACTGAGGGGGTTGTCTATTTCCAGGCTCAGAAATGGAATCAAATGAGTTAGAGCTTGTAATAATCAAGACATATTAACAATTGAATTCTTAAATTAAATATACAAGGTAAAGTATGCCAAAGGGTAGCATCATCCATGTCACAGACTTGTTAAACCAACAGAAAGGAGTAAAATGATAAAAAGAACAAATTGTCATGGCTAATAGTCTATCAGCAAATAGGAGAAGCAAGAAAATAAAATCCTGTGTAATTCAAAGTGACATGAATAATGGAATGTATAGATTCTAAGACTTGAAACTTTTCAGTGTCTTTAGCTACTGTTTATATTGTTTTCAATATAGTCGTTGATAAAATTCAAGCAAGAGAACAATAAAGTAAAAATTCAGCATATTTCCTTGATAAATATCTTAGGATATTTTAGAAAATCTCTTAATGAGCTTTAAGAGGAGCTGGCAATTTTTCCAGACCAGCCTTGGGAATCACAAGTATTTTACATTCTCCTTAAAATCTGCTAAAGCACCTGAAAACACTGAACATTTTATATGAGAATATTTTGAGGCCTTAATCTCCTACAAAATCTCCTGAAATCCATGTACCTTCTTAGTGCAACCCTTAGAGAAATGCATGTCTATTTGTATAAACAATTAATAATACTCTTTTTTCATCATTAAATTTAGAAGATGGAACAAATAAAAGTGGAATAATTTTGTAATTTAAATCTTTAACAAATAACAGTTACATAATTCATATATGTATTATTGGTCTAATTATGATTTTCCTTTATTTCTGAGTCAATGTCTATACTGAATGTTTAGAAATTAATAAAGCAACAGAGAGCTTGAATAAAAATTAAAAAATGAAATTGATTTACCAAATATATCTTTCTCAACGCTTTCAAAATAATACAAGAATTACAGCTTGGTGAGAAATAACCTACCAGATTTGCAAAAGAATGAAATAGTCATTGTTATTCACATATACAAATGAATGGGTGAGTAGAAAAAATTAAACTTGCAGTATTTTATTTAAAGAAATACGTTTGCTACATTTATGCTCTACATAAATAGCATGAATATATTTTTAGCACAATTAACCAAATACCCTCAGGCCCACTTTCCTGCTCATGGCTTGAGGCTGGTTAATGTGAAACTTAATTTGTGTTAATCTTCTCAAGGTTAGCAAAGTGTGAAATTTACTGTACATTGGATTAAGCCAATTTACAGTAGCAATGTTTTGATGTAAAATTTTAGAAAATAATGTGTAATGATTTCCTAATAAAAAAATGAAGTAGAAACACTAAGGTTCCATTAGCAGGGTTGAAACTATGCTAACATTACAAAAGAGTGTCCAGGGTACGCCAATGGAGACTGCAAATAAGAAGGAGCTCTTAAAATAAGTGTAGGAATTACAGGACAACACTATTTAAATCCCAGTTACAAATTATTCCTTTTTAAGCTGGAGCTCAAGAGGTTTGGAGACTCACCTGAATACTGCCCTTAACAAAATGTCTGGTTGCTTTCAGAACTATCTCATCTAATAATGTTGAAAGATATAATTGTCTAGGATCAGAGAAGCCAAAATAGGGAGTTTCTCCTCTGTGTAGGAATTAACTTTCCCAGCTATCTCCAAGCTGGAAAAACAGACCTCATATTTAGGGGACTCTGTGAAACCATTTAGGTGGGCTAGCTAGTTACATACCTAGTATAGTTACATATGTGATTCCTCTAAAAAGCACTAGTGGTGCATATAAACAAATTTTAAATGCATTGCAGTTGGTAAGGAAAATGGGTGTGGTATACAATTTGTATTCTAAACATGCAAGGTTATTATACTGAAAGAAAATTCTACAAAACACTTAATGGATTAAACTTGAAAAGGAGTAATGATGTGAAAAAATATATAGGAGAAGAAGCAAATTGCATGCAATAAGGCAGAAAATAAAATTCAGAGAGATTTAGGTTTATACAAACAGAGTTTTCTCAAATAAGCTGCCAGTTTGCATTATTTTCTGGGAACTCATAATAAAGCTATAGAAATGCACTAAGGGCTGAATAATCTAATCCTGAAAAATTAAAATACATGTGTGTATGCATGTGCGTGTGTCTATACCATTTAGCTACATGATATTTGAAAGCCACATTTTAACCATGTACCAGCATTTAAAAGAAATGAGCAGCAAATAAAATTGATAAATTCATTTCAAAAAGTGACAGTAGCCCTATTAATCCATGATGAGCTCAATATGGTTGGGTAAAATATACAAATTCTTTGAAATTTAAAGTGCTATGCAAATATAAGGGACTAGGAAATATAATACTTTACACAGTAAAGGCAGAAAAAAATAATGTATTGTGAAAGCAAACTTAGTCTTTTATGGGACTATGAATACCAATTTGTGGAACAAATAAACATGCTATTCTTCCTGTGTGAAGAAAATGGTATGAAGCCACTTTTATTATGTTGAGTTATTCATTATGGAAGCTAGTCAAGCTAGAAATAGAAACATGAGTGGAAAAAAGGCTTTAGTCATATTGAGAATGGCTTTACTTAAAAGGGAAAGACTTGGAGGGGTAAAAAGGGAAATTCACAGGTTAAATTTTCTTTCTGTAAAGCAAATTTTATTTCCTGATTTCAAAAAAGCTTCATATTTCAGATATATTTTGTAATAGGTGTAAACATTTTTCCATAATTTGTAGCATTGCAGTCTAACTTGTCCGGAGAAGATTTTGAATAACACCCTTAGAATCTTTGAAACTAGACTAGAAAACATACCCAAGAGTCTAAGGTAGCTGCCTTGGTTGGTGTGGCTCATTTGGTTGGAGTATCATCCCATAACCAATGGGTTGCAGGTTCAATTCCTGACCAGGGAACATACTTAAATTGTGGCTTTGATCTGTGGTCTGTGCCTATATGATCACCTGTGCATGCATGTATGGGAGATAACCAATTGATCTTTCCCTCTCTCCTTTGTTCTCTCTCTAAAACAGTAAAATATGTCCTTGGTAAGCATTAAAAAAAAAAAGAAAAAATGTAAGACAGAGAGCATTCTAGATTAATTAGTTAGGTGGAATAATTTTATTAATCAGAATTAGAAAAATAATGTACTGCCTCAAGTTAATGAATACTTAGCTATGGCTGTGCTTTTATTGTATTCACAATTATTTAGGTGTTATGAAACAGTTGACACTTATATATTTGCAAGTGTGTAGTAATCATGTAGTTGTTTAGCTTAATAAGTGATATAAGTTTTCATATTACTAACTATGTGGGATTTTAGTGATGATCTGCCTTGGCAAAACTAAGCAATATGTGAACATACCTTGTATTTTCCCAGGCATGACAGCAAATTTTTAAAAAAAGTTTTGACTTCTCTTTACCCATTCAAATACCAATCATTCTTCAAAAATTAACATTGGATTTCACTTTTTTCCTGAGACAATTTAATATTTTTTGCCAGTATTGACTTTTCAATTTCTGATAATCAAGATTGCCTTGATTTAAAAATTTTAACACTTATTAACTATTAGAAATACTAAAAGAAAGTCTAGGGCCCATTTTTATAATCTCACGATAGAAAAATAGGTGCTCAAATACCGGCAGACCAAAAGTTTTAAAAGGAGAAAGAGACTTTTGATGGCATAAAATTTGTCAAAGGAGATTATAAAGTCAATAGGCAAACAAATTTAGGGGGATAATTTACAATGCAATGACATAAGATTAATAGCTACGAAATATAAAGAGCTTAGTAGGTCATGGATGACTAAATCCAAATGTCAATAAATGTATGAAAAGATATGAAGCTCATTAAGAGTTGATGATATACTAATTAAATAATGAATGACTACAACACTCTATTTCTCTAACTTGCCTCATTTCTTCATAGCACTTAACATCATCTGACATATATTTGCTTTATTATCTGTTAATTATTTCTCTCTCCCTACTAGAATATAAGCTCCATTAAAACACGCCGTGTCTTTTGTTTATTGTTTTAATATAACACTTAAAGCACTGTGTGATATATAGAAGGGTAGAGGAAATATGAGTATAAAGATATTAATTTACTTCCACTTATTGGCAAAATTAAGATATATATAAATATATATATGTATATATCTGACTAAATGTGGGGGAAGTGACAGTCTTCACATTGCTGGAAAAAAAGTGGGAATTATTACAGTCATTATGGAAAGCAATCATATAGTAGCTGTTAAAATTAGACACAACAATCTCACTTCTGGATTTCAGTCCTAAAGAAATGAAATACTGGTATATGAGATCAGTGTTTAATGTACCACTATTGATAAGTACAAAATGCAAAAAGAAAAAAAAGGATGAATGGTCATCAATAGGGAAAAATTGGAGTAAATTTTGGTATGTTGATGTTATGAAGCTTTATGCAGACAAAAACAAACAAAGAGTCAAAGCTCTACTAGTTGAGTTGGAAGAATTTCTACTAGTGTTAAGTAGAAATAAAAAGGCAGAAATCATGGTTACGTAATTCCTTTTTAAAATAACATGAGGAATTTGGCAAGATGGCGGAGGAGTGAATGGAAGTCACATTGACCTCCTCCCAGGACCAATATGTAATTACAACTAAATTGTGAAGAAATCACCCAGAACAAACAACTGAACAACAGTGAGAGAGAAGCCTTATAAACCTGGACAGAAGAATCAGCTTCAGCACAACCTGACTGGTAACGAGTGTGGTGGAGACTTAAGAAGGCTGACTGGAGGCCCACAGGTGGCAGCACCAGAGGGGTAATTAAGTGGCTGGTTATATCCCTCTGGGAAGAGTAGGATCTAAACCCTAAGCTGGCATCCCCAGCCTACAGCACCAGAACCCAAAATGCACAAAGATAACAACAAGTGGCAAGAAGTGGCAGGGTTGCTCTCTGCCAGAGATGAGTGGCTGGGTACTCAAAAAGCCACTTAAAGGGCCAATGCATAAATTTTCATTTGCAGCCACTTACCCTGGGCTCTGGCAAAGGTGGGGGCAAAGTGGGCTAGAGCCACCTGAAGAGAGACCGGGGCTGGAAGCTTTAGGGAGAGAACTGAGAGAGCAGGCACCAGGATCCAGGTGCTGAGTCATCCCCCATATGGCAGCAGCCTCCCTGCTCAGGCAGACCCCTCCCCTCTGAGCAGTAGCAGCCTGAGGGGAAACACTAGCCCGGACCCCAGGAGGGACTCTGCTCTGCCTTATGGTGCTTAAGCCTGACAGCTGAGTGCAGAGTGACTAGACTAACAACTGAAGGAGACAGCGACAGAGAGTAGATCCCTGGAAGTCTCAAACAGGCTACCTAAGGTCAGACAGGGTCAACATCTGACGTCACCAGAGGTGGATCAAGAAAGAAAACACAGTGGTAAATACTAGAAGCTACCAAGAAGAAATCCACAGGGGTCTTCCCCATGATTTGTGATATTTTCTTTCCTGCATAGATTTTTATTTATTTATTTACTTATTTATTTATTTCATTTTTAGACAGAGGGGAAGGGAAGGAGAAAGAGAGGGAGAGAAACATCAATGTATGTTTGTCCCTTGCTTGCCCTCTACTGGGGACCTGGCTCACAACCCAAGCATGTTTCCTGACTGGGGAATTGAACCCGCCACCCTTTGGTTCACAGGCTGATGCTCAATCCACTGAATTATACCAGCCAAAGTTCTGCACAGCTATTTAACATTCATTTCTTGTCTATCAAGTTTGTGCATATTCCACCTTCTTCATTCCCTTTTTTATTCATGATGTAAACTTTACTTTCAATCTTCGTATTTCTCTGACTCCCAACTCTTATTAGTGCTCCTCCCTCTGCCCTCTCAAAATCATTTTTCTTTCAGTAGGTTATCTCATAGTCACTCTCCTTTCTTATATAGTCTTAATTTCTTAAAATCCTTATTAATAATAGTTTATTTGCTGTTGAGAGTGGGATTGCAGTGGGGAGTTATTTTTGCAGGTGTAGGTTTGTTTCCTGGGCTTTGTGGTTTTGTTCTGGCAGCACTTGCACAAAAGCATATAAGATGTGGTGGGCAGAGTGACCCTCAGTCAACCAGCTGGAGGAAAGGACCCTCCAAAGAATGACCCAACAATAATCAAAACTCCATTACATCCAGAAAGCCAACATAAACAGCATAAAGGGCATCCCAAGAGTATCACGTTCAGAAGATCAAGGAGACTATACCACTGAATCTAATAGGCCTCCTACCATATAAGATCACACCACAAAGTCAGGGAGTCAAAACTGATCATTTTAAGAAGCAGAAGCAAATAAGAAGGGTCTCACAAATAATGGGAAGACAAAGAAACAACCCCCAATCAAAGGAAAGGAGAAATCCTCAGAAAGACTACTAAATGAAATAGAGGCAAGTCAACTATCAGATATTGAGTTCAAAACAATGATTATAAGGAAACTCAGTGAACTCAATGAGAATTACAAAAACTACAGGGAAGCTATGAGGAATTTACTGCAAACTATATCAGCATGAAAAAGGACATAGAAACCATCAACAAGAGCTAAGAGGAAAAGAAGAATACAATTTCTGAATTGAAGAACGCGGCAGAAGGAATCAAAAGCAGGCTAGATGATGCAGAGGGCCTAATCATCGAACTGGAGGGCAAGGTAGAAAAAATACTCCCAGAAAGAGCAAGAAAAGGGGAAAAAACCCTCAAAAATAATGAAGAGGGGTTAAGAAAACTGCAGGACAACATGAAACATAATAATACCTGTATGATAGGAATACCAGAAGGAGAAAAAGAGGAGAAAGGGATAGGAAAACTTTTTGAAAAAATAATGATGGAAAACTTCCCTAATTTGTGGAGAGAAAAGTCACACAAGTCCAGGAAGCACAAAGGATCCCAAAAAAGAGGAACCCAAAAAGGCCCACTACAAGACACATCGTAATTAAAATGGCAAAATTCATAAACAAAGGGAGAACCTTAAAGGCATCAAGGGAGAAACAGGAAGTAATGCATAAGGGAGCCCCAATAAGGCTAGCAGCTGACTTCTCAACAGGAACACTACAAGCCAGAAGGGAATGTCAAGAAATATTCCAAGTAATGAAAAGCAAAGGCCTGCAACCAAGACTACTCTACCCAGCAAGACTCTCAATTAAAATGGAAGGTGAAATAAGGCATTTCCCAGACAAAAGAAGGCTAAAATAATACTACTCTACCAAACCAGCATTGCAAGATATACTAAAGGGACTGCTTGAAGAAGATGAAGGAAACAAGTGACAGAGAGAGGAACACAAGTACAAAGGGGGTAAATAGGCAATGAATAAGTAGCTATCAATAATAAACTTAATGTAAATGGATTAAATGCTCCAATCAAAAGACATAGGGTAGCTGAATGGATAAGAAAATATGACTCGCACCTTTGCTGCCTACAAGAGACCCACTTCAGAGCAAAAGACCTACACATACTGAAAGAGAAGGGTTGGAAAAAAATATTCCAAGTAAATGGGCAGGAAAAAAAAAATCCAAGGTAGTAATACTTATATCAGACAAAATAGACTTTAAAACAAAGGTCGTACAAAGAGACACATAAAGACAGTTCATAATACACAAGGGAAGAATCCATCAAGGAGACATAAATATTGTATACCTATATGCACCTAACATAGGAGCACCCAAATATATAAGGAAAAT
This sequence comes from Mormoops blainvillei, assembly GCA_004026545.1. Classification (NCBI taxonomy): domain Eukaryota; kingdom Metazoa; phylum Chordata; class Mammalia; order Chiroptera; family Mormoopidae; genus Mormoops; species Mormoops blainvillei. The sequence continues at coordinate 135,667 of PVJD01002584.1, read as the reverse complement.
CTTGGAGGACTTCAAGAAAGATACAGATAGCAACACACTTACAGTAGGGGATTTAAATACCCTATTGTCAACAATGGATAGATCTTCCAAACAAAATATCCACAAGGATATTGTGAAACTGAACAATGCATTAGGTCAAATGGACTTAACTGATACACACACATACACATACACACACATTATCTTTCATCCCAAAGAAGCAAACTACACATTCTTTTCAAATGCACATAGAACATTTTCAAAGATAGAACACAAGATAGAACACAAAACAGGCCTCAAAAATTGTAAAACTGAAATCATAATGAGCATTTTCTCAGACGACAAATGCTTGAAACTAGAAACCAACCTCAAGGAAAAAACTCAAAATCATTCCAGCTAATGAATGAGTGAATAATGAGATCAAGAAAGAAGTCAAAAAAGTTTCTGGAAACAAATGAAAATAAACACACAACAGTCCAAATCCTATGGGGCACAGTGAAAGCAGTTCTAAGTGGGAAGTTCATAGCAATACAGACCTGCCCACAAAAAAATAGAAACATTTCAAATAAGCAAACTAACCCTACATCTATAAGAACTGGGGAGACAACAACAAACAAAGCCTAGATTGAGCAAAAGGAAGGAAATAATCAAAATCAGAGCAGAATTAAATGACATAGAGACTAAAAGAACAATCCAAAGAATCAATAAATCCAGAAGCTGGTTCTTTGAAAAGATAAACAAAGTCAGCAAGCCTTTAAGCAGACTCATCAAGAAAAAAAGGGAGAGGATGCAAATAAATAAAATCATAAAGGAAAGAGGATAAATTACAACTGATACAACAGAAATGCAAAGGATTATAAGAAATTATTATGAACAACTATATGGCAAGAGATTTAAAAACCTGGGTGAAATGGACAAATTCCCAGAAAAATATAATCTTCCAAAACTGAATGAAGAAGAAGCAGAAAGTCTGAACAGACTGATAACAGCTGGTGAAATTGAAGCATTAATCAAAAAACTCCAGGCACACAAAAGCTCTGGACCAGACAATTTCAAAGAACTTTACAAAACATTCAAGGAAGAGCTAACCCCTATACTTCTTAGACTATTCCAAAAAATCCAAGAAGAGGGAAGTCTCCCAAACTCTTTTTATGAGGACAGCATCATCCTGATCCCAAAATCAGATAAAGATACAACAAAGAAAGAAAACTACAGGCCAATATCGCTGATGAACATAGATGCTAAAATCCTCAACAAAATATTGGCAAACCACATCCAGCAACACATTAAAAAGATCATTCACCATGATCAAGTGGGATTCATTCCAGGGATGCAAGCATGGTACAATATCCACAGATCAATAAAGGTAATATATCACATAAAGAAAAAAAAAATCACATGATCATATCAATAGATGTGGAAAAAGCATTTGCTAAGGTACAGCACCCATTTATGATAAAAACACCTAGCAAAGTGGGAATAAAGGGGGCATATCTCAACATAATAAAGGTTATATATGAGAAACCTACATTATACTGAACAGGCAAAAACTAAAAGCTTTCCCACTAAGATCAGGAACAAGACAAGGATGTCTGCTTTCACCACTTCTATTCAACATAGTATTTGAAGCCATAGCCACTATGATCAGACAAGAAAAAAAAAAAAGGCATCCAAATAGGAAAGGAGGAAGTAAAACTGTCATTGTTTGCAGATGACATGATAGTGTACATAGAAAACCCTATGGATTCCACCAAAAAGCTGCTTGACCTAATAAGTGAATTTGGCAAAACATTGGCATACAAAGTGAATATTCAGAAATCGAAGGCATTTTTTTACACCAACAATGAAATACCAGAAACAGAAATCAGGAAAGCTCCCATTTGCTATAGCAACAAGAAAAATAAGTACCTAGGGATAAACCTAGGAATAAACCAAGGAGATTAAAGACCTGTACTCAGAAAACTACACAACACTGAAGAAAGAAATTAAGGAAGACACAAATAAATGGAAGCATATACCATGTTCATGGATTGGAAGAATTAATATCATCAAAATGTCCATACTACCCAAAGTAATTTATAGATTCAAAACAATCCCTATTAAAATACCAATGTCATATTTCACAGATATAGAAAAAAACATTTCAAAAATTTATATGGAACCAGAAATGATGCCAAAGTTGCAGCAATTTTGAGAAAGAAGAACAAAGTAGGAGGGATCACTATACCTGACATCAAACTACATTAAAAGGCCACTGTAATCAAAAACCTGATACAGGCATAGAAACAGATACATAGATCAATTGAACAGAATAGAGAACCTAGAAATAAGCCCATATTGCTGGTCAATTAATATTCAACAAGGGGGGCAGACATAAAATAGAGTAAAAATAGCCTCTTCAAGAAATGTTGTTGGGAGATTTGGACAGTAGCATGAAAAAAAAAAAAAAAAAGGAACTCGACCACTAACTTACATCATACACAAAAATAAACTCAAGGTCCTAGAGAGGAACACAGGCATGAAAATCTCAGATATTTTCATCAATATGTCCCCTAGAGCAAGGGACATAAAGGAAAGAAAAAGCAAATGGGCCTTTGTCAAAATAAAAAGCTTTTACATGGCTGAAGGAAACATCAGTACAATGAAAATGTAACCAACTATGTGAGAAAATATATTTGCCAATGATACCTCAGACAAGGGTTTCATTTTCAAGGTATATAAAGAACTTACTTGATCCCACTCTAGGACGACAGACAATCCAATTTAAAAATGGGCAAAGGACCTGAACACACACTTCTCCAAGGAGGTCATACAGAGGGCCCAGAGACATATGAAAGGATGCTCAGCATCACTAACCATCAGAGAGATGCAAATTAAAACCACAATGAGATGCCACTTTATGCCAATCAGAATGGTCATCATAACCAAATCAACAAACAATAAGTGCTGGTAAGGTTGTGGAGAAAAGGGAACCCTAGTACACTATTGGTGGGAATGCAGACTGGTGCCTCCACTGTGGAAAACAATTTGGAATTTCCTCAAAAAACTAAAAATGGAACTGCCTTTTAATCCAGCAATTCCAGTGTTGGTATTACACCCTAAGAAACCCAAAACACTAATTCAAAAGGACCTGTGTATCCCAATGTTCATAGCAGCACAAGTTACAGTAGCCAAGTGCTGGAAGCAATCTAAGTGCCCATCAGTAAATGAGCGGATCCAAAAACTATGGTACATTTACACAATGAAATACTATGCAGCAGAAAGAAAGAAAGAGCTATTACCCTTCACAATAGCATGGGTGAAACTGGAGAGCATTATGCTAAGTGAAATAAGCCAGTGAAAGATAGATACCACATGATCTTGCCTATAAGTAAAACCTAATCGACAAAACAAGCAATCAAGCAAAATATAACCAGTTTATATTAAATTATGTATGTGAATATATAGAAATGTAAGATATCTAAATGAAAATATCAAAGGAGACAAATGATCAGTATGTGGGATTTGAAAGAAAAAAATTTTAAAAAACAGTGTCAGAGGTGAAGTTCATAGAAGCAAACACACTCAGAACTTTGTTATTGTCTATTTTCTTTCATCAACAATCCAGTCTTACATTTGAGCTGTAAATCTTTAATTTTGTTTTTCTTACCAGTGTTTTCCACTGGTATTCTAAACACAGTGTTTCCATCTTCACTCATTCAGCTTCCTGCAAACTCCTTTGCAAACTCAGAATTCCGCAAATTAGCTGCCTCAAAGGCCCTCATCCTAAAAGTACACCTGCATTGTCCTCACAGTGAAACTTGCATCTTGCATGACCTCTGATGATTTTTCTCTCAGTCCACTAATTCTCTGTCATATTTTCTAGTTTTTCTTCCTCTTTGCACCTTACCTAGAGTTCTGTATGATCAAAAGAAAATGTTTATTTATAAAAAAGGAAAAAAAATAACTATGTGAGGTGATGAATATGTTAATTAGCTCAATGGTGCTGACCATTTCACAGTATACACATATATCGAAACACCAAGGTGTACAGCTTAAATAGTATATATAATTTTATGCATCAATTATACCTCAGAAAAGTTGAAGAAAAAAAATCTAGAGGCAATAGCTTTAAACTCTAAGAATCTTAAGCAGATATAGATAAAAGGAAATTGAAAAATCAAACAAAACAAAAACAAAAAACACATTCTTCAAATTACAAGACCAGAAATTTTTTTTTCAGGAAAGTTAATTGTATCTCTGCTTATGAATAAGAGCACTGGAAGTCTTTTTTACTAAGAGTCTCAACAAGAAGCTAAAAACTAGCTTGGAAAAACAATGCCAGTAGAGTAGCTTCACTGGCATCTTTGTTTAGAATAAAAGAACTCTGAAAAAGAATATCCTGTGAGGATCAGTGGAAGCAAAACAGATATTTCTAATTCACTTTGAGACAAAAAACAAAGAAGAAAATTAAAGAAAACTTTATGAGGACAACAGTAGTTGTTAATGAGATTGAGGTAAGGGGGAAATCAAACTCTTCATGTCTATATTATAAAGCACTATTGTAATTTAGCATTTAGGTTATGTAAACAAAAATTTAAGTAAGTTGTACAGTTTCTCCTTTGATATGCAATGAAAATTTCAGTATCGTTTGCCTCTAATAAATATTTTAATGTCCAATCAATTTTCTTAAATTGGAAACTTGGCTTTATTTTATTCTTAGCCCAAAATATTCCATTTGTCACCTCTTTTTTCTAGATGCTCCTCTATTACCCAACTTAACATATATTATAATATTATCTATTTATCTACAGCTTCAGAACAATGCAGAATGAAAGGTGATTCTTGTACAGTAAGTCAAGGCATTTGTTCTGAAATTACCCCTAAGTACTGCAGAAGTAAAAATTTGAAGTTAAAAGTGAAACAAAAGGTAAAGTAGTTTTTATATTGAACACTTCTGTTCCAAACAGTTTGCTTTACATTACTGGTCAATATGTTTGCAGATCTTTTGGGAAAAGAACCAAGTTAAAACATTTTTTGTTGCACAAATTCTGGTGCAGAACCAGAACAGACATGACTGATTCATGGCCAACTATGGAAGCAGATAGTCTAAGAATAGTGTCCTATTCCCACATCAAGTGTTTGATGACTTTATGATGTTCCCCAGATGTTTAGATGCCCTCTGTTACATAACTCCCCAAGAAGACACCTGATCTTCTAACCTCTCCTAAACTCCCATACTTCAATGAAATCACTCCATATTCTGTATCTTTTGTCACTTTCTAAAAGTAACATCTGTTAACCTGAACCAGTAAGCCATACAGTCCTTTACCATGAGTAAATATAAGCAATACAGACCAGCCACCTGACCCTTCTTCTCTCTGCTAACACACCGTATGGCAAAGTGTTTAAACTTCGTATGTGACCTGGGTTGAACCTGCCTGAGCACAGCTTCACTGGAGTAGGATATTCTTTCCTCTCAACCTCTATCCCTTGCTAGGAGGTCCAGAATGATTGAAGACAGTCAGGGCATTAAAGACAATACACTGTTACAGGCAGCACTCCCAAGCCACAACCAGATTTTGAAGAAGCAGTATGTATAAATATTCTTTCATATAAAAGAAATCCTCTTCATGTGTCAAAATTCTGCATTAAAATTTCATAGGAAAAAAAAAAAAGATGATTCAAAGGATCTTGTGTGTGTCTGACTTTTTTTGACCTTCCGTTTATGTGGTGCAAGTCAATAGCCTCTCCCAAGCTATTTTTTGTCTAATAAGTGGCATTAACTCTGGTGGGGCATGGTTGTATGAAAACACGAACCATGTTTTTTGAGAGAAACGCTTCATTGTTTCCTTGAAGAAAATGAATGTACTATTAACTTGAGTTAAATATTCCTTTATTATTCATTCTCAAGAGAATTTGAGATCATCATTTCCCCCTGTTCATGAGTTCTTAGGAATGGGAGAGTGCTTAATTCATTTTGATTTTTGAAAATTTCTTCTCAAAACAGTTCAATGACAAGAAATAGTTTACTTTTTCTATGTGAACTTTGAAACTTTTTGGTCATAAAAACTATTTTTAGTTGAAGTTTACAAGTATTGTATATATATAGATTTCCTTTTGAAACATGGGGGTCATAGAACCCATTTACAGTATTATTTTATGCTCTCTCTTCTGTTTCACGACTTTGAAAGAATTAATTAAAAGTTGATAGGATTGCCCCTAAAACCAATTATCCCTTTGGTATAAAATGCTGACTACACATTATTGAGTTTTCAAATAAATTGAAAAAACATTTCAGTTGGGCAACAGCATTATCTTAATTTATAAACATTAACACAAGAGAATATCTGATTTGTTTAAATGATTACTCCACACAGTATTATCAGTATTATCACTTTCCGCTCGTTCAGAAGTCTACCAGAATGCATCAGCAATCTATAATAACAGTGCACGATCATGCATAATTTCTCCAATATTGAATAGAGTGTTCCAGCTGATGTGTTTCTGAAATTTAGAGACAGCATTTCACCAGACTTGTACTGTGTTTCAATTTCTCAGTTGATGAACTTCCCTAACCTGTTTGTCCTTTCAATCTTGCCGTGTGGAGGACTGAAGGCTTCAGGGACTTCTGGCCTTTAACCTTTAAATCCGTTTTCTTGTCATTGTATCATGACTGTTCATTTTCTATATACATATTTAATTTTTTTCTTCCACATATATGCATGCACACGCAAACAATATGAGATTAATAAAAGTTACAGGCAGTGACTGAAATTACTTGAATGGTAAAGGAATTTTTTCATGCTATCCTTAAAAAAAGGTCTTTGAAAAATAATAGCTAGTATTTTGGTGTTTTGGCTTTTTGTTTTTTTGTTGTTTTTTTTTAGATTTTTATTTATTTATTTTTAGAGAGAGGGGAAGGGAGGAAGAAAGAGAGGGAGAGAAACATCAATGTGTGGTTGCCTCTTGCACATCCTCTGCTGGGGATCTGGCCGGCAACCCTGGCATGTGTCCTGACTGAGAATCAAACCAGCAAACCTTTGGTTCACAGGCCAGCACTCAATCCACTGAGCCACACCAGCCAGGACATATTTTGGTATCCTTATCATGGCAAGTAATGTTGTTAAATGTCTAACAGCAATCCTTTCATTTAAGGATGAGTTAAAGCTCAGAGATGTTGAGCGACTTAAGTCTACTAGGCAGAGTACATTTTCTGGCTAGAATTTGAGTCTAGATAGACAGTCTACCCTGCCTTACTAACTTAACAAACACACTCTGTACCTAATGCAGACCTGGAGAAAAAGATATAAAAAGACTACCTTAAATATGGCTTTTAAGATCTCCTGGTTCTAAGAAAAATGGGAAGTCACTAAACTCAATTTCTATAATAAATTGAAAATGTTTTAGCTCAAAAAAGATTGCCAAATTAATGAATAATTGAACTAAGCAATCTCATTTTAGAAACAGATTTAATTCTTGATGTTCGGTAATAACTCTGTTATTTAAACCTCAAATTCATTTTCACACAGAGGCGTCAGTGACTGGGAGAGATTTCTCAACTTCTCAGTTAAACATTGGTGTCAACAACAGAATGGTCTCAAATAATATTAATATCTGTTAATACTATGATATTTTAATATATTAACAATTGATATTTTAGAAAATACTTCATCTTCACCCTGTGACTGTATTACATCTCCCTGAATACTGTCACATAACCTAAGTGACATGCTCATTCTCATTTGTGAATCAAAGTGACTGGTCAAGGGCAGTCAAAGTAGCAAGAATATAACCTATTTAAAGCTCAGTAATATAAGAGTCTTCTATCTCAAGTCTTTATATATACTATGTATTAGCATAGAAAATTGTTTGGACATGATTTATCTGGTTAATTTTTGTTTTACTTTTTACTTTTCTTTTTTTGTAATTAATGGGTAATGCGTTGGAAAATTTCTTACTACTTCCATAAACAATTCCTATAATAAGTTGACAATAGAAGAATAAAATTGACACAACATGTCACTAAAAAGTCACAGTTCCTTATCCACATAGTCATAATTCCAATAAATCTCCAAAATGTTGGCAACAGAATGGTACATTTTTATAAATACCTTCCTGTCTCCTAAAAAATGGAGAAAAATGTTTTCTAGTTTGTCATATCCTAAAATTTGTCTATGTACATTTCCATTTTTAATCATTGTGGGATCTTCTAAATTATTTAGTTGTTTCTGGTATATTTAGCATTTCCTTCTGTAAGCCACCTGAGAATTACATCAGTGTGCTATTTCTGCACACTAATGAAAATGTCAAAGATCAGGTTTAAAAATGTTAAATAAAACTCAGCCAATCAGTCCCCTACTGTTGTTCATTTTGAGGCCAACTTTATTCAAAGACTGCTTTGCTCCCTGTTGTTACTTCTTAGCTAAGCCTGTAATTGTCAGTAAACATTATCAAACAGGTTTTGGGATTGACACTGTGAAATAGGTGCTCTTGACTATGATCAAAAGTAACCATTCAAACGCAGGATTAAGTCAAATATCAGTTCAGACTGCTAGCCCGAGGAACGAGGAGCGCTGCAAATCACGAGACACCCCAACACCCACGTCACCCTCTCAGACAGGTTCGGATGTCTTAAGGATTTATTCTAGTCTATATTCCTGTTAAAATCACCAGGAAAAATAACAAGAAATGGAAACATATTTTCCCAATTAAAAGGATAAGAAATACTTGTTTTAAAATTTTATAAATTTAGGAAATACCACTGGTAAAAATAACCACTGGTAACATCATATTTTCTCCCAAATATATTCATAAATTTGATATTTTAACATATATAAAATTTTGTGTATATACTCTGATATTTTTCACTTACTGTCTATTCTATGAACTTTCTCACATTCTTAAAAATGTGTGCACTTATAATGTCCTGAGAGTGTCCACAAAGTGGGAAAACAGAGAATAAATTTAATTTATACAATATGTAAGATGTGTATTCAAATAATGTTCAACATGTTTTCAGGTGTAATACCTCTAAAATTACCATGATGGGTTCAATTGTTAATCTGAAAATAGTAGTGTAAATATAATAAGACAGTGTCAAATGTGTCTAGAAATACAGAGGAAACAAAAATTGTATTTATTGCACATTTATCAGATTAACAATTACACCCACTGCTTTAAATTTAGAAATGCTTCATCTGAAAAGTGCCTGGAGGAAAAAGAAAAATTATTTGAGTATATAATTTTAAAACTTAGTCATGATATTATTTAAAAATAGGTTTATCTTACATTTTCCAGAAGTAATTTCTTTAGTTAAAATCTTAAGTCCACATTCGAATATCACTTTCTGCTATCTCTTCTTTTTAATGATAAAACATGTTATCTGCCATTTTATTTTTACAGCAAAAAACAAAAACGGACAAACTTCTACTACACGAGTACTATCTCTCATTGTTTTCTCTCTAAACTCTGTCTGGAATTCAATCTACCAAAATGTAAACTCACACCTGAACCACATTCTCAGAATTCTCATGGCTGCTCTCATGTTAATTCTTTCAGTCATAATTTTTATCCTCTTGTCAGAACTCAACTGTAAAAAGGACAGGTAGGTACAGTTATCAGAAAGGAAAATCTTACCATCAGATCATCAAACATAAACACTGAACCAAGAGGGAAAGCAAAAGAGTTGTTTACTTTGACCATTAAGTCCCTCATCAGACCATAACCGGGTATCTGTTTTCACTATTATAACACCACCACCACCTTCACTTTTTCTGCAGGGGCTTTCTGCTGTTGCCTTAGCTACTGTGAGCTGGGGCCCCAGAACGAGGTTACCACCTGACCCTAGAAATGAGGAGTGCTGAGGGAAACTCCTCCTTGCCAAATTTCATTCAAAAGATGATGCCTGCCACACACCAGACACTCAACCCAGCCATGAGAACATGAAGGTAATTAAGGCTTGGTTTTGCCCTAAAGAAACTCACACTCTGATGTAAAATACAGATAAGCAGGTGCCTGATACAGAATGTCACGATAACAAATGAACAAGTAACACAGTGGATGAGCCGAAATCAGACTGTGAGATAAGAAATGGGGTCCTCGAAGTATCCTTTTAGCAATCAGAAATTAGTAAGATAAACCATGTGTGTCTTTGTGTGTGTATTTATGTTTGTGTATGTGTGTGTTGTGTGTGTGTACAGTTTGACACAGAACACTCCAGGAAGAATAGAGGTGAATTTAGGAAAACAGAAGGACTCATTATTCTAAGTAAATGAGGTACCAGGGGAGGGGCAGAAGATAAAGCAGACAGACAGACATGAGAAGAAAAAACTTAAAATGTTCCTTTAAGATGTTTATCTGAAAGTGCTAAGGAGAACTTTAGAAGAAGGAACATCATACGATTAAATTTACATTTCAGCTGCAATATGAAAGGTGAATTATACACTGGGAGGACACTGGAGGCTGTAGACATTTCAGTGGATTTTGATATATTAATATTGCCCTGGTGGCAGTTGAGAGCAAGACTGGTTAAGAGAGGAATTTAAGGTTTTGAATCCTCATTTCTGCATCCTACATCCTGAATAAGAGAAAGTTGGAGAGATAAGTAACCACTGCTTTTACTCAAGATGTACATTTACTGTAGAACAAAGCTGAATTGAAACCACCCTGGTCTCCTATCTTCACACTCAGTCACTGATTGCATTGACATACTTACTCCTTATGGAAATTCTCTCCAGGACCATTTTTGAAAAAGAGAAATCATAAAGCACAGTGAAAAAGAAGTTACAGAAAGAGAAGTTGAACTACACTGTATATCGGTGGTGGTGGGAGGGGGCAGCGGTTCCATCATTTTATGCTAGTGTTGGTGGCTGATTACATTGAGCTACTCTCTCTTCCAGGGTCATTAGAGCTTCATTAATGAACTGAGGCTGGGACCTTGCCCCTTGTTCATTTTGCTGCAGGGAGACCTCTCACTAGCAGAGATAATTCTTGCACAGAAAAAGAACCAAAACTGTCTTTTTAAAAGTACATTGCCCCCCAAACAGTTTCTGTCAGTAGAAAAACAAATACCTACCCCAGAGAAGAGGCCCGCATGCTCCTGGTTAAGTTGACATATTGGTGTGAAGTCAGACAACCAAGAGAGGTATTATTGGCACCATGGCTGTCACATAGGAAGTCTTTACAAGAAACAGTCTGAGGAGAAGCAACATGAGAAGCCAGGTCAACCTGAAGAAGCTACAGAGTTAGAGAGAGTCTTAGTGGAAGGTAACATAACACAATCCAGAGAAGGCAGAGAATGCACTGAAGTTCAAAGCCAGAAAATTTGGCTCTCTAGAGAAATGACCTGATTAGAAAGATAGCCAGAGAGGATGTTTTCTATGGGGAGCAGGAAACCAACAAAACCATGAAAACATCCAGGATGAAGTTGAAGAATTACTCAGTGTTCAATTTTCTCTATGTAAGTGGGGTTCAGTATGATAAATAGGAAATCCATGGACAGATGATTAACTTTTTCCCCACATTCATCTCAATGTGCATTGTGATGCAAACAGGTCTAAAATTTGTGGAAAAAATTAGCCAATAATTTACTCTTGATATTAAAAAAAAATTCCTAACAAAAATATTTACATCCTTTCATCCAGATGCTGCATTATCATGAGCATTTAGCAGACCTCCCCTTGTCTCTGACAATCTGTAGGAAGAAACAGTCAGCCTAATTCAGGAGAATCTTGTCCACTTCTAGAGAGCTATAGAAATAACTTTGAAAAATTAACACATAAGCTTGTACTTCAAAAAGAAAGATACACCATGATTAGATTTGAATACAAAATTAAAACAAATATTGTTAAGCAGAGTCTACACACAGCCACAGAGCTCCAGAATAGAAACTTTTTTAAAAATCCCTGAGTTGGGACACTCAGGAAGGGCTTCAACAGATTTGCCTTCTCCAGGTACCTTAAGCCCTGGGGACAAGCATGGGACAAAAACAGAATTTTTATGGAGGTCCCTGGTTCCCAAACACTCCCCTGTTCCGCAGGCACAGTGCAAGGTCCTAAATCCGAAACGGAAATAATAGTGCACCAGCACTTTGTCAAGAGCCCACAATGATCTGGCTATTGTCCCTGTCATGTCCTGTCATATCACGCCTTAGCTCATCTTTCAGGAAGGGAGCTCAGAAAGACAGAGCAACCCACGAAAACCCTTTGTTCGTTTTACGTGCTCAGACCTTTATGCATGTAAGTAGGTACACACACACACAGGAGCTTTGAACTCCAAAGGAGAACACAGTTCTACTGTTATTCATTTCTGTTAAGCATACAATCAGAAGTTTTCCAAGCATTTTGGACATTCTTCCAATTAAGATTTTGTATAATTCTCTCAGTAATGTACTTGTTTCTTTCCTGACTCCTCAAGAGTATTTTAAAATGAAGGTTATTGTGATTATAGTGAGAGATAGCAAACTTTCTTCTATTTCAGACTTATTTATCCTACTCAGAGCCATTTCTAGGCTATCATCCAAAATAGCCTCTAACCATCTAAGCTGTTCAATGAAGTGTATCAGAAAGCAATCCTTGAAATAGCTCTCGAAATATGTTCGTGTCCTTCATTTGAACAGAGTTGCATGCCAATCAACAGCAAAGCAATTAAAATCCTGCCAGGATCAAAGAACATGCCTTGCTACAGCCTTGCCAATCTATAAAAACATTTCCTCATCTCCTTTTGTTAAAGCCCTGGTGACCTACACTGCAGAAATATCCAAGAATTTACTTATGCTCTTCATAATTCTTCATCTGTTTCCAAATATATGTCAACAAATTTCTTGTACATGCTGTGAGTTTCCAGTTTTCACCACCTTAGTTTTCTCTGTTTGATATTTCCTCATCTTTTTGTAAAGCACCTGTCTTAACTTCAATATGCCACCTTTCATCTTGGATGTGCATACATTCGACTTTAATGTTTTCACTGGGGCTACACTGCTTGAGGAATTGTCACGTACACGTAGCTATTGTGTATATTAATTTTCTTTATGTGTCCTCCCTCTGCTAATAAGATAATCTTTTTGCAGATTTTTCTGATGCAATCTATTGAATCCAAGTACACTCTGATATTAGCTTCTTTGAGTTAATCAGAGAATACATTGCTGTGGGAGGTAGGCAGTCTCTTTCTGGTTTATTCTGCCATCTCATCAATAATGGAAAGAACCAGCTAAGCAATTTTCCATATTCTCTCCTAATCCTTTTGTTCCCTCTGAGTGCATTTGAGATGCAACTTACACCATTTCACTCAAGAATTTTAAAGTTTTGGGGATGCTCAGAGCACAGCTGTGTGACAGAATGTTGAGAGGCAGACCAAACAATTTCTGTGAACCAAAAACTGTCTATAAATGTAAAAAGATATGGAGAATTCTATCATTAATATGAATAATTTAAGCAAAAATTATGTCAGCTGAAAAACCTAGTAATTGAGGCAAACCAATGTTTTGATTTAAATGATAGGAATGATTACCTATATTTAACATTTCATTTTGTGTATAGTTAAGCACTGCTTCATTAGCATATTTTTCACAATTTCTAGGGACTGGTAAACCCTGCTTTAAAACCTTTTGCCACACAGGCACTTGTCTGACACTACCATGGCAGTATTACATTAGACTTCTCATGTATTTCTAATCATTGCTTCTCATCCTTACCTTCAATCTATTTATTTAAAATATAGTCCTCATCAGTTATAAATCTATATTTATCTATCTATATATAAATAAATCTATATTTAATTAAATGTGATGCCACTAAATGTTTTTAATTTGTTGACTTTTCCATCAGATGAGCCACAATATTATTTAACTTTAAGAAAAAATAAACTTCCTTAGGAATTATTTTTTTGGAGATTAAATACTCTTTGCTTATGAATTTAATTGTAATTCTCCAAATCTCATACACTCTGCCTCTTGGCTCACTGATACTTGTTTTTGTGTACACAGGTGGAACTCAGCTTTATTAAGTCTTCTTTCTTCTCCTCCACACCCCACCTGAGCCTGATGGTCATGCAGTTACTCTACTTTTCCCTTGGAATTACAACACGGAAAAAATGTGATCTTTCTGATCCAGCAGTTTGCAACGGAGAGTGGCATTGACCCGCATGGAGGCATTTGGACTCATCTATGGGGAGGAGGAAAGTTGGGGGTGGAAAACCTGACCTTTTGGTGCTCCAATTGACTATGAAGACAGTCAGTTATTGGACAGAATCATGCATCTATAAAATCTTTATCTCTAATTATTAAGGTATTTTTGTTTTAAATGTTAAAAAGGGAGAACATTTAAACAACTCCAGGTTGAAATATGGGAAATTCAGTTCTTATATTTAATCTCTTCACTTTTCTCTACAGATATAGTTTGTTTATAGAAGTGCCAAACCGTAATATTTTATTGTCCTCCACTTGTCCCTCAAATATTTCCTTCTTAGAAGGTCAGTACTTTAAGAATTATATTTCTTCAGAGAAGTTCCTTTGTCAAATCCATCCTGAACTATGACACTAGAAGTTCTCCACAGCTGCTGTCATTTCTTCAGAGGCTAAAAGTAGTTGTGTCATGTCATCAACAACTCTTTCATGTCCATTGGTTTCTTTCTGAAAAGATCCACTGCCCAACTAAATAAGTGCTATGGCTGACAGTACTCACGATTTTTAGAAAAACTTAGACTTTCTTTTAAAAACAAGCTATAGTAGAGTATATCTAATATACTTTACTTTTTGTTAAAATTTTCATGGTCATATCTTATTCTACTATTTACTACCAATCTTTTAAAATTTTATTTTGAGATAAATAAAAAAAAGGAACAAACAGGGTTGATGTCATGTTTGTTTTTAATCTTCACTAGTAGCCCAGTTGATTAAAGCATCATCCTGATATGCCAAGGTTGTAGCTTCTGCACTGATCAGGGCATATATGAGAATCAACCAAATAAATGCATAAACAAATGGAACAAGAAATTGATGCCCCTCTCTCTCTCAAATAGAATAAATAAAAATTTAAAAAACATGTAATCTTCATCTTTGTGTTTCATGAATTTCTTTAAGTTTTGTCTTTGGCTCCAGCCGGTGTGGCTCAGTCGACTGAGCATTGTCCCATAAACTGAAAGGTCACAGGTCTGATTCCTGGTCCTGGCACATGCCTAGGTTTCAGGTTCAGTCCCAGTCAGAGTGCAAGAGGCAACTGATTGATGTCCCTCTCTCTTTCTCTTTCTCTCTGCCTTCTCCTTTCTCTAAAACCAATAAGCATGTCCTCAAACTGATGATTACAAAACAAAGTTGTGTTTATTTTTAAATATGAGTTAATTAAAAAGTAGCAATAACATAATACCATAGTATGAGATATTAACAAGGGAATTTTACCTTTTAAATGAGTTTTCAGATTCCACTCACAGAACAAAACCTAGTCTATGACAACTGCAATGATTAACATTCAGATACCTAAATCACTAATACATAGAATATTAGAAATTTATAAAATTTCTGTATATAATGATACGACAAATGATAACATCTTAAGACTTTTTCCTAAGCAATTATATGCTTAACATACAAAATAAATGGTCCTATGATGAAGTCTGTTGTTCCCAAATTATTTTATTCATCTAGTCAACAAGGTGCGATGACTATACTGTTTTCTATGGAGGTAATATATGAACAGAGACCTTAACAGCAAGAGAGACAGTTGTGTGGAGACATGGAGTGGCATGAGGACTATAAAAATCAAAGGAAGTATCTAATGGCAAGTCCATAAGACAGAAAGGAGTTAGCATGTTTGAGGTACAGAAAGAAAAGTATAGTAGTAGAAGCATAATATTTCAGGAAAAAATATAGAAAAGAGGTCAGATTATAGACATTGTAAGCAATAGTAAGGAGTATTAGAGGAATGACACAATCTTAAATCTAGGAAGAGAATAGGGGATACTATTAGCAATGTCAATCTACATGTATTTACATGTCCTTTGACCTAGCAATAGCTCCCTCTAGGTATACTAGCACATATGTGAATGAAGTTGCAACAAGGTTATCCATCACAGCATATTAGCAAAAGATTAAGAGTAACTAAAATATTCACCAATAGGGACCTGGGCAAATAAATTAAGGTATATCGTACAGTTAAGTATTATGTAGCTAACAAAATGAACATAGACTAGGTTTTGTTCTGTGAGTGGAATCTGATCTCTCTCATTGTCATATAAACAGCTCTAAGATACAATGCTGGTACAAAAGAAAAGTAAACTGTGTGATAGTACAGTGTTATTTATATAAAAAGAATGGAATATTAAAATATATTCATTTTCTCTTGCTATCATACAAATTCCTATATGCTTAGTAGCTTAAAGAAACATTAATTTATTGTCTCATGATTTTTCTAAATTAGAAATCTATGTTGTCTTTGCTGGTTACTCTCATTTGAGTCCCCCAAGGATGAAATGACTCTGTTGACCATTCCAGTCTCCCTCTTCTCTGGAGAGTCTGGGGGCAAATACACTTCAAGCTCAATCATATTGTTCACAAAATTTAGTTCCCTGTGATTATAGAACTGAGGTCCCTGTTTCCTTACTAGCTTTTGGCTGGGAATTGTTTTCAACTCTAGAGGTCCCCCAGATTCCTAGGCTTAGGGACCATCTTTAACCTTCAAACCAGTGATGGCTGGCCAGCTCCTTTATACTCCTC
The DNA here is from genome assembly GCA_004026545.1 of Mormoops blainvillei. Lineage (NCBI taxonomy): Eukaryota > Metazoa > Chordata > Mammalia > Chiroptera > Mormoopidae > Mormoops > Mormoops blainvillei. The sequence goes on along the minus strand of PVJD01002584.1, from coordinate 119,001 downwards.
AAATACCTGATTTCCCCCTCTTCTTCTTTTTCTCTGATTCATTTTTCTGCCATTTTCTTCTGCGTTTAAAGGGCTTCATGAGCTCGGGTTCAGGATGATCAAAGATAATTTCCCTATTTTAAGGTTAACTGATTAGTAACCTAAATTATATTTGTTAAGTTCCCACAGTTGTACCTAGTTTATTGTTTGGTTAAATAACCAGGGAACAGAAATCTTGGTGGCGCACCTTTAGAACTCTGCCTACCACAAATATAGTTTTAATTTCTTTATTATGAGAAAGAAAACTCTAGAAAAATATGAGTACTTAAAAACAGTGGTCATGTACTTGTGTATGTATGCAGTAATGTGGAGATGGATACAGGGATAGAAAGGGGATTTTTAAAAATATTCTTTTTATCATCTTTTAACCATATAACAATAAAATAATTTATCTGATTTTTTAAACATCAAAACTAATAACATCATTTTTTTTTGCTGGAAGGAAGTTTACACTGGCAGCATTCATATCATACTGAGAGACGTGACACAGTTATTTCAAGTTTGGTATACTTTTATAAGAAATATTATGTTAAGACAAAGATTTATTACTTTTCTGTATTCAAATTACTGCAAAACATTCTTTCTTATAGCATGCTATAATACCATTTAATGTAAATTTTGGGTAAACAAATCTCTTACATACCAACAATGCCTGTGTCCTTTTCTCTTTAGCATAGGTCACCTGAAGTATTAGTATTGAAGACATTCATGATGATCAAAGGTACAGATACAAAGAAGAAAATGATGACTATACAAGAGGGTCATATAAATAGTTCAGCATATGCTTACATAATTTTGTCCAGAACATATAGAAATTAAACCCGGAAAATACAAATTTATAGAGAAGACTCACATCCCAAAGATATATCCAAAACCCTGAGAAGTTAATGAACACTACTTTGTGGAATATTCACTTAAATGACACTACACTTATAAGAAAACATATACACATAGAAACATTGCTAAGAACCTCTAATGGCCAAATAAGTGAGCATCTTCCCAGAACCATCCTACTTTCTTGCAGCACGTGATATTCTGCCCATATGCTTCTTCATGAAATTTTCCATTTGAAAATAATCTTACTGAGGCTTCTCACAACTTGCTGAACTCACAGAGAATGCATGGCCCTGACTGCTCTTCCCAAGGCCTTTCCTTAGGTTTCTGTTTGCAACCAACACCCTCAAGGGATGAAGTAACATCTCACCAGGACCAAAAAAAACCAAAAAAACAGGTATGCTTACCAGCAACTATAAAGAAGTAAGACCCTCCAATTTGTTGTCCTTGTCCTGCAATGCAGCCCACCGTGTGCAGACATTCCTCTAAGCCCACTTGCATCATCCTGTGGGAACTGAAGATGAGAGAACCAATACTACCATGCAGACAATCTGGCTACTGCTTTTCACATGAATAATAAAACCTTTCATCCCCGATCCAGGAGTCTTGTATCTTCTGTCAGCATCCAGAAAATAGTGGAAGGCTAACTTGTTTACTTGCTAGTAGGGTAAAAACTGTCCTACCCTTCACAGTCCTTGCCGTTCTCTCAGTACATTCTGTGAAAATGGTGTCTCATTTTTATCACTCTGACTGTTCTTCCCCTTCCTCTTCCAGCTTATCTTCCTTGGTCATTTCTGAAATGCTAATACTGCTGCATAGGGCTCTGTCCATGGTCCTGTTTTACCTTTATATCATAATATTGTTTTGCTAATCCTCCCTTTATCCATTATTTCTACTACCATATTTATCTTCAGATAATTTTCAAGCATATATCCCCCCTAAATTTATCCTTTTATTTAGTTTCAGAATTCTTTGTGTAACGCCCTAATATGCTATAAACCCATCAAACTTAAGCTCACTTAAATTAGTCACCATTAACTCATGATCCAAAGTGAAAAATACTGGGTCATTTCAACCTCCATAACAAGGAAACTGAACAAAGAGCTAAATGTGTTAAGCCACATCCTTCAGGGTCTTTTCTCTCTCACCTGTGTATGATATTAATTCCTGACTGATTTTTTTTTACTTTATATACTTTCCTGTATATTTCTTTCTGTGAATTGCTCCCAAAGTTATCTGTCAAAACACAGATTTGAATGTATTGCCATTGGTGTCTCTATTGCCTACAGGTTAAATAGGAATGCCTTGAACTGGCAGTACAAAGGCTTTACTACATTCCCCATTATAACTTTTAAATTCTACTTTAAATCACTTCAACATCATCATCATACTGATTGGCAGGCACACAACAACAAATGTGCACACACGCATACTTGCCTTGAACTATTCACAACACTCACAAGTCTCACAACCAAATCACATCTCACTATTCTTGCCATATAGTCCCTAATCTCTTCTGCCTTTGTACGTGCTATTCCTTCTCTAGGAACTACAGCAGCCTCTTGAATAATTTCTGCCCCTCCTTTAAATAATAACTGAAAAAAATTCTACTCCTTTAGCCTCACTACTTGCTTCCTCATATTCCAATGTCATATGCTCATTTTCATTATTTTCTCTTTTTTTTAAAGATTTTATTTATTTATTTTTAGAGAGGGGAAAGGAGGAAGAAAGAGAGGGAGAGAAACTTCAGTGTGTGGTTGCCTCTTGCATGCCCCATACTGGGTACCTGGCCGGCAACCTAACCATGTATCCTGACAGGGAACTGAACCGGTGACCCTTTGGTTTGCAGGCTGGCACTCAACCCACTGAGCCACACTAGCTAGGGAATATTTTCATTATTTTCTATGCTTCCTTTCCTTTCACCAAATATCTTTACTGTTGCCCCTCAAATATTTCCACTATAGATCATGGAACAAATTAGGCTGTTTCTTTAGTCTATTTTCAAATGATCCATAAACTAGCTTTTAACTAAATTCCAGATCTTTCTTACATCATACAGCTTCTATCAGTGCTTTCAAAGGTAGCCTACTCATTATCCCACACAGTGTATACATTGAATGGAGCGATATGTGAACATTTTTCTAGCTCTCCGGGACTGTTTCCGCATATCTATGTAAAAACTCTTGCTTTTCTGCTCAAACTACACTTATGTCTGTCATTTCCTAAAGACTTATTCATATCACCATCATACTATCTGATACCATCCATTCTGTTGGTTTCAGTTACCACCTATATGCTAATGGCTCCCCACTGAAGTCTAGCTTAGACATCATTCTAAGGCGCACATTATATATCGAATTGCTTCTTTATTTCTAAGTCTCAGATTCATATGTGATACACTAGTAAATACCTTAAATTAATATTGCAAGTGCACTTTTATATCTATTTTTGTTTTATATTTATTTAATATATATACATATATATATACACTAAGTAATACAATGTACCATAAATTGTGCTTGTCACCATATATATGGTTACTAACAAAATAGATTTCACCCTGCCCTCCTGAAAGTTACAGTCTTTGTCTAAAATTAAAATTGACTTAGGGTGGTAAATACACAATATAATATACAGATGATCTATTGTACCGTTGTATGCCTGAAATATAAAATTTTATTAACCAATGTTACCCCAATAAATTCAATAAAAATACATTCAGAACATAGAATAAGATAAAATAAAACTCATTATTTTTCCCATAAATATGTTGCTTATCTTGGAATTTTTTCCTTATAGATTTAGATATAAAACTGGTTCCTTTTCCCTTCTTATTCTCCTCACCCAGTTCAATCAGCTACAAACTCTTGCCATAATGATATGATTGCTTTATGATTCCTTAACATTTTACTCAAACTTTCTACCACTCTCTTTGTTCAGTCAATGGCTATCACTGGGCACTGTAACATGTCAACCTTGTAATTCCCCTCTCTTAATTTGCCTCTTGTACCAAGAAAATTCAATATCTAGCATACTAGAAAAATGGTGTATCAAAATGTAAATATAGTTGTGCTGCTTATCTGTTTGAAACAATGTTGATTAAAAAAATAGACAGGGGGAAGCTAAGAATAGTGTAAGAAATTAAGAAGTCAAAGAACTGATATGTGCAACCCATAAACATGAACTCAGAGGTGTGGGGATGATTGGATGGGGTACAGGGTGGAGGGGATAAAGGGAATAAAAAAATGAGAGAACTGTAATAGCATAATCAATAAAACATACCCTTCCTCGCAAAATAAAATAATTTTATTATTCTTTTTAAACCAAAGAGCAAATGTCAATCTCTCTGTTATAACCTTGAAAGTCTTTCAAAATCAGGCCCTGTTAAACTCTCTGATCTTGTCTCTTACCACTTTCAGTATTACATTTTACACTGTTACCCATATGTGCACCGTATTTAGTCAAGTTTCTCACTTCTTGTCTTTATAACTTGTGTTCTACCACAGAGGTAATAGCTCATCCAGAAAGCTTTTTCTTGACCCTGCAAGTCTAAATTCTCTGTGCATCCATAATACCATTCACATAGCTCTATAGTTATACATATGCCTAATATCTTATACTGATCTCTGTGTATGTCTGTTGTCCCAATAGATGACAAAATGATTGAAGGCAGAGACTGTATCCTGTTCACTTTTGTATTCCAAGAATCCAGGATGCTTACCACGGACTGTTTAATAGATTGTGGTTGAATAAATGAGTAAATCAAATATTTCATAGTATTACCTTAATTTTCTATTATATTAGTTCCTTTAGTATATGAACTATGGCCTATTTATCTTTATAATCTTGTGCCTTAGCACAGTGATTGGTATATAATAGGTAATTAATTAGTAAATGCTTGTTTCATGAAAAGTTGTGGATGAGAATCAAGAGCATTACAAGGCAAACCAAAGCATGATATTACATAGAATGAAAAAGAAGGATTACCCTGGGGGAAAAAAAAACATAAAATATTTTTAAAAGGCAAAAAAATCTTGCAATGTTAATTATTAGAAGTCAGTATTTTATTATATTCTAAAAATAATTGTACTGAAGTAAGTTTAAATAAATCAGAAGAATGTTTTCACTAATCATAAAATAGAATCACAGAGTTTTTTGTTTGTTTTTGGGGAGAGCAGGGACATTTTTAGATAGATCAATTCCTGTTAGGTATTTGGTTTTCAATTTAAAAAAAGAATCACTGGCAGCTTCTGCTGCTTTCAAACAAAATCTGTTCACTATTGTTAATAGGTATGCATCCACCATGACAAACAACAATAAAGTTAAAGACAAAATTTGCACTGACATTGATAAAGACTCATTGCAGCAACAGTAGCCTCTTACAGGCTGATTGCTGTGTGAAGCTTCAGTGCCCATGGCTGAGGTGACTCTGAAACACAGAGGTGTGTTATTAGCTGCCACAGTGCTGACGGACCTAATAGCAAGTTACTGAATCTCATCCCTGACTTTTCCAAACAGTAGTCAGTGATTGTCAAGGTGGTATTTCTGGTGACCAAACAATTCATTTCAATCTGCAGTGTATTTTATAAAAGCAAAAGAGAAGTATTTTATTTATTATATTACTTTTTAAGCAAACACGAAAGGACTCAAATAAACATTGTGTTAAAAAGGCACCATATTATACATTTTAAACACTGTTAGATAGAAGAAATGTGTTGTAAACTATGAAGAAAACCAATGTCTTTATTGGAAAACTGACTTGGGAACTGAAGGAGCTGCATTCGAAAACAGAATCTACCATTATCTAACTCTATTCACATGAAACAAATCTATTTATATTGCTGAGCCTCATTTCTTTTTCCTTGCATATAAAGAGTTGGGCCAATGGCTTTCTAAGTTATACTTCAAATCTCACATTTTATAATTTTATGAAAAGACTGGAAAAACTTATCTACTACCTTCTCACCAGATTCCATGATATTTGAAAGGAGAGGATGAAGAGCAAAATAGGGCAGAAAAAAAGAAAGGATGAACTACCATTATAAACCTTTTTAATAAAATTTAAATGGTCAAAGGTATTTTTTATTCTCCCACCAGGTCGAGGAAAGATCTGATCTTCATTACCGTTATTCCAGCGTGAATAAATAGGTTGTCTAGTCAAGAACTGTGGTTGTGATGGATAATAATGGGCTTAAAAGGGAAAATACAGTGTAGCTACCATCAACACCATAAACAGCCTCAAAGAAGGAATGCTGAATCCTCTGTCATATTGCTGTCCTTCAACCCTCTGTCTTGTGCCCACCATATGCTAAAGAATTTGGGTTTTATTCTAAGTGTGATGGAGAGCTGTTAATAGTTTTAAACAGGAGAAGTTTATGATTTCATTGTTAAAGATTGCAGTGATATTGGGAAATGGCCATGCATGTTTATGGAATGAGTAGTTGGGATCGAAGTGATCCAGGTGAGATGTGATAGTGGATTAGAGTAGAGTAGTTTCGGTGAGATGAAGAGAAGATAATTCCGGATATATGTTTCAGATACAACATGCTGTTTATTCTCAGTTTGTCCTATTGATCCCCAACCTTTTTCATCCTTCTTTCCTCTATCTGAAGTTAGGAGCCTGGTCATCCTGACTGAATCACCCATGCTTTCTTTCCACAACTCTTCCAGCTGTGTTTGGCCAACAGAAGATGCTGCCAGGAAATTGGAAGGTACAAAGGTACTTTGTTTGCCACACACTACACACTCCCTCCTTCTGGCTTAAATCTCCGAGAGAGCCTGCATTTCTACATGACTATGTTTCTCCCACAAGGGCTCTGCTTTACTGTCTCAGGTCTTTCTGCCTGTGATAACAGACCTTCCTTCCTTTATTCCTTTAGCCCTTAGAATATTAATGGCTTCCTGCTGTTGTTAGTCCCTGATTGCCTCACCATTTTTTGTTTGCTCCATAATTCTTCTTGTATCACTGTAAGTAGTCCCTTTATTAAAGTTTTTTATTTGAAACTTTTAGACGAATTCTGTTTCCTTAGGGGACCCTGAATAAATGAACAGCCAGGCTTATTGATATGCCAGATGTGGGGAAGTGAGGAAAAAGTAGAGTCAAGGTCAACTTTCACATTTCAGGCTGAAGCAACTGGGTGCATAGCAGTTGCATTTAATGTGGTGATGGAGGCTGGGATAGAAATGATTCATTTGTGAAACCAATGTGCCATCATATAACAGTATATATATTACTAATATGCAACAGGTGATACTGATATAAGCAGAGGAGGCCGGCAGCTGAGGGCCGTAGCACTTAGGCTAATACTTAGGTTCAGAAAAATCCTAATGTGAGTTTATATGATTACCAAACCAACTATTTTATGTGTGTACTTTTACACTTTTTATATTACATTATTTTCACAGAATCTTAACAATCTTAGAAGTCACATAAATTAAGCATTTGGTGAAAAGTGTCAAGAGAAAACATAAAACAAGTTTTAATTTTAATCACATAAAATTTAGAAAGAAATTTGTTTCACATGATATAGGATAAGGGGGAGTGTAAAATTGTTGTCAAACACAAAGTTTGAAAAGGACAGATACATCTTTACTAAAAAGAAATTTAGTTCAACAAGAATCCCATGAGTCCCTCGTGTCTCCAAACTAATAACAAGCAACACTTCTAGCTAAATGATTTAGTACACAACTCAGGTCTAAGGACCCTTGGAAATATTTGATCTACAGTTCAAGAAATAGGAATAAACTCAGCGTCCCTCATCACACTATGATGATGTTACATGATTTAATCAGAAACCTCAAGAGACATCGTATATACAATAGCTTGATCTAGCTACTTCTAATTGTCTGGTTTAGTCTTTGCTGAAACTATTCTATCAGCCCTAATTTCTTGGATATTCTTATACAAAATGGTCTAGATTTTCTAACATTTAGCTAGTTATTTTTGGTTTCATATCATGACAATTAATATTTACATAAAAAGGGCTAAGACAATATTATAGGAGAGTAGTGAAAAGTTATGTACTAAAGTGACTTTTAAATAATCAACCTCCAAATATGAATTCCCATATACTAATTGTTTTCCAAGCTTTCAATATAAACCTTGCCATCAAATTAACATCTAATCAGAAGTCCAGGCTAATTTCAAAAGTCTGGACATTGACTGAGAGCACTGTATTATCCTGGAAAGTGGTTCTGTAGATTTAGTAAATGTATGAAAATCAATGACAGCCATATCATAGCCACTTCTCTTCTATCCCTGATCCCCACATAAAAGCAGAGAACCTACTCCAAGTACCACTCACCCTGACAACTATAACCAAGTTTATTGCCATCAGGACTCTATATTTAACAGGTTGTTTTGCCAGTTGATTTATAGGTACTAGGGGTGGGAATCACCATAAATATTTGCTGAGGGGCCTGAGATTAAAAAGTGTTTGATGAGGGTTATTTTACAGTTTATAAAAACATCTCAAATTCTGTTATACTGAACAGAAGTGGCCAGTGGCTAGAGAATGACACATGGTATTGTGAGATCTTCTAAAACTTTACCTGTCAAGAACTTTTTGGCAGAGTAAATGTAAGAATTTTTTGTTTAATTTTTCTCCTGCTTTCTTTAAGACTTTTGAAAGCTCTTACCAAAATATGAATATAAATCTGCACATAAAAATAGAATTCTTGTAACTCAGACTCTTGCCTTATTATCTGAGGTCCCAGCCTGGCCAGTAATGGTACTTTATGGAAAAAACTCAATTATTTTCCCAATATGCACCAAGTAAGCTACCAAAAGCAATGTCATCAAAAACTTCACCCTTTTGTTTTCATTGTTCTGCCCTTCAAACGTTGTGACTTTGCACGGGCTCCTCTGAGAGGATTCTGGCGGGTGTGACTGGAAGAAGGAATCGTAGAGAGTAACCGAAAGTTTAAGACTCCGGGGATCAAAAACTGAATGATGCGAACATGAAAGTTTTAGTGATGAATTCGACTTCCAACAAGCACAACATGCTCATGGAAATTTCAAAATAGAATAAACATCTGAAAAGTAAGTTTGAAATAGAAGAACATGATTTAACCATTAGCCTTCTTATTACGAAAACTAAAGGCATATTCTGCATTGAATGCATTTGTGATTTGGAAGGCTAATTATTCATGTCTCTACAATTTTATTCTATTTCATGTCTAAGTTCCTTGTACTTTCTCATGGACTGTGCAGTTTTCCCTGGCATCGAGGTAGTGTGGATGGTTGTTCACGTGATCTGGAAATTCTAAATGCAACACTCAAATAATTTAATTTTATATCAATCCTTTATAAGCATAAAATTAGCTCATGTGAAGGAGTCCAAAGAGCAACAAAGAGTACTTCCAAACATCTGTTGACTTTCTTCTTGGTTGGTCCTTTGACAGCATTGAAAATTTAATTAAATTGTAAACATCTGGAAGGTGAAGATCATATTTTGTGTACTGTATCTCAAAAAGCATCTAGCTTTGTACCTCACAAATAACAGTTTTAAAATTAATATATAGAATGAATAACATGTAAGGTTATAGAATCCTTGGAAGATTTGAGAAGGAATTGAGTTATGAATATCCTGAGCATGAACTGTAGAAAACTGAGTTTTAATGATTTAAAACAAGTTTGTCTTATTATTTTGAATTTGCCAAGGACATAGTTACTTCTCACTTATTTCCTTACTTAAAGTTATAAAACTGTGTATCCTTTCATCCTAATCATTTTCCACTGATGCAAACTGAAAAGAATATAGAAAGAACAACAAATTTATTTTTTCCCATAATGTCCAATCACTCTCATTTATCAGTCTACCTGATTATTCTACTTCTTTCTTAATATCTATTGTTTATGCCATTCACATCTCTCCATCCTACTCCTAGAATTAATAAATACAATTTCTTTGGAAACTGACATACGTCCCATTTTTAATCCATGTCGTCAGGTAAGGTTTCACTTCTAGCTCCAAACGTAGAGAATGTGAATCAAACCTTGCTAGGCAGTCCATCATATTCCAATTGTCTCCAGTTCTGGGACAAAGTAAGTATCAAACCCAAGCCATTGGAACATGGTTTTGAAAGTAGTTTGGGGGAAATAACAGTCCGAACTCCAAAGAACCAATACTGCTGACACTACACCATTCATAACCAAGGAAAGCCAGGTTCTGATCACATTATTTCAATCCTGATTCTAGCTGTGCCTGAAATTAGAGCTACCTTCAGCTTTTTCAGAGTTATAAACCATAAATTTCCTTTTATTTCTTAATCTAATATGAGCTGGATTTTCTACAAATTGGACCTGAAAGTGTTCTGACACCATGTCGCTCAAAGGTAACATGGCATGTAGTTGTCTGTTTCTAACCAATGCCTACAACCAATGTCAGCTGCAGACATGGCTCAATAGCTATGATTTCTAAGTGGAGTATCTCCCAGGGTGAAGCACCATTTGTCATGCCCCTTGTAAACAGAATCTGGAGAGAAAGGAAACTGCATGTACTTTTGGCTGCCTGCCACAAATTAGATCTAGATGAGAAACAGCTCCTTTGCTTCAATGTTAATAACACTCCTCCACAGCTGACAAACATGTCCATTATCTTTGGTATAAGGGACAGTAAATAGTGAGTGAATTGGTGGTGGTCACTAACAATAGTGACTTCGGGAGTCTGAAGCCAGCTAGAAGCTGCAGGCTTTCCAAAAGAGTCAACTCACGGACGTTCGGTCAGGAGGGATTAAATCCACAGAACAGGATGCAGAGCAAGTTACAGTCAACATTGCCTCTCAATGGAATGCCCATGGCCAAGGATTATGTGTAACTCCAACAGGGAACATTTATTAATAAGCATTGTAGGAGCAAGTGGAAAAGCAAAGCAAGTTAAATTAAAACTTAGGTTATAGTGCTTCCAGAAATACACAAGTTTATACATTCTTCAACTTAAAATTAAGACTTCACCTTAAACAGAACTGAAGAGTTCTAATAAGAAACGCTACTTCTTCGAGGTTCACAATAAAAATTGAGGACAGAACCGATGTGTAGCCCAGTTCTGCAGCAGTAAAGTGCAGCCAGTGACAAAGACTTCCAGGCATGAAGCACTTTTTTATAGAACTATAACTTCTTTGGCTATGATAACTGTGTCCTGAAAGCTGAGGTTAGACAAGAAAGTAGAGGGTAGAACTAGCCTGTGTGTTTTAGAGCTTAGAGCCAGCAGTTCCTGAAAGACAGCTTGATAAAAATCAAGTTCAAGAACAAGACCATACAAAGGGAAAACCAATTCAAAAACTAGACAGTAAGACCAAAACTAGATTTAAAATTATCAAAAAGCAAGAGAACTACCAAGATATGGAAAGCTGGTAAGAAACAGCTAGTGAACAGTTTTAAGACTCTTAAAAATGGGTGCAGGATCTAGCAAGCTTTAACAACTGCTCCGATCTCTAGATTATTCTTTTTGGGGGATTAGAATTAGAATTACATCCAAAGTTTATCCCACAGTTCTCTTATATCTTTTTTTAAAATGTAAGTATTTACGGTGATCCAGTTAAGATGGCAGCGTGGGTAAATGTGATACTCAAGTCTTCCCACAATCACATCTAAACTGAAACTAAATTACAGAACAACCATCATTCAGAACTACTTTAACTCTAGCTGAATCAAGACTGGTAGGAGGACTGGAAACAAGGAAAGGCCTGGTCCCACACTCACATGTGGCAGATAAAAATCAGGAGGGATATCTCAGATGCAGAGGTCCCCACTGAGGAGCGAGCTCCACACCATGCTTCTCAGCCCAGGGTTGCGGTGCCAGGAAGATATGTCCTTAGAACTTCTGGCTGTAAAAAGCAGCAGGGATTGTGGCTGAATGAGAGAGAAGGAGTCCCAGGCATTTCTCTTTAAGAGCTTGATCATGGAATTACTAGGACTCACTCACTCTAAACTCTGGTTCCAGGGACCAGAACATATGAGAGGAACCAAATTGTCTGACTTAAGGACAAGGGCTGGAGGCACAACTTTCTCCCAGACAGAAATGCTGGCAGCTCCTTGTTCCTTGCTGTGTCCTCCCCTCAGAGAGCTGACAGGCTGGCACCATACCTGAGTCTCCATCAGCCTGGCCGACACGCTTAGCCACACGCCCTAGTGATTCCCTGAGATCCCACTCAATCAACGATTCAGGCCCCCGCAAGCCATTTCCAGTGATTTTTCCTTACAAATGGCCTGTCTTGGCTCATGCTTTGGACTTTCCTAAAGTCTGTCAATCAAGAAGCATACTCACTTGCCCCATACATCTCATTAAGTAGCCCCAGGCCTGACACTAGCGGCAACTGGTCTCTTCATGCAGCTTACTCTCTCTTGGGCACCTCCAGCCTCAGCAAGTAGCAGCCATCCTCAGATCTTTGCAGCTCATGTCAGGTGACCCTGAGCAGAGAAAGGTGGGAGCTGACTTTGAACTGTACCTTCTGGGAAACCCCAGAGCCAGTGCACCTGGTGGACAGCTTCAGACTACCTCAAAGCGCCATCAGAACACCTCAATAAGCAACACACTCAAGGGGAAAATTTAGTGGGTACCAGAGGCCAGCTGAACTTAAGTTGGAATCAACCCCTGCACAGCTGATCCTCCATGGTGGTCACAACCTGTCCTCTCGGTCTATTGGCCTGTGGGTAAATCCCTCCTGCTGAGGTGCCCACACTAATCTAGGCTCAACTTCAACATGAGGGTTTACATAGCCCATACAGGGGGTGTACAGTTGATTGGAGAAGCTATGTCACTGGACCCTACAGGACGCCCACTACATAAGACCACTCTAACAAGTTTGGGAGATATAGTAACTCTACCTAATACATAGAAACAAACACAAGAAGGTAGCCAAAAAGAAGAGACAAAAAACATGCCCCAAATGAGAGAACAGAACAAAACTCCAGTGAAAGAGCTAAACAAAATGCAGAAAAGCAATATACCAGATGCAGAGTTCAAAACACTGGTTTTGAGAATGCTCAATGAACTTATGAAAAGAGTAGACCTTCAACAAAGATGTAGGAAACATAAACATCGAGATAAAAAACATAAAAAATAACCAGTCCGAAATAAAGAATACATTGACTGAAATGAAAGCTACATTAACATTAATAAGGGAATCAACAGTGGAATACATGAAGCAGAGGATCAAATCATATCTGGAAGATAAGGAAGCAAAAAACGCCTAATCAGAACAGCAAAAAGAAAAACAAATCCAAAAAATAAGGATGATAAATCAAGGGCACCAACATTTGCATTATGGGGTTGCCAGAAGGAGGAGAGAACAAGGAATTGAAAACCTATGTGGAAAAAAATGACAGAAAATGTTCCTAACCTGGTGAAGAAAATAGACATAAATGTCCAAGAAACACATATAGGCCCAAACAAAATGAACCCAAAGAGGATCACACCAAGACACATCATAACTAAAATGAAAAAGATTAAAGACAAAGAGATAATCTTAAAAACAATGAGAGAAAAGTAGTTACTTATCTACAAAGGAGCTCCCAGAAGACTGTCAGCTGATTTCTCAAAAGAAACTTTGGAGGCCAGGGGGGTTGGCAAGAAACATTCAAAATGATGAAAATCAAAGACCTGCAATCAAGATTACTCTGCCCAACAAAGCTATCATTTAAAATCCAAGACAGATAAAGAGCTTCCCAGAAAGAAAAAGCTAAAGGATTTTATCACCAATAAAACAGTATTACAAGAAATGTTACAAGGTCTTTTTTATGAAGGAGAGAGAAAAAAAGATGTAAAAATATGAATAATAAAGTTGCAATAAATATATATCAATCATTATTTTAAATGTAAAGGGATCGAATACTGCAACCAAAAGACAGATGGAGGCTGACTGGATAACAAAACAAGACCCTTACATATGCTGTCTCAAAGAGACTGACTTCAGATAGAAAGACACACTGACTGGAAAATAAAGAGATGGAAAAGAATTTTCATCAAGAATGGAAACAACAAAAAGTGCTTAGGCAGCAATGCTCATACCAGACAAAGTAGGCTTTAAAACAAAGGCTATATAACAGGAGACAAAGAAGGACCCAGTAATGCCACTTTTAAGTATTTATCTGAAGACACCCAAAACGGTAAATCAAGACATCCTATATATATCCATATATTCAATGCAGCGTTATTTTCAATAGCCAAGAAATGGAAACAACCTAAGTGACCACCAACAGATGAATGGGTATAGAAGTGGTACAAATATTCAACGAAATATGATTCAGTCTTAAAAAAGAATGAAATCTTGTCATCTGAAACAACATGGATGGACATAGAGAGTACTGTGTTGAGTGAAATAAGTCAGGCAGAGACAAATGCCATATAATTTCACTTATATGTAAAATATTAAAAAAAATAAAAAACAAATGAGCAAGCAGAACAGAAATAAACTCAAAGATATAGAGAACATTTTGATGGTGGTCAGATGGGAGAATGGGTGAAAAAGGTAAGGGGATTAAGAGATACAAACTGGCAGTTACAGAATAGTCATGGGGATGTAAACTCCAGCATAAGAAATATAATCAATAATATTATAATAACTATGTATGGTGTCAGATGGGTACCACATTTACAGGTGTATTGACTTAGTAAGTTTTATAATGTCTACTCATTGGGTTGTATACCTAAAATTAATATAATATTGTATGTCAACTGTAACTTAAAAATTAACAATTATTTAAAGTAAAAAAAGTGAAGAGCCAAGATTTAGAAGCTACTAAGTGCCTATCAGTAAACAAGTAAATAAAAAAAAGCTGTGGTACATTTACACAATGAAATACCACTTGGTTTACACAATTAAATACTACTCGATCATTAAAAAGAAGAAAATCTAACATTTTGCAACAGCATGGATAGACCTGAAGAGCATTATGCTAAGTGAAATAAGCCAGTTAGAGAAAGAAAAATACATTATGATTTCACTTATACTGTATGTAGAACCTAATAAACAAAATAAACAAAATAGAAACAGAATCATAGATACAAATAACAAATTAACAGTTGTCAGAGGGGAGGGATTTTGGGGGACTGGGTGAAAAATGTTGAAGGATTAAGCCATACAAATTGGTAGCTGCAAAACAGCCACAGAGATGTGGATTGCAGCATGAAGGATATAGTCAGTAATGTTGAGATAACAGGGTATGGGGTCCAGTGGGTGCTTGGGTAGTGGGGGGACCACTCTGCAGAGTGCATGGATTTCCAGCCTCTTTGCTGCACATCTGAAACTGGTGCAGAATGGTTGGAATGTAAACTGTGGTTGAGAAAAAGGTGAATGGATTAAAAAGTACTAATTGGTAGTTACAAAATAGTCATGGGGATGTCAGGTACAGCATAGAGAATGCAGGGTCTGACCCAAATAATGCCCCCTTTTTATTGCAAAATCTTTTGTTACTAAATCATAAGCATGTAATTCTGTAACACAATAATATCACACTCAAGCACACCATGTGACATTTTAGGTGAAATGTTCAAATTAAAACTATAAATTATTAGACACATATTATTACCCTACCCACCACACTCAAGCAGGTGTTACTTCTGCTGGACCCTGGAGAGTCAACAATATTTTAATAACTATGTATGTTGCCAGATGGGTACCTGAAATGTCCGGGGGAACACTTTGTACAAATATATGATTGTCTAACCACTATGCTGTATACCTGAAACTAATACAAAAACATGTTGACTGCAAAATGTAATTGAAAAACAAAATAAAATAGGGGTACCCACTAGAAAGTAGAAGTATATGAAGAGATATACTTCTTGCAAGGGTTAATAATTTAGCAGTAGCATACCCAATGCTATTATATATCACTTATTTTCAGAAATAGTGCTTTCAGAAATATTTCATTTATGTCTTCTGTTCTGCAGTCCATGGTGAATTGGAAAAAAAGCAATAAAGTGGGATTGCCACAAAGCTGAACATATTGAATTCAAAGGAGATTTTAGGATTTGAGATGATGTTTTTCCTACATTTTAATATTAAAATGTCCTTTTTTTGTAAAATAATAGTGATAAGAAACAGTAGTTGTTACCAAAATAGTCTTTGCTGTGAAAATAAAAGCTGATGATCCTATAATAGTTTCCAGTTCCTACACACACCCACACATGGTGTGCACACCTGCTCATGCACATGCATCATAACACAAATACTATAAAGATCAAAAGAATTCCATGGTATCGCAGAAAAAATAGATTCATAACCGGGATATTGAATCATTCTATGTGAGGTTGGTAATCATATTTTGAAGCAGAATGGCCAGTTATCTTTGGAGGTCAGAAATAGTTGTTTGAAACACATTCCTCTAAATCAAGTGAAATAAATATCCACCAATCCGCATATGATGACATAACATATATTGAAACCAGTGTTGCATAAATAATGTATTCAATTGGAAGGCTGTGAATATATTCACAAAGTTATTGATGACCTTTCATCATGATTTTCTAACTTTGTTTTGCTCTACCACTCCTGAGATATAAGCTCATCAATAACTCATTGAAAAATGATGCATATCTAGTCAGCCTGGTTGGAAGCAGCAACATCTCTCTACACCACTTGCAGGCCATGTACAGCACCCTCTTTGTATAAATATTATTTCAGTACTACCTACAGTGGCCTTTGATTTACAAATATTTTTAAGGCATAATGATTTGAGAATGACAAAATGAGGACAAAAACATGTTCGATATATTTTCTGATATAATGAAATTTTATTTTCAAGCATCGGCTTTAATTAGTAAATGACATTAATCCAAAACATGTAGAAGAAATGCAAAAATAAATCATTTTTTTCTTTAGCCAGATATTTTTAATTGATGTAGACATAGCTAATATACATTGTATTTTTAATATTCAATGATTTTATTATAAAATATGAAAAGTACATTTTAAATTTGCTTTTGACATCATATAGTACTAGAAAATAGAAAAGTGTTTAGAAAACTATGGGAGTATGCCAAAAGAACACAGAAACAAGAATAAGGGAGATTCCAGTAGCCAAATCTGTGGCAAATTGAGCAGGATAAATACTGAAAATAAGTATTAAATGTATTGAACTATACACCTTAGAAAAATATAAATATCCTTGAATCCAATTGAAGTGAATAGATGATACACAGATGATAGATGAATGAATGAATGAATGAATGAATGAATGAATGAATGAATGACTTGTTTCCTTGCAGTATAATTCTGATTAACAAGTGTAAAACAAAAAAAGATATAAACATAAAATCACTATTTGGCAAGCACACATCGTCAATAGTGATGATTTCAAATTTGTGACTTAGAATAATCAACGGACGCTAAAATTAGAGGGTAATAGCAAAATGAGAAACAAATATTTGCATAGTCCCAAAGGATCTCTTCATCTAACACTTAATCATTACAATAGGGAAAATAAGTTTACAGTAGAAAAATCTGGTAGATACTACCTTAACCAAGCAATCAAGGTTAATATCCAGTAATGGGACTTACTGATATTAAGAACCACTATGCTATGAAACTGTGAGAAAGAATAAACATCACTTCTTGAGGTATTATTGCCAGAAAATTACAGCATAATTTTCATAATGAGAAAAACCTCAGAGAAGTAAAAATTGAGAACATTCAACAAAATACATCTTCACTACTCTTCAAATGTGAAGAAATGGGACAAATCGGAGGAGACTACTGTGACAACAACTAAATGTAATATATGACCTATATAAGATCTTGGACCATCAATAGGACATTTCTGGAACAATTGCAGGAAACTGAATAAAGTCTGTAGATTAGTTTACAGTACTGTTACAGTACTGTTACAGTACTGTAACAATTTTAATCTCCTGGTTTTGATAACTGTCCTGTGTTTATATAAGATGTTAACATTTGGAAAACCTGGGTAAAGGGTACACAAGAATTCTTTGTACTCTTTCTGTAAGTTTTGGTTAGGCAAATTTGAATTGGAAATAAAATAATAATAAGGATTTGTTACTTTCTTTGTAAGTTTTTAAGAAAGTCAACAGAAATCTCCACAGAACCTTGATACGTGAGGACCTTGATAGAAATTTAAAGGAAAGGGCAGTCATGTTCGGCTAGGTCGTCCCAGACTCGGCCTATTGCCCAACCTCTATAACTCCTTTCTCTCAACTCAGCTGGAGCCAATTAATCCTCCTTTACAAATTTCTCCAGGCCAGGTCTTGAGAATCAGACCTCATTTTAGCCAGAAGGTGGCAACTAAAGCAACACAACCAGTTTGAGCAACGCATCAGTTGTAGTGCTAGTCCAGTACTGATCCTGCCCTCTCATTCTGGTAAGAAGGCTTCAGCCTCGTTCCACTAAACTCCAGGTATTTAGCTCTTCAGTCCTCTTAGCACTATAGTCCTGCCTTCCTCTGGCACGGTCACCTGTTAGTGATAGATTTCCCAGGTGCCAAATACTTGCCAACATGTTTGGGCAGACCTCATCCCTCTCGTATGCCATCATCACTGCCACCTTCATTACTTCACATTAACCCTCATGGCAGACCACTCCTGTCTACCTTCCATGTTATTCTTTGTCTCTCTTTCACAATTTATGAATACTTGCCATCATAAACTTCCTGTAGCCTCATCTATTTCTCCAGGTCATGTCTATCCCACCAAGCAGCTTAGTTATGGCTGCTTAATGTGCCCAGCCAAGGTTCAGTGTTTGACCTTCTGCCCTTAGATAGATTCTTTGGCTCTTCTTACATGCAAAAAGAAAAAAGAAAATCCCAAACAGCCTAGATGTGCAACTCCCACAAGATGACAAAATTCTTAGTGACAACTAATGAGGAGCCATCCTGGTAAGCAGTTGGGAGGAATTTTGTGATGTCACATTATTTTTTACAATCACCTTCGGAAACAAATAGCTGTTGTTAGTGAAATAAGAGCTAGAATTAGGTAACTCTGCAAACAGAATCAGGAGCAGGTGACAGTCCTTCACTTTGTCATCCATGAAAAATCTACACTTTTCTCGTATAAAAATTGTATTCAATTATTAATTTCACATTCTCTATCTGGACTAATTGTTTGTGAACAACCTGAACATAACACACAATAATCTGTACTTTTTCTGAATTATAGACCTTATGATACACATAAACTCAGTTGACTGCCCATTCCCTGCATCTCAACATGACTTGATTGTTCTTTAACACACGGTGCTAACGCAGCAACTCTCATTAAAGATGTGAGGGCTAACGTGTCACTCAGAGACACTTCAGTGCCATTTAGAGGCTCAACTATTTGTTCTAGGGCTATTTTGGAATTTAGAAAATGGAGATTTCTTTCTTACATACAGATCTTATGAATGGCAAGAGCTTTGTGCTTGGTTGTATTTTTTTCTTGTTTTTATACATTGATATTTTTAAATTGATTTAATTGTATTCAGGAGTCGAAGGTCAATAATATGAGAGGAGCTTTAACCTATGTTGTTGCACTGTTCAACACACTAGCCACCAGCCATGGACAGCTATTTAAATTAAAACTTAAACTAATTAAAATTTAAAAATAAGGGGAAACTGGACAGATATGTGCAGGAAAATGAAACTAGACCACCTTCTTATGCCACACACAAGAATAAATTCAAAATGGATCAAAGACAGATGTTAGACCAGAAACCATAAAAATTCTAGAAGAAAACATAGGCAGCAAAGTCTCAGACATTGCTTGTAGCAGTTTTTATTGGATTTATCTCCCCAGGCAAGGGAAACAAAAGAAAAAATAAACAAATGGGACTACATCAAACTAAAAAGTTTTTGCACAGCAAAGGAAATCATCAACAAAATAAAAAGACAATCCGTAGAATGGGAGAACATATTTGTTGATACATCTGATAAGGGGTTAATATCCAAAATTTATAGGATACTTATAAAACTGAACACCAAAAAAACAAGCAACTCAATTTTTAAAAATATGGGCAAGGGACCTGAATAGGTACTTCTCCAAAGAGGACACACAGAGGGCCAACGGACATGTGAAGAGATGCTCAAGGTCACTAATCATCACAGAAAGGCAAATTCAAACCACAATGAGGTATCATCTCACACCTGTCAGAACAGCTATCATCAATAAATCAACAAACAATGAGAGTTGACAAGAATGTGGAGAAAAGGGAACACTTTTGCACTGTTGGTGGGAATGCAGACTAGTACAGCCACTGTGGAAAGCAGTATGGAGATACCTCAAAAAATTAAAAATGGATCTGCATTTTCACTCAGCAATCCCACTTCTGGGAATATATCCAAAGGAACCCTAATTCAAACACTGATTCAAAAGAACAGAAGCACCCCTATGTTCATTGCAGTGTATTTACAATCACTGAGTTATGGAGGCATCCTAAGTGTCCATCAGTAGCTGAGTGGATAAAACAACTATGGGACATTTACACAATGGAATTCTACTCAGCCATAAAAAGGAAGAAAATTTTACTCTTTGCAACAGCATGGATGGACCTGGAGAACATTATGCTAAGTGAATAAGTCAGTCAGAGAAAGATAAGTACCATATGATTTCACTCATATGTAGAATCTAATGAACAAACTGAACTAACAAGCAAAACAGACAGACTCTTAGGAGAAGAGATGACAGGTAGTGGTGGGGGAAGTTAAGGGGTGGAGGAATTGAGTAAAAAGGAAAAAGGACTCATGGACACGGACAACACTGTGGTGATTGCTGGGGGGTGGGGGTATAAGGGGATTAAGTGGTAATGGAAAAAAATATAATAAAGATTAAATTAAAAATATAATAATAAAAAAGAAAAATTAGAAAAATAAAATCATGACCTGCTTAAAAATATTAAATAAAATTATATATTAAAGTCCTTAGTTGCACTAGCTACATTTCATTTTATTTTTTATTGTTTTTTAGTTTCAGAAATTTTATTTTTATTCTGACATTCTAATTTGAAATTAGACATTTAAGAAAATTGATTTTATCTAGTATGTTTACCATTTCCATAAACCATCATGGGATAAAAACAGGCTCCAGTCACTCTCTAGTCTAACCCCGACCGCAGCTGTGAGCGAGAAGGAAGTACGGAAGGAAGTACAGAAGGAAGTATCACTTTCATCTCCTGGTACAATGAAAACTCTGAGAATCTAGTTACAATTCCTCTTAGCAAATGGAATCCCATAAGTGTCTGTACACATCTAAAATGTACATGCATTCTCCTCTTGGAGGTTTTTTGGGGTTTTTTACACCATGGGTGAAAAATATTTGCTTTTTAAATTGTTCCATTGCTTTACAGAGGAGGTATTAATCACATGACTGCACTAGCCACATTCAGATACTCAGCAGCTCCACGTGGCTAGTGTTTACCTTACTGTTGGCATGTTTCTGTGACTGGGAATGTTCTGCTGGGCAACAGAGTAAGATCCAGAGCAGAAAGAACTCCAAAGAGTGTTTTGATGGTGATAGGTATGAAATGTTTGAATGATGTCATAAGGGAATGGCTAACTCTCAAAAGGCTTTTTTAGTATCATTGTAGTGAGAAGTGAAAGAGATTAGAGAATGATAAAGTCCATTTTTTTCCTTAATAAAATATCCATGCCCTTGTAAATTGAGTTATGCTAAATGTCTATCTAATGCCATAAAATAAAATTATTTTCTTTGTAATGATAGGAGTCAAAGAAGATATTTTACTAGTTTAAAGATCCAATCACAACTTGTTCCTGATTCATTAACAGGTCACAGTAGCTTGAAAATATAAGATGTCTATCTTACAATATCACAGTATAACATGTAATACCCCATTTAGAAAAATATATCTAAATTCTGTTCCATATAAAATGTGTGTAGGTCAATTTTCAAATCTTTTCAAGTGTTCAATTCCATATAGCATTGAACTGAATCAGATATAAAAGTAATAGTCATAATAACAATATCTATTCAGATGATCTTAATCTGAAAAAAAAAATTTGTTTCACAGAGTCTACAATGTTAAACATTATTGAAAATGAAAAGTAAATCAATGAAAATAAATGTAAAGCTGAAAAAAAGTTTTAACTATATGTATAGTCATGCCGTGGTTGTACTAGAGAAGAAATCATTTTGGTTCTTTCATACCATTTCTCACCTACTCTTAGTTTTGCAAAATACATATATACCAGGTTGTCTCTTGGGTGGAGAATCACAAAGGTAAATAACACACACAAAAAAATGCCTTTTGAAAACCTCAAAGTCTGCTGAGACAGACAAAAGTGAGACATTTAGTATAGTTTTGTGTGTTCAGAGATGCTGGTATACCATTTCCGAAAGTCTGGTTAACATGCAGTGTAACAGTTTGCATTATTTTGACTAGCTACAATGTTCAAGTTAGGTTAAGAACTGATGAGTCATGCCTTATATGCTACCTCTCAGCTGCAGATGTTCAACTGTTGAAGAGGAGAATGATGATAGCGCTGTTATTGGGCCTTGGCCTGTCTATACATCTGGCTTCCAAAATTTTCATTTATATTTTGCAATGGTGCTTTTTATAAACATAATATTTTTAAAGGAGAATTTTTCAAGTATTCTAACAATCACTTCTCTTTGAATTCTCATGCATAATTCATTTAGTTGCTCATAGAAGTGGATCAGCCCCACTGAATTAACCACTAGGTGTTTTTTTATTTCAGAATAGATCTGATAGATAATAAAATGTCTTATGTAAAATTTATTTTAAGTTTTTCCCAACTTTTAAAAATATTTTTAAAAATTTGTTTTAATCCTCACCCAAGGACATTTTTTTTCATTGATTTTTAGAGAGAGATAGGGAGGGAGAGAGAGAAACATCAATGTGAGAGAAAAACATCGATTGGTAGTCTACTGTGCGCACTCGGACTGGGATCTTAGGTGCCCAGATCTGGGATCAAACCCTCAATCCATGCATATGCCCTTACTGTGAATCAAACCCACAAACGTTTATTTACAGGACAACGCTCCAACCAACTGAGCCATACCAGCCAGGGCAATTTAAAAAAAATATTGTCATGTGTGTTTTCGAAATCATTTTTTTGGTTGACATGCATTTCCTTGATTTGGCTATAAGCTCACCCGAAAAAGATACATGATGTCTTCATTTTGTATCCTCAGCATGTAGTTTCAGGCCTGTTAACATAATAACTATTCATAAACTGTTCAGTGAGAGAGAGTGTAAAGGAGCAAAACAATGTATAAGTGTTAGGTTTCCCATTTCAACTGAGGGTCCATCATAAAAAGATATGGTTTCCGGAAATAATATTTCACACATTACCAATTCAGAAGTCAGGAATAGTGAACAGCAAATCACCCAATAAGTAAGCCGATAAATATCTTCACGAAAACATCCCTCTGTTCCTTTTTATTGCTAATTTTGTGAATACATTGGGTTAGGTCAATGATTCTCAAACAATGTGCCACAAGAATTTTTAAAACATGCAACACCTGAATGTTTAGTCAGGAGCACTGATATCCTTCCCCTTAGGCTGTCAAAAAAAAAAAAAATGGCAACAGCTAAAACAACAATAGCCATCCAGTGTGAATGAATCAAAATTATACCTATTTTTCTTTTTGGTCAGATCAACAAAAAGTATAATTATAGTTTCTGGTGTACTGTAGAATTTTAGTAGTTTGTTCATGTGTGTCATGGGATGAAAAAATGTTGAAAATCACTGGGTTAAGAGTTAAAGAAAAGGAGGCTAGTCAGGTAGACAGCAACTGCCCTTAGATAATTAAAGAATATACCCTTTTAAGAAATTCTTTTGCGTATTGTGCACAGACTTTCTGTTTCCCTGTGTTAAAAAGAGGGAAGAATGTTACTTAAGAAGTACTGTCACAAAGCTACTTTTTGTCCTGTGACTTTTCTCATCTCTTTCAGTTCTATTGGTTACTTCTTTGATTTTTTTTCTCCTGATGCTGTCTTTTTGCTGCGTATTCTATTTCTCACATGTTTTAAAGTCTCCTTTTTTACATTTCTCTTTAAAAAGTTAAGTGCCCTTTTTTAACTTAAATTTCTAAGCCATCTTCAGTTTCTTCTAATATTTACGGAAAGAGTGTGTCCTCTGAAAACTAAGACAATTGTAATTCTTCATATATACATGCTAATGCATTAAACACAGAATTTAAAATTTAAAGATTATCTCACTTCTGAATTGTATGGCTTCCTTACTATTTATGTCTGGAATTGCATATGTCATGCCCATGCATAGATCTGGTGTGATTTAATTAATAAATAGCAAGAGGTCCAGTACTATATCTTGTTCTTTATTTTCAAAGCTCTCAATTCAGGTCATGATTATGCAACCACTTAGTCATAAATTCTCAGCTTTCCAGTTACTACCTGTGTAACCCTGAGATATTATTTAACCTCTATGCAGTTTAGATTCTATGCTGAAAAATAGATATTAACTAGGGTAACCATATAATTTATTTTCCAAACTGAGTCATTTTTATGAATGGTAGAGAGTACTAATAGTAATTTTAGTCTCAAAAAAACAGGTATAACTGTGGGATTTTCAAGGGATTCCAAGGCACATGAACAATCATGCTACTAATAATAGTTGGTAATATCAAGTGAGAAAACACAAGAAAATGTGTAGACTTAGAACTGTAAATGTGCAATAAATGTTAGATCATTGTTATTAATATACTTATATATTATTATTGACCTAGGAAAACCCTTGGACCAATACAAAGACAGTTAAACCATCTGAGACATTGTAGTTTCTATCTCACTTTTGCTTCTTTTATATTTTCTTTTGATAGCATATTTTGAAGTTAAACTATTCTCACCATCAGTAAATTTTTGTAATCAGAATGAAATAAATGAAATATTTTGCAAAATTCAATGTTTTCTTGATGAAATTCTACCCTCAGTAGAGATTTAGAATAGCTGGTCAATTTTTTTGAAAAAACTCTAAAGGATTACTTTGAAACTGCTCTTAGCTTCTCATTTTAAAGTCAGAATCAACTCAATTCCTTTAATTTCTCATCATAAGTATAATTTTTAGGTCTTTCATTTATGTAGATATCCAATGAATCCTACATAAAGTTTATTAAATTCCTTAAGGAGCCTCAAATTGGACATTGTCCTCTAATAAAGATAAAATGTTGGCTCTAGCAAGAGGATAACAATGAAATTGCTATGTGCTAATCTGGCATTCTAGTAAAATATTTTTGTGTGTTATTCACTATTGTGCTTGATTTGTTACTTTCACCACAATAAATGTAGCCTTTATTTCCTAGGAGCTTGCAAAAATATATATATATAATACAGACTTCTTCAGGTTGTTAAGATCTTAATGGTGGCATAGAGACTGGCCAGAGTTCCACAAAGACCTAGTTGGTGTTACTATCGCCCGTATATAACAAGATCCTAAGCTGCTAGTTTATATTAGCTGAATAGATGAATAAGTGGATGAACAAATGAATAAACGAAGACACAGATGACAGAATAATAAATAAATGTAGCAAATGAAATATTATGTACAAATAAAAATATCAGATGCTAACATCTGTTTACTCATTTGCTCAGGAAATATTTATTGAACACAACTTCTAAATACTAAGAATACAAAAGAAAATTAAGATGCAGTCATTGTTCACTTATAAACATAGGAAATATTTTATAGATTATATAAAATGATAACTAACAATCCCAATACACATAAAAATAATAATACAACATGAACAATATAGTTCATCACATAAATACAAAGATGGTTTAACAATAAGAATATTTTCTTCATTACTTGGTTAATTAAAAGGCAAAAAATCATATAATCATAGAAATAGATGACAAGAAGTCTTTTGAGAACATCCAAATATTTCTGGCATTTGTGTTGGTAAACTGGAAATAGAAAATATTCTTAACACAAAATGTATAAATTTGGGACAATTACAAAATGGTGAATCACCGGAGTCTCATTTAAGTCACAAGTTCCTTGTATTGCTACCATAATTCTGCAGTCTATAAGTCATAAATTTAAAAAAAAAAGAAACAGTAAACAAACAATGGTATAGATACTGGAAAGGAAGAGATGAAATGATGATTATTAATATATTTGTGTGTATTTGTGTATGAAAAACTATGCAAACATGTTCATTGAACTCTCAACCTGCTATCCTCAAAGGAGGTAAAATTGTGGGAATGAGAAATCATGCCTTTCTCATTGTTCTGTTTACAGTTCTGTATTTGGCATGATGGGGGCGGTTATAGCACTGTATATCCGTGTAGTGATACCTTCCCTGCCCTCCTGGAGCTGCCCCGAGGAAGAGAAACATAATTGCCTTATGATACAGAGCATAATAGAAGCCCTTACACTGACTTATTAAGAGAGTGAAGGAGGAAATAATCAACCCAGCTTCAAGGAAGGCTTTGGAGAGGCACAGTAGTAAGAAAAAAAAAAAACTTTTAAAGCAATGAAAACAATGAGTGTGAGAGATTAAGGAGTATATAAACATAATTTATTCTATGATAGTAAATAATTCCATGCATCTAAGGGCACAGGGTGTAGGGGAAGAAGGAAGGGATGGGAGAGGGGCATGTTGAGAAGGGGGGTTTTGACTAGATTACAAAATTTGCTTATCATGTCAAGGAGCTGAGGTTTAATTTCAAACCAACAGTAATCATCCATTTAATTCATGTGCAACCAAATAAATCATTAAAAACTATTTACCCCTTGTAATATGGATATGTAGATTATATACTATTTATACTATAAAATATATCTCATGTTGAAAAACTATATACCTATTTTATATTTCCAAATTAACATCAATATATAGTTTTATCTAATTTTTAAACAGTTTCAAAAGATACATTCCTGGTATAGCATATATTATAAACTAAATGACAAAAGAATTTCTCATATTAAAACCCATCATCTACATCAGAATTTCTATTGAATAAAGTCTGACGTTTTCAGTACTCACAAATTCTTTGACTTCTGATATGTAGGTTTGTAGGTAGGTAGGTAAATGATCAGACAGACAGATGAGTTACAAAAATGGAGACTTCCAAAACTAAATTATCTGGTTGAAATAAGATACAACCCCCTTCGCAATTTCTTAATGAAGCTCTTCTGGCTTTGTTCTCAGGGAATTCACTCTCAGAAGCTATGCATTCTTTAAATGTCCCTTTTTTTGTAACCCTGGAGATTTTGTACCTGGGGAATGTGCAAAATACCATCCAGGATGGATGAAAAAAATGGACAAGAATAATTATGAAAAGAGTATTGGAAAAGGACACCTGTGGACAGCAAGATTGTTCTCAGGAAGAAGTATTTTAGGATAAAATTTATATGGAAATTAAAGGTCTAGATATGTATTTCACTAAAACAAACTATCTATGACCTCACTTCACCTAGAAAGTCTTTCCGTAGTCAAGTGGAAAAAGTGTCTCAGTTTGTACAATACTTCCATTCAGAAGAAAGATCCATTTATACATTTGGATATTTAGATCTCTAGTGTTGGCATTGACAGTACTCTGGGTTCTACCTTGTGAAGAGATACATATAAATTTAATAATTGAGTTTTCCAGAGTTTTGAAGATTTGCAGGAGATATTTCTCTATCATTTCCACACACAGCAGTTATTCTTCTTTGGAACTATTAATCTGTCTTTGTCTTTAAAAATTGTGAATCATACAAATATTTGTGTTTTCCTCTGTGTAATAAATAATAAAAGGCTTAGAACTAAATGTTCATCACTAGAAAAAATAATACATGCATATTTTATGTAACTTTATCACTGTCTTTATCTTCTTATCCTCATTTTGCTTTAGTTATCATTCATGAATTTTTAACACTGAACTTTGCATAAAGAAATAATTTGTGTAAGTAAATAAAAATAAAATTATAATACATACAAAAGTGAAAATTCCTGTCTTATTCCTAACACGCGGTCTCCTCCCCAGAGTCACTCACTCACATCAGTGTCTTGGGTATCTTGTGCATGGTTGTTTTTTTTTAAAGATGTTATTCATTTATTTTTAGACAGAGGGGAAGGAAGGGAGAAAGAAGAAGAAAGAAACGCTTATATTAGAGAAAAAGATAGATTGGTGGTCTCTCCTATGTACCCTGCCTGGGGACCAAACCCGCAATCCAGGCATGTACCCTGACCAGGAATTGAACCCGTGACCTTTTGCTTTGCAGGACAACACCCAAACAACTGAGCCACACTGGTCAGGCCTTGTGCACTGCTTTTAAATGTAATTTATAAATTTACAATTGTATATGGATGCTATATCACTTTACATAAATCATGGTTTAACAGCTATTCTATATTTTCCCAAATTTTAATAAATATAACATGCAAAAGGATATCTCAATTTTTACATATCTTTATTTAACTTAAAGTTTATTGAACTAAAAAAAAAGTAGAAAACTGTGGTTTTTGGATAGACTAGGTATGTCCAGAACATATCTAGCCATGTAATATGAAAAATAGAGACATTTATTGAAGAAGATGCAAGATACAAGAAACACTGTACATAGGATAATGATGACTCAGTCCCCTGCCGAGTAGGCACCTTGGAGCCTCACATAGTTTTCCCAATTGCCATCAGCTGCCCTGTCATATTTTCCCAAATCTCATAGATGGTCTGAAATCCCTTCCCTTTCAAAGGTGATTTTAGTTTTGGGAAAAGTGAGAAGTTGCAGGATGCCAAATCTGGGCTATAGTGGGGCTGAGTCATCTGGGTGATTTGATGTTTTGCCAAAAAGCTCTGCACGAGACGAGATGCATGAGTGGGCACATTGTCATGAAGAAGTTGCCAATCATGAGCTGCCCATTGCTGAAGCCTTCTGAATCACATGAATAGTTTCTGCAGAGGCGTGTTCAAGCTTCATGCAAAATTTGATGCAGATTCGTTGCTCTACTCACTCAGTCACTTTGAATACTACTACCACACAATTAATACACATCTCACTCAATGGCACCTACTGACCCCACTGACTAGTACAGTACAGTTGTCATTGTTCACACATGCACACCCAGATCCACTCTGCTTGGCTTCCAGGTTACATGTATGTCACGCAAACCATTCTCGTTATATTAACAATGGCTGGACTTTGGCTGGACAGACTTCATATAATATTTTGACTGCATGGTAAATTAATTTGAACGTGAGTTAGATTAATAATCTAATCACAATTCCAAGCATTTTAACATTGTTTTCTCCACCCCTCCCTCCCCCCAAAAATCTGTCCATTTTAGGAAAAGAAAAAGAAGAAAGGAGAAAATTTTAAATATTCATTTTTATGAGAGCAATTATTTAGTCCACGGTATGGGAAGTTGCTTTTTCATTCAGATGCTTGCTCCTTCCTCCACATCTTTATTTATGTTTATTTTTTAAAATTGCCTGGAGTTTTTCACATTTACATGACTTCTATTGTATTTTTAATTCCAATGTTTAAATTTCAATTTAAAGACCCTACCTACCTTGTCATATAAATAGGAGTTTGTTTACATAAATAAATATACATATTTTATAGTTTTATTTGTGACCTTTCAGTACTTAGAATCTCCTACTGACACAATCACAGTGGATTGTTTCCCTGTGTCATCTGTGATTTTAGACTATGGCCTCATCTTCAGTGGGGATTTAAATGACATTTCTTGTTTAACCTGTGATAGGACCATATCTTCAGAAGTAGTTTTACATTTGTCTTTTCTAGCTGCTCACACATTTCAACTACTTGGAATCACGTTTTATATTAAAATATGTTTAGAAAAATGTTTTTCTTTTACCTCAAAATTTTCTTGTGCTCTTTCTATACCTGTAGACATTTTATTTTTTCTAACACACATTTCACAAAATGCTAGCTTTCTAGGGTTCTGGTTTATGCAGGGGAGTTTGATTTCTCTCTCACAGTGCTCCAGTGCCTTGCCTCTTGGCCTCATTTGGGCATTAAAACCAAAACCAATTAGTTACCAAAACAATTCTTCCTTTTTCTCACCACATACTGCCAACCACCAAGCTACTGCATCATCACCTCATGCATTTATACTCTGGTTTTCAATTTGCTGATTCTTTCTTTGTGTTTGGCACCTTGATATTGCTTTCCTTTTAACATGTTTCCAAGATTAACAGTATTCAAATGAAATTCTAACTATATTCTATCAAGAATTTCTACATATTTATGCTGATAGAATTCTGACGTTATTTTATTCAACTGTGATGTTATATATCCTGATTCTTCATTCATGTTAACTTTTTCATATGAATTTTACAGTCATTTGTCAGAAGTGTTTTTTAATCTTATAGATTATTTATTGAATAATTTTGAGAGAAATGGTTAGAGGCAGTACATTGTTCCATTGCAAAAATGTTCCCACGTTGCATTTTCCCATGGTGTAAATTGAAACATGTAAACAGTTAAAGTAATCACAGATCTATAATTAATACCACAGATCTTCAGTTAAAAAAAAATATTTGTCCTACCTTTAAATATTAGAAACCCTACTTTTTTCTCTCCACAAACATTTCTCAGGTTTCCTGGTTCCCCCAAACAGTGGCGGACCTCATGTCTTGTCTTTATTTTATTTTTTTCCATCTTCATTTATCCCCCCATAACCTCTTCCACTTCCACCCACCCCTTCCCCACATCAGTCATCACACCGTTGTCCATGTCCATGAGTTCTTTCTTTTTACCCTTTTTGGCTCAATCCCACCACGCCCCCACCTCTCCCGAGATACAAACCAGCTGTGTCTATGAGTCTGTCTCTGTTTTGCTTATTAGTTCAGTTTATTCATTAGACTTCACTAGTGAGTGAAATAATATGGTATTGTTTCCCTCTGACTGGCTTACTTCACTTAGAATGGGACATTTACACAATGGAATAGTACTCAATTTTAAAAAAGAAGAAAATTTTATCCTTTGTAACAGCATAGGTGGACCTAGTGGACCTCATTTCAACTTCGAAGTTTGACATATAAAACAAAAGTAGTCATGCCTAACCACTTAAACGTGTATTTTTCAAAAAAATGTTTAACTCCTAGCTTTGTTTATTAGTTTGTAAGTTTAGGTGAACCCATTTCTCATTAATTATTTCTAATAATTACTTGGGTTTCAATCAATTCACTGGGAGGTTTTTGTATTTTAGTTCCAGTGTCACCTTTTTATTCATGTCTAATAAAAATTAGCTACAGGTCAGGGCACATACAAGAACCAGCCAGTGAATGTATCAATAAGTGGAACAATAAATCGAAGTTTCTCTCTCTCTAATAAATAAATAAATAAATAAATATTTTTAAAAATTACCTGTTTTTATTTTCCAGATACGTTTGTCTACACTTATATTTCCAATTTTTCTTAGACCTGATTTTCTGCTTAAACTACACTCCCCTCGCCATTATAAGTCTTTTCTAGTTATTTATGCAGTGTTGTAATCTGCTTTACTTCCAATTTTGAAAATATGGTCATTGCTACTTTCAAAATTTTGGTATTTTATTTCCATTTCTAGGTCTCCCAACTATGTCCTGCTTTTTATATAAGTCTATGGGATATTGTATACCTTCATGATAACTAAATTTTTTCACTCCTATATAAGGAACAGATCTTTTTTTGATCCTTTTATTTAGCACTAAATTCTGTGACTCAGCAACTAGTAAATTACCAAGAAAAAGTCATAATGTTGTATTCGTGATGGAACTAATCAGAGATCATTCACCACTATTTGGATTTACCTGTTCTAACCAAAATAATTTGACTTCTGATTTTAGAGACTGTTAGCGCAAAATAAGAGCTTGGATAATTTATTGGTATGCAAATATCTGTTAGGAAAATATGTCTTTTCTAAGATTTTTCCTAGGTAAATAAAAATGGTAAGCAATTTGAGATCAGGAGTCACAGTTTATATGTATATTTTCCACATCACCAACTTCACTGACATATTCATAATCACCCTTTAATCAGCTGAATTAAATTCTGTTAAAATTATCCCACCAAACATTGCCCACATGCTCCAAGTTCCTAAATCCTTTACCTCAGGGTTGCTGAGTTAGAAAGAGCAATTGTTAGGTGTTTTACATATCTATCTGCGCCACCTTAACAGCTTTTGCAAACCTGAGACTGTTGAGATCTGTCAGAAAAAATGCACTGAAATCACTTCTGAGAAACTAGAAGGTTATTTTATCCAATATGTTGGACAAAAATTAGTTTGATTTAAAAATCCCGATAAATGATGATAATGTCTGTAAATAACCCATTCCAGGGTCAGCAGTTCACACCAAAGTTCTTTTTATTTATTTATTTCCAGTGAATCCAAAGTCTTACTCTACTTTCAAAAACGTTAGTTACAAATGTAACTTTGTCAGGGATCACCGTATAGAATGACCTGGAGAGCTTTTGAAGTGCAGGTTGCTAGACTCCATCCTCAGAGTTTCAGGTTCAGTAAACTGGGGTTGGGACCGGAAAATCCGCATTTCTAACATGTTCAAAGTAGTGCTGATGCTGCCAGTCTCGGAGTCACACGTTGAGAACCACTGTACTACCACATGCATTATCTTTTCAAGTTTTATGTTTAGCATCCTTGAACTTCCGCAAATTAATCTCTTTTATAGTGCTGTACTCTTTATTTGAGTATAATACCTAGGACCCCATTATTCTAACATTAGCACTTTTTTTCTTTCTTTTTTAAAAATACTCACCTGTTTCTTTCCATTTCCCCCTTTCCACATTTTTGAGGTTTCTGGCCATTGTTCATTATGAAACAGATCAAAGATGACTGTGGATCAAATTTTGTATTATGCGCTTATTTATTTATCTCCCATCTTCTTCCAAAAAGATTTGAGACAGGTCAGAACAAAGCTAACTAAACCATATAGTTCCTGACACCTGGGCCTGATTCTTCAGCCCCTTGTTCAGGATCGAGTCACCCTGGTCCTAGGTACCTTCCCACAACTCTAGAAACCACACTGGCCAAGGCAAGAATCATGATGACGATGGTGAGACAGCCCAAGACTCTGGTCTCATTTCCTAACACATTCTAAGTACACCCTCTTCAGAGTGCCTGATTTCACTACATTCAGGAAGAAAGTCACCTTACTGCCTCCATCCATCTGCTGTCTGCCATAGGGCAGCTGCAATGTATTTACCGTCAACTGAGAAAGAAATCTATATTTATCCGGATGTGGAAGATGCTGAATTTCCCGACAATTGACAAATTAGTCTGGAATGAGAATGCATGGAGAAATAGCCTACAGTATGCCATTATGCTGTGACATAAATATATGGTCTCTTCCCTCAACTTATGCCAGAAGCAAATGAGCAATGTTCCTGCAACATGAGTAATTTCTCATCTATATTAGTCTGCCTTTTTGTCTTTTATCTCTCTGAGTTCTTAATAGTGATAAGGGAAAATCATAGTAACCTTAGTGAAATATTTACTTTTGAAATCCATATTAGCAGTTAGTAACATCTCCAAATGCTCTTTGTCAAATTATTAATGTAATAAAAATTTCAATTTCATCCTTCTCTCTCCCTCTCTGCTTATTTAAGTGTGTGTATGAGGGTATACACACCAAACTGTATAGCTCCTTCATAGCAACATACTATGTATCTTAATATAGACTGATTAGGTTTTTCACATATTGTCAGACAGATTTTCACTGTAACTGTAAATGGATTTATGTCTCCAAATTTAATCATTTCCAATGAGGTGATAGAGCCTAGCAATCAGGAACATAAATCAGAACTTCTCATATAAAAAACCAACCTGGTTTCTTGTTCTCTACATGATATTTGGTAACTTTCTTCTCATAACCTTCCTTTCCTTACCTATAAATAAATATCAAACATGTGACCTTGTTTTAGTGATTAAATCCATATTATATACAAAGCCATACTTTCATGCCAAGAATATTATATTTAATATTGTTGAATTATTAATAGTACTACTTATAGTGATTGAGTATTATTAGTTATAGAATAAATATAGTAAAAATATGGCCTTACTCAGTAGTCAACCATCTTGATGAGATCCCAGTACAGTGCTGAGGATTTTTTTTAGTCTATTTTTCTAAAGGATCAGCTCTGTATAACAACTCACATAGCTACTGTATAAACTAGAAATCCAAAAACCTTGCTATTTTAGATCTTGCAGAGCTTTGCATATATATATAGAGAGAGTTCACTTAGCAACAGCCAGTTTCTACTGAAGCAAGCGTAACTGATCTCTCCTATTCACCCTTCTAAGATCACAGACTGTACTTTTCTTGTCCATCAACTATATCACAAATAATTTCTAAAGTTTATAAGAGCTGCTGAAGATCAAAGAGACTGGCCCACTGACTGCTCATTAAATAATTATTGAATAATAAAAGAGACTTAAAGTCAGCATCAATCTATTACATATGAGAAAGATCACACATTTTATTTTTCTTGTGCACAAACATTCAAATTGTCACTTCACAACTGGCAAAGAAAGCATTTTCAACATACTGATGGTAGTAATAATCAATTTTTTTTCTGTCTATGCTAAGACAGTTGTTTAATCTTAGAGTGACTTATTGTTCATAAGAGATGTTTGAAAGTAAATATGAGATATTCTCTAGAGAAATAGTTTATCTAACCCCCAGTAGAAGGATTATGTCTGTATTTTGATTGACTTTTGCAAGTGCTTCCAAATCTCAGAAAAAATTTAAAAGGTTTCCAGCTTTGAAACAACTGCCCTCTGTTGATTCAGTTCAGCATGAATTACTTATCTTTCAAAAAATGAAAGCAAATGTCAGAAATTGGTAGACTATGTTTAGTCAACTCTAAAAAGTCATTTTAATTTCATTCGTGTTCCAAAATATCTACATTTGTATTTTTCAATGCATTTGTATATTGGCCCTGGCTGGTGTGGCTCAGTTGGTTTAAGTGACATCCCATAAACCAAAGGTTGAGGGTTTGATTCCCAGTCAGAGCACATGCCTAGGTTATGGGTTCAGTCCCCAGTAGGGACACATTTGAGAAGCACCCAATCAATAGTTCTCTCTCACATCAATGTTTTTCTACTTCTCTTGCTCCCTCCCTTCCCCTCTCTCTGAAATGAATAAGCCTGCCCTCAGATGAGGTTGAAAAAATAATAAATAAATAAATAAATAAATGCATTTGTATTTTCAAGTTTTCTTGATTAAATACAAAGAAAGGTTTCCAATTATCTTACCAAAAATGTGCCTGGAGTTTAAAAAACGTTTAAAAATAGAAAGTCCTTTTAGCACACTTGGCACTCAGACCTTAATTTCTAATACCATCCTCCAACACAAGAAATCAGAAGTCCATGAAGAAATGCCTGATTCTACAACTGGGCAGGAAATGTACAAGAGGAGCCTGGAGCATCTTACAGCTCCAGAAAGCAAAAACGTTCAAAACGAACAAACAAACAAACAAAACATACAGTAATGGGATATGTAAATTGGATAGAGGTGTCAACTGAAAGAACTCTCGCATGGCCAAACCTGGAATAATTTCAGTGAAAGACAGAAAAAGAATGAAGGAAAGAGGGAAGGGAGGGAGGAGGCGTATTGGATTATATCCCAAGGTATTAACTAAGTATCTGTGAATCTGTACTGCTATAAATAAGTTACCAAATAAAAAGATAAATGGGAAGAAGAGACAAATCTCTAGTGTTGAAGAATTTGAAATTATCTATATGGCCACTCTGCCTTCAAGGAGAGGGAACAGAACTTTCCACTCCTTAAGTGTGGGCAGTTTATGGTAACTTTCTTCCAAAGAAGACAGTATGCAAAAGAAGGAGGAAAAGGAGTAACGTTATGGTGGAGAAACTTGACAAAACGAACACAGCCAAGTGATCAAGGTCAACATCGAGTGATGTCATGTTGACATGTACCTTTGGTATAATATGATGAGAATGGCACTGTCCTTCTTTGCCCTTCCTCCCCAGTACTCATAAGCCCAGCTTAAAGATGGCAAAAATGTCAAAAAATCCCAAGTGAGGGACAGTAAACAAAATGCCTGACCAGTACTCTTTGAAACTTATTATCAACGTTATCAAAAACAAGGCGAGTCTGAGAAACTGTCATAATCAACAGGAACCTAACGAGATATGACTTATAAATATAGTGTGGTGTTCTGGATGGGATCCTGGAACAGAAAAAGGACATTATAGAAAATCTGAGGTGATCTTAACAAAGTATGTAATTTAATATATATCAATATTCATTCATTAATTATGACAAATATGCCATACTAATGCAAGATGTTAATAAGGAGAAGCAGAGTGTTATGTACACAGGAACTCTCTGTATTATCTCTACAATAATTCTATAAATCTAAAGTGTTTTCAAATAAAATGTGTTTTTTTAAAGCCCATTTGAGTTATATTGTGCAACTTAATATTAATTTCATGAGTTTTGAATTCAAGCAATTTTCATCAAAGAAAAAAGTTCCTGTTATTTCCTGTTATTTCCTATATATCACACAGATATATAAGTTGATAGCACTCACTTCACATATTAACTCTGACACAAAGATATTTAACAAATTATTTGAGTGTGGTATAATTAAGCAGAAATGGCAGGGGGAGTACAATTGTATGTATCAAAAAGAAATTACAATTGATTTCCAGTAATTCTCCCCCTAAGGAGAATTGGTTTTTTATTTGAAAATTGCTCTTAGAGAAAAACTAAAGCCATAAACAGACCTGCTATCTTACCATTGATACTTTAAGGGAGAGGTGAAACCACCCAAATTACAGTTAATTGAATTTTCCTTCTCCTCCATTTCTTTTTCTCAGTAACATTGAAGGTAAAGATTGAGAGTGTAAGCATTTCTATCTGGAGAACCTTTTAGGAAATAATTCATGATAATTCTCTTAACAAGAGGGCTTGTCTATATTACTCATTTTCCTGGAGCAATTTCTCTTCATATTTGGTTTATACAATTAACTGAAATGATAGTGAACATTATGCCTTTTAAAACAAAACTAAATTAAACGGTAATGCAGTAATCCATCAATTACAATGGGACTACTGATGGATCCAAATGGCTTAGTATGAAAATATTTTGTTGGATTAATAGTATATTTAATGCTATATACTCACCATTACAGCAGGGACTAAAATACTGTTTTAGTTAATCTCTCACTGTCAGTGCCTGGAAATTTTTTAAATCAAAAGGATTACTCGTCACCCATACATAAAGATGCGCTACACCCTTTTAAAATATTTCAAATTCCTGATTCACAGTAACAGTAAGTTGGGGGGATTGGGTGTCATTTGAGCTTAACATCAGTTACAAAAATGGCTATTTATGATCAAATGTATTATGGAATTACGTTTGCATTCCTTTTGTATCCATTTTAGTTTTCATAAGAAGTGCTTTCAGTGATTTGTGTATATATGTAACATAATTCTAACATAAAATATAGCTTTAAAAACATATTACATAATAAAACTCTGGCCTTGAACATGATTTAGCATAACATCAGAAAAAAATACCTAGCCATGCACTTATTGCATTTCATCCATAGATAAAATTGTTTTATTAATGCTTCCCCACTTCAACTAAATAAGTCATTTTCATCACAATTGTTTTTAATAATTTTAAATGGTAACACAACTCAGCAAGATCCAAATAATATCCCCTGCAGTCCAGAATTCCTGGCCATCTTCAAGGCTGTAAATTGTTTTTAAAATATCTTTAGTTCCAAATATTCAACACTTAAGGCTGCATTTTATTAGCTGCATTACATTTCCTGCAAAATTCAAAAGGGGATACTCCAAATAGTAAACCACCTAGTCTGCTCCACATTTAGAAGTTTTCTTTTTCCGTTTCCAGAGGAATTTCTCTACATGAAATGTGTACAGAAATATCTGAATGTACTTCTTGTCCAGTAAAAAGGCAAATTTATATTTTGTTACCCTTCCTTAGCAATAAGACTATGGAACACAGGCGGAGAGCCTGGAGGAGAGGGGTCGATTGACACACTGCTTTTCCTGGTTCACCGCCAGCCTTGCAGAGCCCGCTCATCCGCAGGAAAAGACCTGCTCTGAACAGCATGGTCATATTTTTTTTCCCAGTGAACCCCAATCATGGGTCACTTGCAGTGAAATGAAAGGAAGATGTTTTCTTCCTTAATTAAAGAATACCAAAGGAGGAAAGAAGACACAAGAAAAATGACCACCATGAAAAGGAAGTTAAAATGATTTTATTGAACTGCTGCATTGCTAGCCACCTAGTGTATGAAGTAATAACAATCGGTCACATTACCACACAGGATTAATAACTATGACTGATCCTCAGATCCCCCACCATCTATCCATCACTATCTCAAGGAGGCATTATTCATATTGCTTCTCAGCAGTGGCTCTCTTCTGTTGCAGGATTGTAATTTCACCTTCCTGGTATCACACACTGCAAAATGCAGCATTGAAGTTAAGCTTGGCGGAGAGGGGGGCTATTTTTAAATGGTGCACATAACACTTTAAGAGACAGTGACATAATTAAGTCAATTGGAAATCCAAATTATTTTATTTTGAGGTACATCTGTGTCATTACACATGACTGTAATTTCTTGCCAAAGAACATGATGAGGAAAAAAAAAACCTCAATGAAATGTTCTCTCATCTATACCCTCATAGAGAATTCTTGCTCTAATTGCAATAAATTTTCATTTTTAGCAAAGAAAGGGTTTAGGAATAGGTTTGCAGGCTATCCTCTGAGTTTAGTTTGCAACATCCTTTAATATTTGGGGAAATAGCAGCTCATAGCACTAATAGCCTATAAATAATAGGGTAATGATATTAATTTCATTTGTACAAAGCTTAAAATTTCACAGTACTAAAAATATACTACCTGTTTGGGAAGGTAGGTTTTATTTCTCCCATTTTAAGTATGAGGAAAGTGAAACTGAGAGATTATATAACTAAAAAAAGAGTAGGGTTGTGCTAGATCTTAGATTTTGACTATAAATTTTGAGTTATGTTCACTCCTTGATTTCTACACACTGATAGAAGAAAAGCATTAATTATAATTTCATAGTGTTTTTATTCAAGAGAGAAACCTCTGCTGATTGTTTAGTATTTCCACGATGATTTAATCAGTTGGGGAATGACCCAATCATTCTTTAAGAAATATCCTATTCCTTGATTTAAAATAGGAGGACGGCAGTAGAAAGACAATGAAGCACCTATGTTTTCATGTAGGAATCCAGTTTCCCAGCTCATGGCACAGACTTCTGCAAGTCTAAGACAAGCACTATTATCTAGCTCTCAGCCCCTCCTGAGTAACCCTACTTACCCCTAAAAGTGGTACCCAAGAGAAGGAATGTTAAAAATAAGAAGACAGAAGGTGCATGAAGTCCCAGAAGCAGGTGCTTGAACATGTTGCGTACAAAGTAAGACTAAGAACTAAAATAAAAAGTCTCTTTACCCTTAAAAAAAAAAAAAAGTGTTGCCCTGCCTGGTGTGGCACAGTTGGCTGAAATATCATCCCATAAACCAAAAAGTCACATTACTCGTCAGGGCACATACTAAGGATTCGGGCTCAATCCCAGTTGGGGCGCTTATGAGAGGGCAACCAATTGATGCTTCTCTCTCTCTCTCCCACTATCTTTAAATATCAGCAGACATAAAAATTTGCTTTGCATATTTAGGTTCTCCTATGTTAGGTGCATAAATGCTTACTGGAATTATATCCTCTTGCTGGATTGTTCCTTTTATCATTATGTAGTGTACTTCTTTGTCTCTTACTATAGCCTTGGTTTTGAAGTCTATTTTGTCAAATACAAATGTTGCTATCTTAGATTTTTTTTCCTTTCCATTTACATGAAACCTCTTTTTCTATCCCTTTACTTTCAGTCTGTGTGTAGTTTTCATTCTGAGGTTGGTCTCTTGGAGACAACATATATATGGGTCTTACGTTCTTATCCATTCAGCTACTCTATGTCCTTTGATTAGAGCATTTAAGCCATTTACATTTAAAGTGATTATTGATAGATACATATTTATTGCCATTTTATTTTTTAACTATGTTCCTCTGTTATTATTTTTTCTTTTTCTTCTTCTTTCTAAAGCAAGCACTTTTACATTTGTTTAATGTAATACTAGTTTGGTGGTAACAAACTCCTTTAGCATTTTTTGTCTGGGAAGTTCTTTATTTCTCCTTCAATTTTAAATGATTGTCTTGCTGGATAAAATAGTCTTGGTCATAGGTTCTTGTTTTTTATCACTTTGAGTATTTTAAGCCAATCCCTTCTGGCCTGAAATGTTTCTGTTGAGAAATCAGATGACATGCTTATGGAAGCTACTTTGTAGGTAACTGCAAAACTCCCTTTCTCTTGCAGCTTTTAGATTTTCACTTTGTCTTTAAATTTTGTCATTTTATTTATGATGTGTCTTGGTGTGGGTTTTTTTTGGGTTGATCTTCTTTGGGACTCTCTGGGCTTTCTGGACTTCTGTGTCTTTTTCTATCACCAGGTTTGGGATATTCTCAGTCATTATTTCTTGAAATAGGTACTTGATCCCTTGCTCTCCCTATTCTCCTTCTGATAATGCTATGATATGATTTTGTTACACTTCAGGTTATCCCAAATGTCTCTTAAATTAACATCATTTTTATTCTTTTTTCTTTTTGCTTCTCTAATTGGGTGTTATTTTCTACCTTGTCTTTCAAATTGCTGATTACATCCTCTGCTTCATCTAACCTACCGTTTATGCCTTTAGTGGATCATTTATTTCAGATATTGCATTCTTTACTCATGATGTCCTTTTTATGGTTTTTGTGGTTTTTTCATGCTGTTAAGCATCTTTGGAATCATTAATTTGAACATTATATCTGATAAATTGTTTGTCTCCATTTCATCCAGTTCTTCTTCTGGAGAATTCTCTTGTTCTTTCATTTGTATCTGTTTCTTTCTCTCTCATTTTGGTTATCTCTTTGTTTCCTATGCATTAGGTAGATCTGCAAAGACTCTGGGGCAAGCCTATGTCAGATGCTACCTGTGTGTAACTCTGGGCAATCTAATGGAGTTATCAGTAATCTACACATTTGTGGTTCCCTCTGCTGGGCATCAGAAAGGACGAAGCTGCAAACCAAGGCCAGCTTTTACCAGCACTGGTGTGGGGGCAGGTCCGAAACATCTGCCTCAGCCTGCAGACTGCCTATTAGGATTTGTCACTGAAAGAGCCTCAACTGTGCTCCTCAGCAGTGCTTAAGCTCCACAGTATGTGGCGAGAGGAATTCCTGCAAATGGGGCTATTGCTTTCCCCCAGGTTGATACCACATTGAGGGGAGTGCTGTGCTTGAGAAAAATGTCTTTGCAGTATGGGGAAATGACTGAGCACAGGGAAACTGGCTGCTGACATTTCGGCTCTCTAACCAGAGCCACCAATCCCCAACTTCCCTCATGCTGTTCTAGTCGACTCTTCCATCCTTAAGCTGGAGTTCAGGGTAAGCGGTTGCAAATAAAATTTTGTGCATTGGTGCTTTAAGAGAGTGGCTGCATCTCTAGGCATCTGTCCCTGGCAGACAGAAACCCAGCTGCTTTATACATCCACATGTTATATGGGCTCCTTTCCCAGTTCTGGTGGTCTAGGCAGGAGAGCCCAGCATGGAGTTTAGACCCCACACTTCTAAGGAGGAACCTCTATAAAGTTGAGATTTCTATCTGGAACTTCAGCTGCCACCCATGGGAGACAGCCAGTGCACTTGTGTCTCCACATTTTCTACCAGTCTCAAAGTGGCTTCCTCTGTAAGTCCTTATTTATAAAGCTTCTCTCCAGCTAGTCTTCGATTACTTATTCTGGATGATTTTTCTATTAGTTGTAATTCTGGTTTGGTGCTAGAAGGTGCTTAGTGTAGCTTCTGCCTAATCTGCTGCCTTCTTTGACATAAAAGGAGAGACTGACAGTAATACAGTCATCATAGGGGATTTTAACACTCCATTGACATCAGTGGATAGATCTGCTAGACACAAAATCAACAAGGAGACAATGGCTTTAAATGACACAATAGAGTAAATGGATTTAATTGGTATCTTCAAAGCATTTCACCCCACAGCAGCAGAATATGCATACTTTCAAAGTGCACATGTAACATTTTCTAGAATAGGCCTCATGTTAGGACAAAAAACAAGTCTCAATATATTTAAGAAAATTAAAATCATATCAAGAATCATCTCTGACCATGATGCTATGAAACTAGGAATCGATCACAGAGAAAAAAAAAACCCCACAAAGACAAGGAGTCTAAACAAATAACCAAACAATAAATGGGTTAATGATGAGATCAAGGAAGAAATCAAAAGATACATTGAAGCAAATGAAATTAAGACCACAAAACCCAAGATCTGTGGGACACAGAGAAATTAGTCCTAAGAGGGAAATTCATAGCATTAAGACCTATCTCAAAAAAAATAATAATAATAATAAGCCACCTTCTTATGCCACATACACAAATAAATTCAAAATGAATTAAAGACTTGAATGTTAGGCTTGAAACCATAAAAATCCTAGAAGATAACACAGGCAGTAAAATCTCAGACATTTCTCATAGCAACATTCTTTCTGATATATCTACTTGGACAAGGGAAACAAAAGAAAAAATAAATGCATGGGACCACATCAAACTAAAAAGTTTTTGCACAGAAAAGGAAACCATCAACAATATGAAAAGACAACCCACTGAATGGAAACACATATTTACCAATACCTCTGATAAAGGGTTAATATCCAAAATTTATAAAAACTTACAAAACTCAACACCAAAAAAGCAAACAATCCAATTAAGAAATAAGCAAAGAACCTTAACAGAAACTTCTCCAAAGAGGACATACAGATGGTCAATAGACATATGCAAAGATGCTCAGTGTCACTAATCATCAGAGAAATGCAAATTAAAATCACAATGAGGTATCACCTCACATCTGTCAGAATGGCTATCAAAAATAATCAACAAACAATAAGTGTTGGTGAGGATGTGGAGAAATGGGAACCCTCATGCACTGTTGGTGGGAATGCAAATTGGTGGAGCCACTGTGGAAAACGGTATGGAATTTCATTTAAAAATTAAAAATGGAAGTACCTTATGACCCATCAATTCCACTTCTTGGAATTTATCCAAAGAAACCTGACACACTACTTCAAAAGAATATATGCATCCCTATGTTCCTTGCAGATTGGAAAGCAGCCCAAGTTTCCATCAGTAGATGAGTGGATAAAACAGTTATGGTACATGTACACAATGAATACTACTCGGCCGTAGTAAAGAAGGAAATTTTACCCTTTGCAACAGTGTGAAAAGACCTTGGGAATATTATGGTAAGTGAAATAAGCAAGTCAGAGAAAGACAAGTACCATATGATTTCTTTCACGTGTGGAATCTAATGAACAAACTGAACTAACAGGCAAAAATAGACACAGACCCATAGGTAGAGAGCAAGCTGAGAGCTATGGGGGGTGAGGGGTGGAGGGGTCAAGCAAAAAAGAAAAAAAAAGAGAAAGACCTCATGGACATTAACAACACTCTGTGTTGTGGGGGATGAGGTTAGGTGGAGGTAGAAGAGGGTATGGGAAGATAAGGTAATGACAAAATCATGAAGAAAAAAAGGAAGGAAGGAAGGAAGGAAAGAAGCAAGGAAGGAAGGAAGTCCGTCTTTGGGTTAAAAAAACAAACAGCTGTTAACAGTCCTAAATCACAATCTGTTCACTCTTCCATTTACCATCACTGAAATTAAGGGTTGACTCCACACCTTATTTTATTGTTAGTTTTGCGTTAGCAGGCAGACAAGATACATCCTTCATGTTGGGAAAAACAGTGACAAAAGTCAGCTCTCTGTCTCTTCTTAGTTACGCAAGTTACTCTTTGGCTCTAAGAATGCAGTATAATATCACCTTTTGTGATTTTGAGGTCATGAAAATAAGAAACTTAAAATAATTTGTGAGGTTTTCTTGTTGTTGTTGTTCATGTTTATCTGAGACAAGACCAGAAAATACAACATATGTAATATCCTGGAAACAAAAGAGGGAGAAAAAAACATACTTTTGACATGAGACTACCTGGGCTTTAAATTCTGCCTCTGCTAAAAGTGACTGTGGGCTTAATCTCTCAATTTTGTTTTTGTTTTGTTTTGTTTTCTTTTCCTTTGCCTTTTTGTCTCCAAAATCAGTGTAATAATATTTAGCCTTACATAAT
Source organism: Mormoops blainvillei (assembly GCA_004026545.1). Lineage (NCBI taxonomy): Eukaryota > Metazoa > Chordata > Mammalia > Chiroptera > Mormoopidae > Mormoops > Mormoops blainvillei. The sequence continues at coordinate 74,999 of PVJD01002584.1, read as the reverse complement.
TCTTAGAAAAATTTTATAAAGTTGTGTATATAATATATAGACCACAGTACACTAGAAACGGTTATTGCTTTAAACCCTTCTAATTTCTAGATTCTCAAGTGAATACTTTTAAGAGTGTTGTAATGTGGGGAGTGGCCATGATTAGGGAGTAGAATTAGCAGAAATTAAAATACCTTTCAAGATCCCATTTTCTAATATCTACGTGGAACTCAGCTAAAATGCTTCAAAATTATCTTTCACATCATCTCACTAAATTGTAGCAAGTCTGTCATCAAAATCTTGATAATATGACTAGAATTGCAGAAAATGTCCATAATCCAACTCAGTTTTCTTTCTTTTTCTCTGTGTGGTCATTCTCTTTTATCTTCTTTTTCTCTTCTTTTTGGTCACTTTTATCACCCTTCTCTAAGAGTCCGATGAATGTCAAGTTAAGAACAGGATTGATAGGTATCTGGGTTCTAATCCCACCTCCACAATTTAGCAGCTCTTTGGTTTTGGCAGAATTATTAACCTCTGTGGTAGTAATATTATCAACCTCACAAACTTCGTGAAACTCGGGTATTTGTGTAAAGTGCTTATTGAGTGCTTGGCGATCATTTCTTTTTACCACCTTTTTTTTGACTTACCTTCTTTTCTGCTTTCTCTCATCTTTTCTTTTTCTCCCTCTTTTATCCCCTGTTTATTTTACTCTTTCTATTTTTCTTTCAAAAATAACTCTGCCGTTAATTCTCCTCCTCCTCTTCCTTGTTTTATGTGCACTCTCCCATCTCATTAACTCCTCTTTTTATTGACCTAAATCATGTTCATTTTAATGTGACTATAAAAAAGTCAAAATGGAGACAACTGTACTTGAACAATAATTTAAAAAATGGAAAAAAAAAACTCAGCAGGGTTTGACAAATTTTTCTTTCAAGTCTTAAGAACCTTACTTTAAGATGTCCTGGTTTTAATCAAGAAAATTATAATCCTATCCAAAATATTTTTACATATCCTAGAATTGAAATGAGAATAATAAAATTGTAGTTTGATGTACATTAAAAATATTTTTATGTTGTGAGTCTTCAATCTGATTAAAAAAAAAAAAAGGTCAGTATTAAACAACTCATGAAAGAACCTTCAACCAGGAAACACTATTAGAGTGCTCTCATACATGCTATTAAATTTGGAATTTACATTTTCTTAATAAAAAATTATTTTTAGAGTAGATCTATTTTATATTACATTGAATATAAATTTGATTTACATTTTCTTTATTTTAACAACTTTGTAGCAGATCAAAGAATCAGTAGTATTTGGTCTAAAAATATAACTTCATTTTGTGATTTTATTTTATTTTTGCCTCATTTCTAATTTTATTCTGAAACATAAAGTTCTTTTGAATTAACATACAGTTGAAATACAGTATTATATTAGTTTCAACTGTATAATATAGTGAGATTTCATATTTATATACTTTAAAAAGTGATCACCACAAAACGTCTACTATCCCTTTGTCTCCAAAGTTATTGTGATATTATTGATATTCCCTATGTTGTAATTTCCACCCCTGTGCATTATTTATATTATAAACTTGTACCTCTTAATCTTCTTCCCCTTTTTATTCATACCTGCACTGCCCAAACCCCCAGCAATTATCAGTTTTTCTGTATCTATGAGTCTGTTTTGTGTGTTCATTTCTTTAGTTTTCTTCCTTAGGATTCTACACATGATTGAAATGTACACTATCTGTTTTCCTCTGACTTATTTCATTAGCATAATACCACCTAGGTCTATCCATGTTCTCACAAATACCAAGATTTGATTCTTTTTCATGACAAAGTAATATCCTTGTGTGTGTGTATACACACATAATCATTTCTTTATGCACTCATCTATTGATAAACACCCAGGTTGCTTCAATAACTTGGCTATTGTAAATAATGCTACAGTGAAATAGAGGTGCATATATCTTTTTGAATTAATGTTTTATTTCATTCAGATAAACTCCCAAAGGTAAAATTCCCAGGTCCTTCTTTGTCTCTTATTATAGCCCTTGTTTTAAAGTCTGTTTTATCGGGTTTAAGCATTGCTATCCCAGCTTTTTCATTTGTTTGTTATTTTCATTAATATCTTTTCATCCCTTTACTTTCAGTCTGTGTGTGTCTTTCAATCTGGAGTGTCATGTAGGCAGTATATGTAGGAGATATATTTTTTTTTATCCATTTAGTCACTCTCTTTTTCATCCAATGCAGCGCTTAGGCAATTTCCACTTAAAGTAATTATTTAAAAAAAAGAATAAGGCAATTTTTGATAATATGTATTTATTGCCATTTTAATTGTTCTCACAGTAGATTTAGGAGTAGTCTGTCTACTGTCTTTACCATGCGTTTGCCTTTTCCAGTGAGATTTTTTTTTCTTTCATATATTTTCTTGTTTCCAATTTTGACCTTTGTGTGTGTGTGTGATATAGTATATCAAGTCCTATAACTCGATGCTTTTTTTTAATGATTTCATTTATTTTATTTTTAGACAGAGGGGAAGGGTGGAAGAAAGAGGGGGAGAGAAACATCAATGTGCGGTTGCCTCTCATGTGCCTTTACTGGGGACCTGGCCCACAACCCAGGCATGTGCCCTGACTGGGGAATTGAACACTTTGGTTTGCAGGCCGGTACTCAATCCACTGAGTCACAACAGCCAGGACAGGCCTTTATTTTCTACTTAAAGAATTCCCTTTAACATTTCTTGAAACGACAGTTTAGTGGTGATGAATTGCTTCAGCTTGCATTTGTCTGAAAAATCTTGATCTCTCCAATTCTGAATGAAAATCTTGCCGGGTAGAGTATTCTTGGTTGAGAGTTTTTCTTTTTCATCATATTGAATATATCGTGCTTCTCCCTAAAGGCCTGCAAAGCTTCTATTGAAGAGTCAGTTGATAGTCTTATGGGTATACCCTTGTATGTAACCAGTTGTTTACATCGTGCTGCTTTTAAGATTTTTCTTTAACTTTTAACAGCTTAACTGTAATGTGTCTTGATGTGGTTTTCTTTGATTTCATCTTGTTGGAGACTATGTGCTTCCTGAACTTAGATGTCATTTTCCATTGCCAGGTTAGGGAAGTTTTCATCCATTACTTCTTCATACAGGATTTCCATCCCTTTCCCTCTCTCCTTCTTCTGGGACCATTATGATTTGAATGTTAGTGTGCTTGATGTTGTCCCAAAGGTCCCTTATGCTATCCTTATTCTTTTAAATTATTGTTTCTTTTTGATCTTCCATTTGAGTGAGTTCCACTATCCTGTCTTTCTGATTACTGATCCATTCTTCTGTGTCACCTAAGCTGTAGTTGATTCCCTCCAGTGTATTTTTTTTTTCATTTTAATTGCTGTATTCTTAAATTCTGATAGGTCCTTTTTTATAATTTTTATCTCTTTATTGAAGTTCTCATTGAGTTTATCCACTTGTCAGCAGAGTTATATGAGCATCTCTATGACTATTACTTTGAACTCTTCATCTAGTAGAGAGCTAGAAAAGTTTCGTTTAGTTTATTTTCTTTTTTTTTTTCTGGGAATTTGTTTTGTTGTTTGGAACATATTCTTTTCTCTCCTCATTTTGCCTGTTTCTTTCTTTGTATAAGGTATGTCAGTTAAATCTTCTGGTCTTGAAAAAGTGTCCTTATTTAGAAGGTGACCCCTTTGTCACCAGAGCTAGGTGCCCACCAGTCCCTCTGACTCAAGAGAAAGTTCCAACACATATCTGTCCCTCCAGAACACACTCTAAAATTAGTCAATATATCACCTTCATGTATGACTTACATGATTTTAAAACCGCTGCCTCTGTGCCAGCACTCAGAAAGAGTGCAACCTGGGTTTCCTGCAGCCCTCTGTCTCTCCCAGAGATAAGCCCCACTGGTTTTTAAGGCCAGACATTATGGAGATTCATCTTCCTGGTTCAGTTCCTCTAGGTTGGCTCTCAGATACTTTGTTCTTCAGGGACCACCTCCATGGTTGTGATATTCCTCTCACTTGTGAGTCACTGCATGAGGAGTGGGAGTAGGGTAGGTCCTGACTAGACTTAGTCTCTAATCCTCCTACTCATTTCAATGGGGATTTTACTTAATAGCTGCAGTTGTAGAAAATTTGTTCTGCTAGTCTTCAGGTGGCTCTCTGAGACAGTTGTTCTATATGTAGCTGTGGTTTTGGTGTCAATGAGAGGATGTGAGCTCTGGATCTTCCTACTCTGTCATCTTTAACTTGAAGGCAGGAGACTTGCTCTTGAATGCCCATTTAGATTGTCCATTAGAAGTGATTCTTTGTGGTTGTTATACTGTCCCCACAAGAAACATATCTTAGGATCTCATTTTATGATTTCATATTTTCAGTTGAGATTATATGTATATCATGAGTATATTTTTATTGTGCAATTTAATTTATCATTACTGTATTAAACAGAGGAGATATTTTTAGTTATGTAACCTATTACTAGGAAACTACTCTTCATGTTTAGTGAAAGTATATAGAGGAACTATTTTCTGAATCAATAACAGTGATAAAAAAATCACAATTTTAGATGTTGAAATGTCACTTGGGGTGTTATCTTGTATATAAGTTACCAATTAATTAAAAGAATGATATCTTCATTTTTTAAACATCAGGGACAATTATCCTACTTCTAAAAATATTACCATTTTCATAAGAATTTGAAATGCCTTGGGTATAGGAAACCATTACAATATTCTGACTCATGAGCCAAGGTTTAAAGTGGACTTGTATCTATGGTTATATGAAAATGCATGCATTCATTTTATATGAGATCAACTATTTGAGGATTTTATTCTCTTCTCGGTTACTTCATTGATTTTTGTGCAGCTAATGAGTATAATATGATCAATGCCTTGTCTAATTAACTAATTTTTGTGAAGTACAATATTCTGGTAAATTATTCAAATATTATATTAGAATTGTTTTTGAATGTAGAATCTCTGTGAAATAGACTTCTTTTAAAAGTGTGTTTCCAGCCCTTGCTGATGTGGTTCAGTGGATTGAGTGTTAGCCTACAAACCAAAAGGTTACTGGTTCAACTCCCAGTTGGGATACCTGCCTGGGTTGTAGGCCAGGTCCCCAGCTGAGGGCATATGAGAGGCAACCAGTCAATGTTTCTCTCTCTTTCTTTCCCCTTTCCTTCCTCTCTCTCTAAAAATTAATCAATAAAATATTAAAAATTAAATAAAAGTGTATTTCCAGTTTATAATCATCTCCATTGTCCCCTAAGTGGCACTAAAAACCATTTCCCTAACTCAGCAATGTGATGGTGACTACCTTGATTGTACTAAATGATCCTGAGGAACAGAGATGGGTCATAAGTTGAAATTTTCAGAAAATTTCCAATATGCTTTGTAAAGAGCAAGAAAGAGCTGAATAGAAAATTAGTGAAATATTGTATACTTTGATTAGGGTCTCATTGACATTATTGACAGTACATTCTGTGAATTTTTTTTCTGCAGTAGTATATATCTCCCCAAAGCAAGCACAGAGAAGACAGATACTTGATTTTTGTATAACTCTAACACCACATCGATCAACTCTTTTTTTGGCTTCTGTTTGAAAAGAAGTTAAAAGAAGGTGGGCAAAAATGGGGCTCAGAAGATGAGTTATGATTAGGTAACTTTAGAATTCCCTAAGTGATCTTTTATTTTACATTCCATCATTAGGAAGTACCATCCAAATAACTATAATTACTCATTTCTTTGATAGTTAATGATTATTGTTGAAAGTTAACCAAAAGAAACAAATTTTCTGTTGTTCTTTTATTGAAAACCTAATTTTTATAAAATGGCCTTATTCTGTTATTGATAGAACAATTTTGATTTAAGTATTTTGAAAAGTGGTTCTTGTTTTGTACCATTAAATTGCCTGTTTTCATTTGTAAAACAGACAGAGAAAGAAAGAAACAGAGAAAAAGAGACCTATATGTATTTTTAAAGGCAATACTTTTTTTCTTTTAGATTCAGTTTTAAATAAAATTGTTTTCTTAATTTATCTTTCTGATAAAACATTATATTTTCGTGCACAAAAAGAAGCCATCAACAAAATAAGATGACAACCACCTACCGAAAGAAAGAAGTTATTCAGAAATGATATGTTCAATATGGTATTAATATCCAAAATCTATAAAAACTCATGCAACTCAACATTATTAAAAAAAAATCCATCTGATTTAAAAATGAATAGGGGATCTCAATAGACATTTTTCAGAAGAGAACATGCAGATGGACAATAGACATATAAAAAGATGTTCAATGTCACTAATCATGAGGGAAATGCAAGTCAAAACCACAATGAGGCATCACCTCACACCTGTCAGAATGGCTTTTCTTAAAGTCAACAAACAAAAGTGTTGGATGATGTGGAGAAAAGGGAAGCTACATGCTCTGTTGGTGGGAATGCGGACTGGTGCAGCCACTATGGAAAACAGTAAAAAAGTTCCTCAAAAAATTAAAAAGCACAACTACCATGAGACTCTGAAATTTCACTTCTAGATATTTATCTGAAGAAAACAAAATCACTAATTCAAGAAGACATATATACCCCTATTTTCATCCCAGCATTACTTACAATAGCCAAGATATGAAAGTAACCTAGATATCCTTTGACAGGTGAATGGGACAAAGGAGAGGTGGTACACATAGACAATAGAATGTTATTGAGCAATAAAAATAAATAAATTTTACCATTTGTGACAACATGAAGGGATCTCCAGATTATTATGCTAAGTGGAAAAAGTCAGACAAGAAAGATAAGTACTATATTATTTCACTTATATCTGTAATCTATAAAAAGCAAAATTTAGGCCTTGCAGACTCTGCCGCTGCCTTGGATCTTCCCACACCCAGCCATAGTCAGCCCCACCATGTTCTGCAATATTGCTGCCAACAGCAAGCCCTTGGGCCACATCTCCTTTGAACTGCTTGCAGACCAAGTTCCAAAGACAGGAGAAAACTTCTGCGCTCTGAGCACTGGGGAGAAAAAATTTCATTATCAAGGTTCCTGCTTTCACAGAATTATTCTGGGACCTAAAGGTCAGAGTGGTGACTTAACACACCACAGTGGCGCAGGTGGCAAGTCCATTTATGGGGAGAAATTCGATGATTAGAATTTCATCCTGAACCACACAGGTCCTGGCATTTTGTCCATGGCAGATGCTGGACCCAACACAAATGGTTCCCAGTCTTTCATCTGCACTGCCAACACCAAGTGGCTGGATGGCAAGCAGGTGGTCTTGGGCCAGGTGAAAGGCAACATGGATGTCGTGACAGCCGTGGAGCACTGTGGGTCCAGGAATGGCAAGACCAGCAAGAAGATCACCATTACTGACTATGGACAACTCTAACAAATTTGACTTGTGTTTTATCTTAGCCACCAGACCATCCTTCTGTAGCTCAGGAGAGCACCCTTTCACCCTCATCTGCTTGGAATGGTCCATAATTTTCATGTTCTTGCCATAGTTCACTGGATTCCATATTTTCCTTGCCCCTCCCAAGTCTAGGTGGATTGCAGAGTTATGTTTATGATTATGAAATAAAAACTAAACAAAAAAAATCAAAACAAACAAAACAAAACAGAAGCAGACTCATGGATACCAGGGAACAAACTGATGGTTGCCAAAGGAGAAGAAAGAGAAGAGGTTGGTAAAAAGGTTAAGAGGAATAAATGGTACAAACTTCCAGTTATAAAACAAATACATCATGGGGATGTAATGTACAGAACATGGAATATAGTCAATAATATTGTAATATCTTTCCATGTTGAGATGGTTACTACACTTATCATGGTGGTCACATCATAAGGTATATAAATGTCGAATTACTATGTTGTACAGCTGAAACTAATATAATATTGTATGTCAGGCACAATTTAATATTTTTAAAAATTGAGACACTTGCAAAAAGAAAAAAAAGGTAATACTTTGAATGATAAAACCTATAATATTCCCCAGGGAAAGAAGTGTAATAAAATGTAAGGCAAAATGTTTTAAAATATAAAAATAACAAATGATATAGTGTGACTTATGCAATAAAATTAAATCTAACTAAGACAAATATAAGAACATCAGTCTCTTGAGAGGTACAGATGGATGCAAAGCTATTTTATATATTGCCATGCAAAATTTGATTAGCCAGCTTCGTTTCTGTCTGTGCTTAAAGGCTTCGGAATTAAAGTTTAATCACTTCCAGACTTTAAGCATCTGTTTTCACATGGAATTTATTTTTTAAAATACACATTTACACATTTCAGAATTATTTTACCACTTTTCCTAATAATTAAGCCTTCACGTCGAGATCAGCCATACGACATAGTGAAAGGAACATGGCTTTCAGAGCGAGATGACCGGGCTCAGCTCTTGCTTTTGTTTGCTGTCAGTATGTCAGTAATGTACGTGAAACACAAGTTCTTTATATGTAAAAAAGAAAAAAAGGATACAAAATAAAAATAGTTCCAAGGTGGCAGAATGCTTTTTAAGTGTATATAATAATGTAATGAACTAGATTTGTAAACTCTAAATTACTATAGACTCTAGTTATTATTGTCAATTCAGGAGCAAAGATTATACGGAAAAGACAATACTATAGTTGATGACAAAAAATTGGCTTTGAATTGCTGGTTCTACTTCTCGCTAGCTGTGGGCCTCTCAACATTTGTTTCCTGTCAGTAAGGTTGCTATTAGAACTTACTTTATAGGTTCCTGTAAAAATCAAATGACTTATTTGTGACAAGACAATCGCTCCCTGGAGAGCATTTTAGGACCCCTGGGGCTAGCCAGAACTCAGTTTTAGGAACCCTACAGCTAGATGGGACTCAATTTGAAAGCCACACATTGAAATAATTTATCAAAACTATAACCAATTTTTTAAAGTTTAAAATTCTTTTTGTTAATAAAATATGATAATTTGAAAAACAAAAGAAAATACAACAAAGAACAACATGATAATTTGGTGGTCTACCAACAGGATAGTCTTACAAGTAAATGAGAAGATCATTGAAAAGAAAATTTTAAATGTGTTCTATGCACATTTGAATAGATTTATGTCAATCTCTTTCTCTCATGCACACACATAAATGTGCATATATACAATTTATTGTTCCTATATGCTGCCAAGAGTAGCCTGTTCTGCTAAGGCGAAAGGCAGAGGCAGCCTATTGTAGTTTCAGCATAATAGCCTTGAGACATTTCATTTTCCTGGGTCTTTTATATGCAGTCATGGGGGGAATGTGCAAGTCAGCCTCACATGCAGAGATGATACATGCTGCTGAAGGGCCTCCTTTGTTTCCTAATGTGTCTGCCTATTGTCTCTTCTGCTTGTACCATCCCAGCCTCGATGCAAGGTTCCCGTGTTCATTGGGTAGCATTAGGGCCATTGTGGCATGTCTGCTGCTCCTATTTGTCTCATTAGTATGAATCTGAGCGCATTCTTTAAAGGAATAGGGACAATGGAGTGTTAAAATACTGCTTTGACTTTCTCTGTTTACTTTCCACATTCACATACACTCTCACACCCTTTCCTGGCAGACACTTTAAAATGAAATTTATTTCTAATTCATGTTTGCAATAGAATAATACAATGCTATTATAACTATTTTATGGCATCGAACATTGGTATCAGCATTCCTCTTGTCCCAAATACTACTGATGAACTACATTAGCACAAATACTAAGGCTTAACTAAATGGTAACGCTACACATATCATTCCACATCAGTAACCCACTAAGTTCTTCTGACCCTCAAAGCATATGGCTTCATTTCGTCTTTGAAAACTCTTCCACAGAATTGGAAAATAATTTGCCCTCCACTGTTAAAATGCACATATCTATGGGAATATAACATCGCATGCATATTCACTTATTCCAGAAGTGAGGAGGCCAGTGCCTTTGCTCTAATGAAATGCACTAAAGACTTCCATGAATCCATCCAGGACAGTGTTCAAAATACCTAGACAAGCCTGCAGGTAGGATGTCTCCTGAAGACGTTGCACTGAAGGGCCATATCAGCATCATAATTTTAAGAGAAAGCCAGATGATGCCAAAGAGAACTGTCTGAAATGAAGTCATGAAGATTAAAAGAAGAAGGTGAATGGCGAGTAAGGGAGCCGGGTGGTTAGGGGTTAGTGCTTGGAAGGGAGATAGCTACGGAGTACAGATGATGAAGATTGTTTTTTAGCTGCATAGAGATAAACAATGAGGCCTACTGGGAGCAAAGAATAAAGTGGTAAGCAGACAAATATGGAAGAGAAAGTGTCTAAATTATATTACAAGAAAGTGAAAAGTTCAGAAAAAGAAATTTAGATGCCATTGCTATAGGATAACTTCATTTCCCAGGATTGCCCAGTCTTTCTGGTCCCACTGAAGATTTCCCAGTACTACTTTGTCTCCTGACTTCTGGACCCTTGTCAATGCAATGTCTTTTTTATTCCCCACCAGCCCCTCGCGCCACTACCAAAAAACTATGGGAGCTTGAGTCTTAACCCAATATGTTCAAAGAGCCCTGACACCCAACAAGATTGATGAGACTCTGTAGATCTATATACCAACAGAACAATGATAAAATAAACCACTAACTGAAAGGTTCTAGACCTATGTTACTCTGAGTATTAACTCCTCTATAAAAATTTTATGGAGTATCTCTATTATTTTGTCTCTCTTTAAAAAAAAACAAAAACAAAAAAACCTTTGCAGCTCTTGAGGGGGAAAATACCAAAAATAAAGATTTTTTAAAAAAGCAAAGGAAAGCTAGATTTTTAACATCTAGTCCCTCAAAAATGATGTTCCCAAAGGAACTCTCTGATAAGCCACCTGAATACCTATCGTAGAGTCTCAGAGTCTATTTCCTTGGGAACCTGATGTGCAACAATTGATCTCAAAAGCAGTACGAAGAAGCAACACTAAAGGAGGATTTTGGTGATAAATCACTGCAAGGAAGCGGAGGCAGTCTGACCTCCTCCTCCAGGTGTGTGGGTAATGAGAGGGAAGCAGTTTCTCACAACCTCGAATGGGCCTGATAAGTGTGTTCTAGTAGCCTTGAGTCTGGGTCCGATAAACGGCTCCCATAACATGAAGTGGGCTCGCATGCGCAGCTCATGCTATGTTGCTTCATCTTTTGGCCTGATGCCAACTTTGTTTGTGCCAGTACTCAAGCAGGTAGGGGCTTCTCACTGTGCATGGGTGCAGACACAGACACACAGAAGGGACAGGTGGCACGCAAGTGACATGCAGCTTGCAGCATACGTGGATCGCCCACCCCTGAATAAAGGCATGTCAGACATCCCACCGACTCCGTAAATATCCTTCTCTCCACCCGAATCTCGTGAACCTGTCTGGCCTTGAACGATTGCAACAGTCACCCATCTCCCACTGTTATAAGGGTCTCTTCATTCAGGTGCCGTACTTAGACTACCTGACATGGAATACTATACATGATTAACATTAACATGATTAAAATTTTCACCAGTCATGAATTGGGAATTGACACCAGTGAAAACAAGAGGGCTGATGGCTCGATGCCTCAGATGTTTGAGAAGTGCTGGAAAGACGGGTAATTATAGGAGCAATGACCTCAGAGAATTATTATTAGGGGTAATCAATGCACTAAAAAAAGACACTAAAGCCTAAGAGTGATTAATAACTCATTAAAGGCTAAGGATGAAAGCCAGAGGAACTTCCTGGCAAGATTAAAAAAAAACAACTTTAATTTTTTGCAACCAGATGATTATCTTTCCTGGTTGGCACCAGAGGACGCTGTTGACCAAAATAATAAAGAATGCTCTGGAGAGATGGGTATCAGTACCACCAAGAATCTCAGTTGTGGTAACCCTTTGTGAGAAGCTTTTATAAAACTAGGCTCAAATGGATTGATAGGTCCTCAGAATAAAAGAAGCCAAGCTCTGCACTTAGTTGCAGAAATCAGGTGTGTGCAACAATCTTAATAAGATAAAGTTGCAGCAGCAGCCACTGGGGCCTGACCTACAGATTGCTACGAAGATGCTTGATAGGACTAAAGAAACCTAGGATGCCAAATAAATGTTTGTTTAATTTGTACAAACGCAAGAGTTCAAGTATAGGTCAGAAGGCTAAGAAAAGACATCCCCTTCAAAATTTGTATTCCTTTCCCGACACAGCTGTTTTCAGACCAAGGTCCACCCACTGAATGGAACAGAGGCTTTGTCCCCAAGAGGAAGAACCCTGTATACAGTGGTTATTTCCTGAGACCTATTTTAAAGGGCAGGTAACGATACTAGGGAAGGTATATACTCATACATTTCTAAGACTTTGGGACACAGAATTTAGATTATCGCAGGTCGAGTTCCTTGGAAAACAAACAATAGGACAAAATTTAATGTGCAGGGTATTTAGGGATACTTAAGGATATAAATCTGTGGAAACAAAAGTGAAGAAGCAAGAGAGTCAGCAGTACAAGTTGAGTGTGGTGACAGCCCACTGACAGACTTGTCAGCCCCACAGGGAGTTCTGGAACTAGACTAGTGCCTTAGAGCTGTCCTAAGGCGTGCTGATGCCTTGGACCACCCTGAAAAGGGGCATGACTTTGAGCAAGGTGACTCTCTGCAGCTAAGGCTCTTCCTGAAAAGACACTCGCAACAGGGGCAAGGAGGTGCTTATTGAAGGGGATCTGCGTGACATTCTACCATGTCCACCAGAGAATCAGCTCTGATACTTGGTAACAATTCTTTCAGTCCTTCCAAACCCACAGAATGCAGACACACAGAGTAAACCCTAACGGAAATTACGAAGTTTGGGTGAGAAGGACATGTCAATGCAAGTCCATCAATTATAACAAATGTCCCACTCTGGAGGAGGATGTACATGGGAAATCTCTGTACCTTCCCCTCCAAAGCTGTGAACCTAAAACAGCTCCAAAAAATAAATTAGTTCAAGACAAAGTTTAAAGATAACAATATTTACCTAAAGTTTGTCTCATGTGAAGAGCACCGTATCATTAGTCTGCAAACCCTGGAGACCTCAAGTGAAAATCATTTGTAAATATTATAAAGGTGTAAATAAAGTTGAAGACTTTTCCCCTCAAAACATTGTTTCTCAGGAATGAGAAACATATCTTGTTTTCAAATCCTTTCAGATAAAAAAATGAACTCATTTTAATACAATGACCTAGCTTCAAATGACCTAAACCTGGGCTAAATAGAGATGCCTTAGAAATCAACTCAGAATAAGTAAGAAAGAAAGCCGTAGGCTTAATACAGATCTAACCATTTTTTCACGTGAGTTCAAATTCAGAATTGAAAGTGTTGGACCATACTGTAAAGAATTTCTAAAAATAACTTTTAAAAATACCACTGTGAGGGTCGTGAAGAAAAGATCACAAATATATATTAGATGAACACAAAAACAATTGTCCTAATCCTAAGTTTCTCAGCCTTGGTTCTATAAATATTTCAGGCCAAAAACGTCTGTGTTGGCGGGGACTGTCCTATGCATGGTACCATGTTTTGGACCTATCCTGGCCTCTACCCACATAACATTCTGTCCTCAGTTGTGATGTGATGACCAAAAATGTCTTCAGACATTACCAAATGTCTCCTGAGTAGCAAACACCCACACGCACATCATGTGACATGAATACATTTTGTGAATTGAGTTAAAATGTACTGTGATAACATGAGATTCAAATTCACAAAAGGCTGTGTATCCAGCAACTCAGGCCATAGTAAAGCTTATGTGCTCCACAAAATGGTTAGAGGGCTCTAGGGATGATGGAGACAGGAATGCTGAGACCCCTGACACAATTCTGAATAAAGTTGTTGCATAAAATATGAGTAAAAATATAATTTTTCATATTATTTTAGAGCATGTAATTTTATGTTACAATACAGTTAAATTAATAAATTATCAAAGGCAGATATTTTACCCTTTTATTGATATTTCTAAATTTAGAGGCTATTTTGACTGAAGAAGAAAAAAATTGGTTTCTATTTTTATTTTCCCTTTATTGAGCAACAGAGTTGTCTGCTGCCCTGAAACCACAGAATCTAGGCACTTAGAGCTGCACATTTAGAGCTATATATAGTAGCCACTAGCCATACATGGCTATGAGCAAGTCTAAATTCAGGTATGTTATAAACTTAAAATATACAATGGATTTCAAAGAACTAGTCAGAAAAAATGTAAAATTACGTTTATAATATTTAACATTTATGTTAAATTACCATTATTATATCATTTACAGTTGCTTATAAATGACAAAATTACATTATTTTGGATATACTAGTTTAAATCAACTCTATTATTAAAATCAATTTTACCCGCTTCCTTTCTTTTAATGTCCACTAAAAAATTGAAAATCATACATGTGGCTCACGTTACATTTCTGTTGGACATAGCTGCAAGAATCTAGCTTGAGAACTATTAGATGGACCCCTGAGCCTTACAAGAAGCCATTTGCTTTCCTAGAGGATTCACAAATGTCAACAGATTAAAACAAACAATCCAAAATACTGTGCTTTCCAAGGGAAATATTCAGCTCCAGTGTACTTTTTTATGAATCCAATTTCAAGTGAAACTTAGTCACTCCTACAGTACCAATGGTTACAGTCAAATTATAACTAATATCCATAATGCCTTATTGAAAAAATTATAGCCACGACTTGATGAGAGTTTGAAAATAATGAATGCCTTTACATGGAACACTGGCAAAGCATATGTTGTACAAATAACAATAATACTTTGTGAAAAATGTAATCAAAACATCTTTTGAATCTAGTACTGTAAGTACTATCTTTTATTTTTTTTATTTTTAAACATCTCTTGCTATTTATTCAAATAGTGTTATCCTTTTACAATTAACTTTGCATGCCAATTTTGTAAATTTGACATTGTGAATATGATTCTTTTAAAAAAATAAATATGCTTCAAAACAGCTTTAAAAAACACTCTCCCTTTAGAAAATAAATTACAATATGAAATATTTAAAGAATTCTGGATCAATAGACAAATACACATAATATAATCAAATATGTAATAGACTTGCATATTTGTAACTTTATTGTAAAGTTACAATATAGTAACTTTAAAGAATTAAAAAGAGATATCATTTTAAAGGATATATATACATACACACACACACACACACAAATAAGTATATCATTGATTAAACAACTGTGAAATATAAAAATCTTCACCATAAACTGAGATATCCCATTAGGTGCTAACTAATATCTAGCCCTTCTCTTTCTATGGCTAATGAGCACAGACATAAAAAGATGCACACTTACTAAGGCCTTTACAGCAAAGACATGGTTTGCTGGGAAAAGATAAATTCAAGTGGTAAAAAATGAATCTCAATGCCAATTATATTTCAAGTAGTATTTTTTAAAGGCTTAAGGCTTTAGAAAACAGACAAGAGTGCATTTCAAGGAACAAAATGAACCCCAACGGGCCTGGAATCTCATAATTCCATGAAATCTTAACTTCATACCAATTACTTTTGTCATGCTTTGAGAAAAGGAACGACATAGTGCAAATTATATAATGTTGCCTACAAGTGACATTATACTTAGCCTCTGTCTGTATGCTCCCCACTCGTCAGATTAACCAATTGCATACTCTGTACAGTAGTTTAATTGATTCAATTTACAGGTTTGGGATTGATTATGTTACAAAACTGACACACTCTTCAGTAGAAAATAATCAGAGTTCTCCCAGAATAAGACAGATATTTGGCTTCATTATAAGGAGACTTCTTTTCTTCTTTCTCTGGTGTGTTGCTTGGGTTATTTCTCTGGGTTCTTCTGAATATTTCCGGGTTATAAAATCAGATTCCAGATCCTCTGTTACAGAATCTGCTGGAGGCCTGCCCAACATCCATTCCACCTTCTTCTGTCCTAATGGATTTTCTTCTGAGTGGTAATGAGTCCAGCTAAAATAGTCTATCTCCCAGCCTCCCTCGAAACTCACATATCTGTTAGCAGAATTCTGGTCAGTTAGATATGATTAGATTTCTTTGGGAAAGTCATGAGATCTTTCGCTTTTTCTAAGAGAAGTCCTTTGGCTTTTCATTCTTGATCCCTTTACCCACATTCCTTTCTTTCTGTCTGCAATGTTAACGCACTGCCTGGAGGCAGAGCAGAAACCTTGCAATCATAAGCATGAGATCTCAGCGTAAGGATGACAGAGAAAGAAGGAAGATAGATCCTGGGTGCTTGCAAAATCTTGAAGATGCACCAGTTCTGGACTGCCTACTGAAGATTCTTGATTATGTAAGGAAAATCACCCATGATCTGTTTACACTGTGGATTTTATCTTTCCATAGTTACTATAGTCCCTACTAGTTTGCTATTCACTTCTGCTTTCCCACGTTGTGACTTACCCCTAGTCCCTTTCAATAAGACATGTAACTATCTCCTGTTCTGGGAACCTGCATTGTGTATGTCATTTCTTTATAAGGTACCTCCACTGTTGTCTGTGAAACATCCAGCACCAGCCGGATGACTACATATTGGATGCCTCCCCTCAAGCACCAGAAGCTGGGGTAGCTTCCCTAATAGTTGCCCCATACAAATGGCCAGGGTCAGGTTTCTAACTTGGAGTCCATTCCACCTGAGCCCTGCCCAGTATGTCGTGAAAGATGTCGGCCTCTGATTGAGCCAAGCAGTCCTTTCCACTACTCTACTTTAGAACTCTAGTTTCATAATTAACCCTTTTATCTGACTGTGTTCTAACTGTAGAGCACAGTTCTCAAATGGGGTGATTTTGCCCCCAGAAAAATATTTGGCAAGGTCTAGAAATATTTTTTTGTCATATGGTTGGGTATAGAGGGGTTGCTACTGGCATCTAGTGGGCAGAGGTGAGGGACGCTGTTAAATATCTTAGAAGGGCAGGCAACCTCCCACAACAGAGAAGTATCCAGTGCAAGGCCAATGCTGCCAATGCCAAGGTAGATAATCTGCTCCAGGGCAAAGATTTTATCCCCAGCTGCACTTTAAAATAAAATAAGAAATTTTCAAACGGTCCCTGTGCCTGAATTCCATTCCCTGACATTGGGATTTAACACTTCTGGAGCAGGGTCCACACCAATTTGAAAATGCCCCATTGACAGCCAAGGTTGAGGAGCCAAGGTTGAGGACCATTAAAGGTAATAATAGCAGACTCTTGATTCTGGAGTCCTGGCTGAGTTAGAGAGTTGCCCTAAGGTGGTAAAAAGAGAGTCTAAGCCAGAATCAAAAAAGAAATACCCCTTGAGAAACTAAATAAATGAAAACCTACTCGCCTCTTTTATTACCCCTACGATAATAGGCCTCCCTATTGTCAAACACGAGAGAAGTGGGCTAGGCATCAATCCGAAGAGAGGACTTCCTGTGAGAGAATTAATCCCAGGCTGAAAAGCCAGGAAGGTAAGCAAAAGCTATTGTAGAAAATGCAGTGTGAAGAAAAGAAGTTCAAGAATCAAAATAGAGCCTGAATAACTCAAAGGTGTTAAAGGCCTCTTTATAAAATTGTTGAAATGTGTGTCTGGCTATTCATCGATGTTTATAAGTATATGGTTACACCAAACATCATCTAGCTGTCCTCCTTTATCCTGTTTATAAGAGTAATGCAGATGGATAAATGAAGCAGTTGTATGACAGGGTAGAATTTGGACTAAGCTCTTTTTTTATAAAAAGAATCCTTTAACATTGTTGTGTGCTACATTAATTTATGAAAAGTTAAATTAAAATAGTATGAACTTAGTGTTTAAAATTTGAAAAACAAAAAATAAGGAATAAAAAGGAAATGAAATAAAATACCAGCTTATAGAAGCAACCAAGTCATGTATGTATATATGTATGTATGTATGTATGTATGTGTGTGTGTGTGTGTAGTATGAAAAGGGTTTAACTGTACTGAGCAGTAACCAAAATGTTTTCTTTAGTGCCATTTTCACATTCTGGCTCTGAACAATTCTGCCACAAATGCCCCAGTATCTGAAATTGGTATAATTGTGACTGTCAGCTTATAACTACCAGTTTACTTTCATCTCATAAAATAATCCGAGCTCAGTGATGCTTTCTTTTGTGCAATACCCAATATTGTATCATGTTTGACTATAAGATTTTTAACTAGCAAATCATGTTTTGAAACTGTTTGTCCTCGGGGATTTTTTTTCAAATTCACAGGGACCTAGTTCAGTTAAGTTTGTTATATATGGCCAAACCCATCTAATTTTGCAGTATCTACAGTCCATATTACATCTTTGGCTCCTGTTTAGTTTCATAATTTACTTGAAATATGACTATGAAATGAAAATCCATGCCTGTAATATTCCAATGTTAATTAAGTAATAGTTTCTTTTCTCAAGGATGTTTTTCACCACTGATTGATACATAGATCTCTGACAGTAAAATGATTAAGTCCAACACATCGTCTTTCATCTTTATGGGCAATTCATCAACCATCAGTGAAGTCTTGATTGCAATATTGAAAGTGGGCCACTTGGTCATATTCATTGTGTATATTCCAAACTATAGATAAAATACAGTAAATAAACTACTGACATAAATAACAAAAGTAGATACACAATATTTTTCAGTTGTCATTCATCTAGTCCAGTGGCTTTTCAGTAATATTTTACCAAAACTATTAGCGAGAAATTAGTTTTCATTGCAACCCAGTAAGTATAATTGAAGCAAATCTTTCTATGAAACTCATTCTTAGAATAATGCATTCAAGGCACTTCAATATTTTCTGCTCTGTATTTATGAACTTTAAAAAATCCCCTGTTACTAGTGATTTTCAGTATGTAGTTTGAAAAACATTGAGAAACATTATGTAAAAGAAACTTATAGACTTTAAAAGTAAATTTTATAAAGAAAAACAGTGAGTGATAAAAGTGGGGATTACTAAGTTGAAAAACATAATAAATAGTTCAACGATTTATAATTTAATATTTTATAATTTCTTAAAAACTCAAAATTATGAACATATACTTTTTAATGTAACAGAATTGTTTCAGTTCCCCATAATACTGTGTGAAGCATTACATTTTATCTTTTTGTTAACATTTTCTAAATAATTCAGCTTAATTTTCTGATGTGTTACCAGTATTTATTTACTCTTGTTTGTTCATACAAAACCTCCAAAATTGAAACATTGAAGATTTTCTTTCTTAATCTGACTTTTTATCTTCATTGTTTCTAATTACAGTTACTAAGCCAGTTATAACAATATTTATTAAGAAATATTGAAATAACAATAGATAACATCCTCAATGTTAACTGAGTCCCATTTACAAAATATATGGCTAAAGAATGCATTTTGTCTTTGACAACACAAAGTTATCATTATGACACACATCTGAGAAAAAAAGTCTATTCATTTGTATTATGGAAAAAGATATTTGTCAAATAATAAATGGTTACATTTCATTTCATATAATTGATATTATATTGTGAATATATTAATATGAAATATCTATCCCAGAGAAAGTGTTCAATAGGTTGGTATTATTACTGAAATTAAATAATGTTATTTAAGATTTTTTCTTTTATTGGCTGTACATATAGACATTAACAATATAATTACTTCGAAAAGACACTAATTGTAATCATACAAACAGCTTGAAACTATGTCTATACCTTTCTTTTATTTAAATTACAATATCAAACATTCTAAATATGTGTGTGTGGAATCACAGGAAAAAAACATTCCCTAAGAGAATTTAAAGGAATAAAATAATCGATTTTTATCAGCAGCTTCTTAACATTTTAATTTAGATAAATCTCTTGAAAGCAAACTACTATTTTATCCTCTGCTTATGAGCTTTTTTCCTTAGATAGATTCTCTATGACTTTTATAACTTCATATCTTTCTATGGATTTGTTTTCATTTCTTCATATCTATATTTCACATTAGGGTATCTCTCCAGAGTAATGCCAGATTATTCAGATAAAATCTTATGAAAATTTAAATTATACTTTAAGAATGGCTTTCTTTAATTACTGAGGTAAAATACAAGGTGATACCTGACAGAATTTCAGGTATTCATGTTTTCTTTTTGTTATAAAACTATTGAGTTATTTTTAAATTTAAAATAAAATTAAGAAGTCAAGATTCGTCCCTCAAGTTTAGATATACAAATCCAATTGAACATGAAATTATTAATTTCAATATGTACACTCAATGAAAAACATTCTTAAATTAAATGATATTATTTTATTTCAGCAATAATATGTATTTGTTGATCACATTCTCTAGGACAGATGAGTATTTCATTTTTGGGCCACACCCAACTGAATATTTATGATGGTGTCTTATGCAGAAAAGGAAAAACCCTAGATACACTTTTGTCATTTCTTCACAGAAATTTATGAATATGTGTCCCTTTAGCTGAGAATTTATTTAGAGTAAGATACAGAATTTGAAGGTAGACTAACTTTTTTAAAAAGAATATACATTTCAACCTATGTTCAAGAGCTAAGAGAAAATTAAAGTATCCAAAAGCGATTCATTTATTTGGTATAGCACTGAAAATGTTAAGAATTATGTGAGCCTCCAGAAAAGATATCACTATTCTTAGATAATATATTTATGCATAGTTAAAAATATTTGTGTATTTTCAAATATATGCATACATATTTTCAATCAGCCTTCTTTGTTTTGTTTTTGGAAGAATTATTTCTTAATAAGTTTCAGGTGCTTTCAAATTTCAATAATGTACTTAATTGTGCTAAAGGTAAAAGCTGATAACCAAGGTGTGATTTCCACTGGGCCTTAGAAGTAATGACTGTTGGCCTTTGTATAACCTCCTACTCTCAACACTTCCCCATACACAAACATATTGAGTCAACCTCTGTCATCAGTTACTCACTCACAACTCCAAAGCTGAACTGGGCCTTCAGCGGCTCCAACTGAGATTCCCCGGAGAGTCAATTAGAATTACATGGCAACTGCAGAGGGCAACATGAGGACATGGCATTTTTCCTAAGTTAATGGCAACTGACTTTGTCCTAGTTTGTCCATATTGCTCTTACCACTCCTGACAAAGCATGAAGTAAACGTTTCAAGCAATTGAATGTCTTGGAGCTCACATTCAGTATTAACATTAGAGGGGTGCTTCAGCATTTGAAAAGCAAAGATGCTATTTAAAACTTACCTTTATTTAATTAGATTATTTCGCCTACATGTTAATTCACATAGACAAACCAATCTCAAAACTATAATGAAAACTTTTAAATTTAGTTAGAGAAAAGAGTTGCCTTGTCCATGTTAAATCAGAGATGTTTACTAAGCCAGCAGAGACCCACCTATGTTGAATAAAATCATTTGTGGCAAACTCAATTTAATTTTCCACATTATCAAGATTACTTTTGTCTGATTTAAGTTTAAAATTGATTCATTTAGCATACAACTAATAATTTAATTACAGTTAGTAAAGTCTTTACATTTATATATTTATTCGGAAATAATTTAGGGCTGTGCTGCTCATCTCTCTGAGGTATCAAGGTCCATCCTCATCTCTATGGCAACGCCTGCACCCGCCACTGCCATGACTGAACAGATGACCCTTCGTGGCACCCCCAAGGGCCATAACAGCTGTGTGACCCAGATTTCTACCACCCCCTCATTTCCTAGACATGATACTCTCTGCCTCTGGAGATACATCCGTCATCATGTGGAAGTTGAGGAGGGATGAGACCAACTATGGCATCCCACAACATGCTCATCGGGGTTAAGCCCATTTTGTTAGTGATGTGGTCATCTTGTCAGGTGACCAGTTTGCCCTCTCTGGCTCCTGGGATGGAAACCTTCACCTCTGGGATCTCACGACCGGCACCACCATGTGCCGATTTGTAGGCCATGCCAAGGATGTGCTGAGTGTGGTTTTCTCCTCGGACCACCAGCAGACTGCCTCTGGCTCCCAGCAGAAAACCATCAAGCTGTGGAATACTCTGGGTACATGCAAATATACAGTCCAAGATGAGAACCACTCAGAGTGGGTGTCTTGTGTCCATATCTCACCCAAGAGCAGCAATCACATCACCGTATCCTGTGGCTGGGACGAGCTGGTCAAGGTATGGAACCTGGCAATCAGCAAGCTGAAGAACAATCTCATCGGTCATACAAGGTGCCTGAGCACAGTGACTATCTCTCCAGGTGGACCCCTCTGTGCTCCTGGAGGCAAGGATGGCCAGGTCATACTGTGGGACCTCAACAAAGGCAAGTGCCTTTACACACCTGATGGTATGGACATCATCAACACCCCGTGCGTCAGCCCTAAAAACTATTGGCTCTGTGCTGCCACTGGCCCCAGTGTCAAGATCCGCGACTTGGAGAACAAGAAGTTATGAGCACCAGCAGCAAGGTAGAGCCATCCCAGCGCACCTCTCTGGCCCGGTCTGCTCATGACCAGACTCTCTTTGCCCGCCATACGGACAACCTGGTGTGAGTGTGGCCAGTGACCGTCAGCACCGGCTAGAAGGAGCTGGCAGAGCTTTAAAAAAAAAACCAAAAAACAAAAAAAATACCCTGGTTTTCTGACTTGTAAAAAAAAAAGAAAGAAAAGAAAAGGAACAATTTAAGTCTACAGAAAAAAAATAGCATCCATGACTGAAATTAATAAAATTTTCATATATATGTACCCCCTCAACCTTATCTGTCTCAAATCCAACTTTCAAAGATGGTGATCTCAATCAAAACTAACCTCTTTCTTCACTCAAATATTCTCTTTTCGCTGATAACTTTCCCCCAAATCCAGTTTAAAATTTCAGTGTCTCTTCCCACAGCACTTCAAATCACCTATTTCCTCATTATTTTCCTTTATTACACCTACCAGCATCTGACACATTACATATTTTTGGTTGCATATTGTTTTTCTCCTCCCACTGGAATGTAAATTCAGTGTGGGCAAGGGTATTTCTGTTGCTCTGTTCATTGCTCTATTTTCAATGCCTAGAACAGTGCCAGTATGGAGAAGATGTTGAATAAATATTTGTAAATGAATACATAAAAGATCCCTTTTTACAAACAAAGATTTTGCCTAAAATTAGGTATGTGTGATTGATGAACCTGATAATTAATATTTAGCTCAATACTCTCTCACTAGCTAATATGAAGTACGTATATCCTACCCACTCTCTCCAAATGACTGCAGCTATAAAATCTGGAGACAATGCGTGAAGCAGCCATTTGAAGACTCTGAAATATAAATAATAGCAGGCAAAATACAGTAGAAGGAAATAAAGTACCATCCAATTAGTAGTAAATTTACTTCTTCCCCCCATCAGTATCTTAAAGCTTGGGCTCAATGTAGCAAAAAAACTGAGAGGTAGGCACTGGCACATAGAGATTACTGAGAGAAGCCCTAGTGCTAGCTTGATACATGGAAAATACATACGACTTTCCAGTGCATCTGGAGCATTCACCACCATAGGTCATACCCAGATATGTAAAACAAACCTGAACAAATTTAAAAGAATTTAATCCTATAGCATATGGAATTAAACTTGAAATCAATAACCAGGTACAGAAAAAAACTTAGAAATTATAAAACACACTGTTAAATATCCTTAGATAAAAGAAGTCTCAAGAGAAATTTAAAAATATTTTGAACTGAAAAAATTAAAAATGCAACACATCAAAATTTGTAGGATATGGTAAAAATAATGCATACAGAAAAACACTGTTTTTTAAAAAAATCAAATGCCTTTATTAGAAAAGAAAAAAATGTCTCAAATTAATAACCTAAGCCTCCACTTGAAAAAGAAAAAGAAAACCTAGAAAAATGAGGAGCAAATAAACCCAAGCAAAGCAAAAGAAAAGAAATAACATAGATAGATCAGAAATAAATGAAGTGGGTGTCTGTATGATTCCATTTATATATTATTCTCAAAAGATACAGTGATGTTGAATAGACCAGTGCTTGCCAGAGGATAGGACAAGGCAAGGGGTAATCTAGGTATAGTATACGAGAGTTTGGGAGGATGATGAAAATGTTCTGTATCCTGATGGAGGGGGTGGTTACACAAATCTATACATATATTAAATTTCATAGAACTGTGTGACAAAAGTGTCAGTTTTACTGTAAATTTAAAAATAATTATGCTAAGTGAAGTAAGCCAGGCATTGAAAGACAAATACCACATGATCTCACCTATAAGTGGAACTTAACAAACAAACAAGTGAGAAAAATAGAAGCAGAGACATGGAAATAAAGAACAAACTGACGGTGACCAGAAGGGAGGGGCACAGGGATAACGAGGGAAAGGAGGGGAAGGGGCAAGTCAAGGAACACGTATAAAGGTCCCATGGGCATGGAAAATTGGGTGGGGATTGACTTTGGTGGGGTACGGAGCAGGGAAGAGCAATGGTGGAAAAAGTGGGACAACTGTAATTGAAAAACAATTAAAAACAATGACCAAAACAAAAGTAGGAGAACACAATTTTCCTTTCATTTCTGTTTTATGTTAAAAAAATATATATATAATAATAGTCCTTTAAGAATCCTTATTTATATATTAATTCTGTTTAAGAGAGGTATGAGAATTTTATAAATGTAAAATATGATCTTAATTCTCTATTTAAATGCCAGCTTTCAAATTGCTAACATTAGAGCCTTGCTGCAGTCCCTTCATTCCTCTGAGCTTTGTGTCTTTCATTATAAAAGCAGGGGTAGTACCACTTGCACCTAGGGCTGCAATGAGAATTCCTGATCTAGTTGCACCCTGCTGAAGGTGAAGGGATTATCCAAAGAACATACATGCATAATTCACAGACAAGACAACAGTGTGGGGATGGCCTGAGGAAGGTGGGGGCAGGGACTACATGGAGGTGGGCAGAGAGGGTGGAATAGGGACATCTGCAATAGCGTCAACAATAAAAACTTTTAAAAATTAGAATAACAATAAATAAATAAATGCACCTTGCTGAATGGAATTTTACTTCCTTCTGTTACTCAAGAAACTTACTTTAGCCCTGGCTGCGTGTCTCAGTTGGTTACAGCTTCATCCTGTAAACCAAAAGGTCGTGGGTTTGATTCCCAGTCAGGCACATACCTAGGTTGCCGGTTCGGTCCCTAGTTGGGGCACATTTGAGAAGCAACCGGTAACTGATGGATGCTTCTCTCTCACACCAATGTTTCTCTCTCTCCTTTCCCTTCTCTCTAAAGTCAATAAGCATGTCCTCGGGTGATGATTAAAAAAAACAAAAACAACTAACTTTAATCTTCTCAATCTGTAAACTTTATATTGAAATCACAACAAAGGAAAGCTCACTTACATTTACTTTAGGGAACACACCGTTGTAATATTTTGAAAGAAAGTTAAAATAAGAATGTTTTACCAAATGCCTACCAATAAATTTAAGAGATAACCATCCAATTTGAAGTTCGTATAGCCAGAGGTGTGGTATAGATCAATAAAATATGTTTCTGCTCCAGGAAGATATGTAATAAATAACACATAGGTTCATATAGGTGGCTGTTTTTGTCTGAGACATTATTTTTAACCACAATTACAGTAGCATAGGTCTTTTATCATGACCTCACAGCTCAACAATGTTACCATAGACCAAATTCTGACTCTCAGAATTGCTGTTTATGATTTTGCCTTACTACAGGCTCTGAAGATGCCTCTCCCCAAATGTCCGGGGCACTTCCCCTGACTGGAATCAAAATGGCAATAGTAATGCCATACTTTATACCCTCTCCTCATACCTTCCAATCTTACCCCAGGAAAGAAAGAATTATCTGCTAATAGCCTCTTTTAAAACAGGGAAATTTTCTGTTTTCCAAGATTCGCTATAAAGTTCTGGCTTCTCACTGCCTTGATTGGGTTATAGCCTTATTTCAGGGGGAGGGGGTGGAAAGAAGTCACTCTCCAGGACGTGCATTTCTTATTCACTAGAATCAATAACCCATATTTAATGCTTGGGTGAATTCAACCTAACAAATACCATATTGGTATTAGAAGAGAAAAAAATGTAAAAAACAATAATGTTAGTAGCTTTAGGATATATTACTGATTTGTAGTATTCGAGATTAACTTCATGTGCTTCTAGAATTTTTCGCCATTATACATTTATGACAGATGAATCAAGTGTTATTCAGGAACAGTACAAGATTTATATTTAATTCTCTTTTATCAAAAGTATTTTATTGTGCCCTGGCTGGTGTGGTTAGGTAGGTTGAGTGCTGGCATTGGAATCAAGGGGTTGTTTGTTCCATTCCCAGTGAGGGCACATGCCTGGGTTGCGGGACAGGTCCCCAGTAGGGAGTGCATGAGAGGCAACCACACATTGCTGTTTCTCTCCATCCCTTCCCTTCTGTCTAAAAACAAATACATAAAATCTAAAAAATATATATTTTATTATGTATATACCAACATAAAATCCTAATTATATATTTTGATTGAACATTTTAACTGATGTAATTAAATCATTTTATTTTTTTAAATGTTCAAAATTATTAATTCATTAATTATTCATTGAGCATGTACTATATGTCATTCACTGTTACGAGTGCATATATACAGCAGTGAAAAAAACAAAACATCCTGTCTTCATAGAGCTTAGATCCTTATGACAAGCCTTCTGTTCTAATGAATGACTTGACTGTGTTGATACAGATATCATTATACAAAACTCTAAAATTTGTTGAGCTTTTGAAGATGAGCAGTCATTTAAAACAAATTGCTAATTTTGTTAAATTTCTCTATTAACACTCTGAGGTTCGCTTATTCATTCATTATTTTAACAAATAATTTTTTAGACTTACTGTGTGTTCAAACATTCTGCCCACCCCTAAGGAAACGAAGGTGAGCAAGTGAACAACGTGGTTTTATTCTCCCAATGATAATTGCTCAATAGAAAATATATGTTCCAAATCTTTAAAAAATTATAAGTAATTTTATTTGCTAAAATATTAGTTGCAATTTTTTGGAAAATAATTGTAAATCTAAAAATTGCAATTGTCACCTTAAATAACAAGGTCTGTCCAGAAGGTACCCAGTAATATGAAAAATAAAGACATTTATTAAAGAAGATACAAGATACGAGAAACATTGTACATAGGACAATGATGCCTCAGTCCCCTTCAAAGTAGGCTCCTTGGAACCTCACACAGTTCTCCCAACCTCCATCAGCTACCCAGTTGTATTTCCCTGAATCTCATCTATGGTCTCTAATCTCTCCCCTTTCTAAGGTGATTTGAGTTTTGGGAAAAGCCAGAAGTCACAGGATGCCAAATCCTGGCTGTAGAGGGGTTGAGCCACTGGATGATTTGATGTTTTGCCATAAAACTCTGCATGAGATGTGATACATGAGTGGGCACATTGTCGTGATGAAGCTGCCAATCACCAGATGCCCATAACCATGGTCTTTTGAATCATCCAAATAGTTCCCATGGAGGAATGTTCAAGCTTAATGTAAAATCTGATGCAGATTTGTTGCTCTACTTGCTCAGTCATTTTGAATGCGACAGCCATACAGTACACATGCTCACACAATGACATCCCCTGCCCCCACTGACTAGTACAGTGAAGTTGTCATTGTTTACACATGAGCATTCCAGCCCACTCTCCTTTGTTGTCACATTACATGGATGTCACAAAAACCATTCTCATATTAACAATGGCTTAACATTTTCCAGACAGATCTTGTATATGATATACATTGTTGGCTAAAAAGATTTTTATTTCCATAAGATGACTCTAGTAGCACTTAGTTATCTTTAACTTCATTCAAAACTATTCTGTTAGATTGTATTGTGACAGCTGTCATACCAGCATGCATTTAAAAAATAAAAACTTACCAAAATTACATCAAAATTACCAAGGCACATCATGATTATATTACTTAAGATTAAAGGAGAGAATCTCAAAAGCAGCAAGAGAAAAGGAGAGAGTTACCTACAGAGGAGTTCACATAAGACTATCAGCTGATTTCTCAAAAGAAAATTTATGGGCAAGAAGTGTCTGGAAAGAAGTATTCAAAGTCATGAAAGGCAAGGACCTACATCCAAGGTTACCCTACCTGGCAAAGTTATCATTTAGAATAGAAGGGCAGACAGATAAAGTGCTTCCCAGATAAGGTAAAGTAAAAGGAGTTCATCATCACCAAGTCATTATTAAATGAAATGTTAAAAGGACTTATCTAAGAAAAAGAAGATGATCAAAAATATGAACAGTAAAATGATAACAAACTCACATATATCAACAACTGAACCTAAAAAAACAAAAACGAAAACAAACTAAGCAAACTGCTTGAACAGGAACAGAATCACAGAAATGGAGATCACATGGAGGGTTATCGGTGGGGAAGGGGGAGAATGGGGGAAAGGTACAGAGAGTAAGAAGCATAAATGGTAGGAACAAAATAGACAGGGGGAGGTGAAGAATACTATAGGAAATGGAGAAGCCAGAGAACTTATATGTATGACCCATGGACATGAACTAAGCGGGGAATGCTGGTGGGGAGAGGGTGCAAGGTGGAGGGGAATAAAAGGGAGAAAAAAATGGGACAACTGTAATAGCATAATCAATAAAATATATTTTTAAAAGATGTGATATGTAAAAATAAATAAAAAAGAAAAACATCAAAATTGGTGATATTTTGTGTAGCCATTTTAATATTGAAAATGGAGGAAAATGTGCAATATTTTCAGCCTGTTATGCTTTATTATTTCAAGAAAGCTAAAAATACAACTGAAACACACACACAAAATTTGTGCAGTGTATGGAGAAGGTGCTGTGACTGCTCAAACGTGTCAACTGTAGTTTGCAAAGTTTAGTGCTGGAGATTTCCCACTGGATGACACTCCATGGTTGGGTAGGTTAGTTGAAGTTGATAGCAATCAAATCAAGACATTAATTGAGAACAACTAGTGTTATAGCATGTGGAAGATAGCCGACATACCTAAAATATCCAAATCAATAAAGTTATTGTTGGAAATACAAAACATGTCTTTTATTTTATGAGAAAACTAAATGGACTTTTTGACCAAACCAATGCATATAATGTATTTTTATATATAACATAAAATATACGCATATATTTTTAAAGCACATGGATCACTTTTATATGACGGTATTGTCTCAACTATTCAGAAATCAGTCCCACCCCCCTTTCCCAACCCCTGTGTATCCATCTGTAGCACATATGGCAACAGGGGTGTTAGGATAAACATTGGCAGCCACAGCTCTTGTAGAGGAATTTTCAAAAGACACAGTCTCTTGAATGGACTTTTTCTAAGAAGTAGTAATTGTTATTGATATAGAAATTTAAGTCAAAAAGTCAGATTTTAATCTTTACAAAGCCTTTGAAATTGGAAACAAAAAGCTGTCCACCTTAGTCCCATTAGCTAACACTACGTTCAGGAAGCCAAAAGAATAGCACTTTTATGACGTCCCTATTTGTACAGCAATAAGCTTCAAATTAATGTTCTTTTAATATTAAAAGGGAAAGGTCATAAAGATTCTGTATAATTTCAAAAATACATTTAAACTTATTATAAGCTAACAAATTATATTTTCTTTCATGAAATATGATACAGCCATTAAAAAGAAAGGTAGGTTTTTATGTGCTGAGATGAAAATATCTTCAGGATATATTCATAATTTAAAAAGACACACTGAAGAACTATATGTATATAAACTATCATATAACTCATTATAAAGAGAGAGGGAGAAGAAGATTTTACCTCTAATTTATAACTCATAATAATGAGTTATAAAGCCAGAAAGCAGTAAGTAATCAAATCACACAAAACCATGTGGCATTAATGAGTTTAAAGTTTACATTAAGGACAAAATGAGCCATGAGAAGATTTTAAAAGGTGATCGATATAATCTGACTAAATTTTAAAAGAAATTTTATGAATTCCACTTCTGGACAAGTTTGAAAAGGAGGAATTGGTATAAACTCCTGTCTGAAAAAATAAAAGAAAAAAAAAACAGTCAATGTATATGAACCAACAGTTTCCAAGAAAATAGACATCAGTGAATGAAAAGACAGTGATCCCTGAGAATCAGGTATGGTTGCCCTAGCTTACCACCTTGAGAGAAATTCCAGGCTATAGTAAGAGGGGGAAGGTAGGTAGGTTCTGGTAGATTCCTTGAGTTTAGGAAATACGGCTATGTATTTAGGGAGACCAAGGCAGCCAGAGGTGGAAGGACAGAGCACGGTCATGTATCACTAACCCCAACGGGTTATAGTCTGAGGACTGTGTTATTAAGCAATGTTACCATTATGCGAACATCTTAGAATGCACTTGATGCAAATGTAGAATGTATAGTCTACTACACACCTAGACTATATGATAGAGCTTGTGACTCCTAGACCACAAGCCTGTATGTCACGTTACTGTATAAAACAATGAGAATAAATCAAGCACAAGAGAAAATGACACAGTTGAGACTTAGTAAACACAAGGTATATGAGGATGCTGCCAGTATACGATGTACTCTTTTGCAACAATTTTTTTATACAAACAGAAAGTGTATACTCTAAAATGATGATAAAAAATATAGTACAGTAAATACATAAACCAGTAACATGGTTGTTTATTATCACGATCAAGTATTGTGTACTGTAAATAATTACACGTGCTATACTTTTCTATGATGGCAGCACGGCAGGCTTATTTATGCCAGCATCACCACAAACACCTGAAAGCCAGGTTTGGTGGTAAGAAGGCTGAGTAGAATTACTTTTTACAGATTTCTCTATAACTTTTTACAGTGAACACATACAACAAATATACAAAGATATTTTCATTTTGAAAAAAATCAATCCAGCAGTCTAATGAAGACTCAGACTAAGATGCCCCTTTGAGGAGAATGCAGGCAATTGACTTTTGTGAAAATAGAACAGGATTTAGAATTACACACGGGATTGGAATCTTTTCTCTACCACATATGAGCTGTGTGAACTTGGGAATTTGTTTAAATTCTCCAAGTCTCAAATTCTTGGTCTGTGCAGAAAAATACTACTACCCATCTCAGAGTTACTGAAAGAATTACATGTCAGTCTCTATAAGGTATCTAACACAGGTGGTAAAAAAAAAAAAAAGCTAGTTTCCTTACTTTTAATGTCAAAAGGATATCATTTGGTGTCATCATTAAATCTTTAAATAATCAGGGTATTTCTTAAATATCTGAAGCACACCCAGGAAATGTCCGAACAGTACACTTGAACTTTCTGATAATGCCATGTTTTAGAGATTAGACAAGGAAATCACCTTGTAGAGTGGTGTTTTGATATTTCAGGAACTGTATCTCGAAAATGGGATCCAAGAAGGGAAGGCTTACACTAAATTCTACCCATACAAATGGTATAAACAGAGTTGTTATGGGAGGAGAAATGGTACCAAATTCTCACAAACTAACTATGAATGAAGGTCATGCTAAAACTACAAAAATATGTAACAGACAGTGAAAGAGTTTATTTTTCACGTGAACACATGCACTCCTCCTGCTGTTGCCCACAAACAGGCAGCACACACTGGTACAGGTGGTCTTTTATAATTGTGTGTGCATAATAAAATAACTGAGTCATTTTCTGATTGGTAAATAATATGCAATGTCAGACTCCCCACACCATCTGTGTCACTCACCACTGCGGTTTTTTGCAGAACTGCCAGCCACACGAGCCCAGTGCCTCCCTGTTGGAGAAGTCACAGGAAGAAGTACTTGGCATCCTTGGCAAAGCTTAAATCTGTTCTCAGTATTGAACCTGACATATGCCCCAAAGCAGAACGTGTATGCTCCCCTAATGATTTCTCCTGCTGTTTTATAATCAGAGACATAGATGGAGGGAGTGCTGCCATTTTTCTCTTTGGCACTGGTCAGCCTCCTGGACTCTCTTTTTGGCCAAAAAAAAAAAAAAAAGCTTTCATGTGTGGGAGAATTAATGTTCAGATCGCTGAGCACAACTGCCTCACTGTTTCTGTCACTATTTCCTAGATAGAAGAATGTGCTTATTGCTAAATCCTTGCTCCAGGTTTTTTCAATTTAAGGGATTTCTTGCCTATATCATTTGAAAGAAGAGTTGCTAACTGACAATCCAGACAGACTCCTTGAAGTCTGGGAGAGGCTAGCTAGTAGCTGCCTTGTCAACTTCTCTTTTCGTCGAAGGACAGGAGCCCAGCATCAGAGTGCATGTCTTGGCTGCATTCTCAAGACGTCTGGTATTGACAGAAGCTAAAATCGGAGCCTCAGCGTGCACCATGCAGCGAAAGTCCTGGAAAGACTTCTTCTTCCATCCCTCTTTTTGTTGCTTCCTTTCACATTATTCACAATGAGCCATCTCCATGTAGTGGTAACCCCAGATCCAGGAATTGTTCGATTTTGCCAAACTTTTTTTAGATCAGGGCTTTTAGTTTATTAGTACAAAAACCAGTTAGAAAATGTTAATGTGCTTTGAAAGGCCCCACGATATCAGTAGAAAAAACCCCACATAGAATTTAATTCAATAGGGGGAAAAAAGAGTTTCAACCATACTCATTTTTCAATAATCCACACAGAAAAACTACAATTTGAAATTATAGGCAGATTCCATAAACAAACACAACAGCTAAATACAACTGATGATCTAAATCCAAGAAAATTAAAAAAAAAAAACAACAACAGACAAGGGACACATGTATACTCCCACAAATCTAATATAAACAGACATACTTTGGGGATCACTATTCACTTTTTTAGTGGGATAAGAGTAAATGTCATTTTTATTATTTTAATCCATCTAATGCTCAACATGATTGGAAGTCTATTTTAATAAAGACAGTTATTCAAAAATAGGATATCTAGAAAGAAACCATCATGATATCACTGTACAAAATTCCATGTTCCTTATAAATGTGAAGTAATCCAACCAAAAGTAAGAAAATAAAATTTAAGCTGCAATTATGATGTTAAAGCAAAATACATGAAAAAGCTATAGCTCTCAATTTTGTAAATATAAAGTTAGTGTCACACTTCATATTTCACATTTTAATACTATAACATTATTTCCATATGTCAGTAGAGATAATCTTCAGAAAGTACACACTCTAAATATAGAAATTATTAGACTCCCATTTCTATCAGCTGTAGGATTGTGTCCTTGACTATATATTTTTAAGACTATATAGCTCCTGTATTCTTATCCTTTCACTACATTGCTGGGATTTGTCATTGTTGCTGCTGTTATTTTGTGTTTGTGGGTTTGTAGAGTAGCTCTCCTAGTGCTTGTCACCTAATGATAGTATGTGATGACTCTTTGAGTGTCAGCACTGACTTGGGCCAGGTTCTAACTGCCCCCTTCTCCAGTGGGGCTCATTGGAGCCACTCCTACTCCAGTTCACACTCTGCTGCTCTTGGCTCTTCAGGCACGTACCTCAGGGTGAGGGTTGTGTTGTCTGAGTTAAGATGTAGTGAGGATATAAATACCCCCAAAGTTTCAGTGCATGTGGAAATAGCTCTTACAGTATATTGGTCTACAGTGGAAAAACCGAGGCGTGTGCCTAAAACCTGTGTGATAGAAAGAGATGATCAAGAGCCATCAACAAAGAAGAGTGAGGAAAGTATTCGATTCCTCTGACTGCCAATAATAGCGGGTGAGGTCATTAGCTTCCTCACTACTTCTTTGAAACCTAAACAGGTACAGCAACTCACCATTAAGATCAATCCATTACTGAATTAGAAATATGATTGAATTTAGCAACAAATTTGTGCCAACATTACTTCTAGCAGCAGTAGGTTTTCAGCAGCAGATTGGCACCGTGACAGGGTCCATAATTTTCACAGTATGTGTTTCATAATTTGTCATGCACACTCTGATTGCTAGGCATATTGGCAGAGTCCACAGTGCTCTCTAAATGTCACCAAATGCATTTGAGGATTTGTCATGCACGGCCTGAGCAAGTGACACAACACAGCAGAGTGGCCAGGTTCAGAGTTGATTTTTGCACTCACTCTAAGTGAGTGTTCTTGAGCTCAACCACCAGCGACAAGGGCCGGGTGGGGACTGCACAGCCCTGCTCTCAGAGCTGCTGATTTTTAATTCTATGTCAAGTGATCATATGGATGCTGCCAGCAGAAAACACTATTATACAGCAGGTGTGACATGCACAGCACAGAATTTCTGCCTGTTAATGTTCTTTTCAAATCATTCCTTGCAGTGTACTTAACATTTGTCTCATACAAACACAAAGAGCATTTCATGGAGTAAGAGAAAAAGAGAGTAATAAAGATGACAGAGGGTGGGGAAAGCTATATTCAAGAAATTACTGAGTTAAGAGGTTAAAAAAAAAAGTTGTCTGCTGTTTTTTACAGAAAGATGGACTGGTGACGGGATCAGAGAAACCTGGGCTGGTTTGTAGTTAACACCTGGTTTCTGTGAAAACAACTTCTGAGTTTAGGCAAACCATCTATCCCATTTTTGGCCTCAGAAAATAAGGAGGTTGAATGAGAGCACTTCTAAGGGTGCTTACAGGTCTAAACATTACATTGTTCTAAGAGAGAAGCCTGAGTTTATTAATATCTTCCAGTCATCTCCTTCATTTGCCTGCAATGATTACATAATGCTTTTCCAATGTTTAGTAAAAGCTTCAAGAGCTACATCTGCTGGAAGCTTTTAGTTGTCTAGGATTCCGATCATTATCTTATCACTTTTAGTCACTGTCTTTTAAGAGAAGAAAGGAAATTAGTCTTTTTTATACATTTGGGTCCCGTGGATGCACCTGTTACTCTGAAATCTGTTTGATGATAAATAACTCACATATGCTCAAGAGCGTTGCCTTGACATGTGCAGTGAGAGACCTTCACAGACATATGTTGTATAAAGTAATAACTGTGATTTTGTATTGGTTCACAGATGAGTGAGAGCAGAGGAGCAAGCGGAGCCGAACAAAGGCTGTTTTAGCAGAAAAGAGGCTGAGAATTTTGCTGGGAAATTTTGAAATTTTGAAAATTTTATACCATACACGAGGCATAACCACATACATTAAAAGAACACACATATACTACTCACAAATATACATGAAGCTATTAGCCGAAGCTTTAATATATAAAAATGCATGTGAAACATATGGAATTTATAATTTTTAAAACTTCAGAAGACTAGAATCTTTTGTTTAAGATCTGTAGCTTTAATGGGAAAAAAAAATAAAAGTATCCCATCATCTGAAAAGTCTGCCAAGAATGTGCATTTATTGGAAAGGTTGTTTCTGTGGTCAACTTAATTGTGACAAAGGGAGTCATCACTACTCTTTATTTGTAGGGAAAAGTTGCTTTTCCACTAACCTTTTAATGTAGACATTTTCCCACCATTCATACACACTACCAACCCCTGCTACAATAAGGGGGTATTGAACCCTTGTACTCAAATCTCATCATAGTACAAAAATCAAATGAGGATTCAGTTAGGTTATATTATTTTTTCCCCCCAGTGTGTGATGAAAATTGGGCATCTTACCCTTCAAATTTTATTAGATTTATTCATATAACTGACCCTGCACCTTTTATTAATCAACTGTTTAAATTGAATTGTTCTGATAAAGGTTAGATTTTATTATTCTGAAATATACCATCATTCTGTTTTTAAATATACTTTTAAAGTTATATTCCAAAGTGAAAGGCTCTATACCTTTTATAGAGATATAGATACTTTTTATATGCAGGCAGGGAACTACCTGTAAATAATATTGAACTGAGTGTACTAATAAAAATAGGTTTGATAGTTCTATACAACAAATATCTAACCTAATCCCTTCCCTGGGGTGCCCCCTCATAAAGTGTTTGTGAAGACACCATATTGACCCATAGCTCCTACAATTAGCCACACAAAGCCCTCACATCCATGCAAATATTTTCATATGCACTTATAAAAGAGATTCATCTTCAGTTCTGCCTTAAATACACATACACACACCTGCCTAAAATTGTTCAATCAACAAATTAATAAGTTGAAGTATTTGCTTAATTTGAAACATTTGTTTTAAACTATTTATCATTTTCTCTATTTGTATTGCCTAGACAATGAACAGACAGAAAGCACAAAGTCAAAAATATTAAACACACATTGAATGGAGATAGGGCAAAAATGTTATAATTCGTCGTCAAACTAATTTCAAAAGTATGTAAGTGCATGACACTAACAATTTCATAAATTTGGCGGCCTGTTTTTTTTTTCTTACCTCAACAAATGTCTGCATTAGTCTACCTTCCACTTTAGTTCTCCTGATTCCATCCATGATATTTTATTTACCTTCTTATACACACTGTGGGATCACATGGAAATATACAATTTTCCTCCTGTCCTATTTTCCTGTGATTCCCCATTTGTATTAAAGGATTGGATAATGAATATAGCTTATTTATTTGGTGTTACTTCCTTAAACAAAACTGTACTTGTTCATCTCTTGCAATAGTTTTAGATGTCTAAATTTCCATTTAATTATTTTTGTATCTATTATCCATTTCTTGGATAAAAGAGCTGGGTAAAAACATTTTTGTTAGCGGCATGCTACCTTCCTTGACTAAAAAAATTAAATTAAATTAAAACAAATTATCTTTTAGAAATATCATCAAATGCATACTTTGTATTACTTTTCCAGAAGAAAATCTATCATTTCACAAAACCTCCCAGCAATCATCATGAAATCCCTTTTGCTTCTATCTCAAGAGCTTTTATAGTATAAAGTCCTGAGGTTTCAAATAGCACTTAGTCTACCTGCAGGCTTTCTCAGAAGTCGTGTTAGTTTCTTTCAATTTTCCACTCAAACTGCAATTGCACTATTGTTTTTGAGGTATGGGTCTATTTATTGTGAGCAATACATGAAAGTCATGTTATGAATTTGTAGAAGTAATTGGGGAATACTTTTTTTTTAAGATTTTATTTATTTTTAGAGAGAGGGGAAGGGAGGGAGAAAGAGAGGGAGAGAAAACATCAATATGTGATTGTCTTTCATACAACCCCCACTGGGAACCTGGCCCACATCCCAGGCATGTGCCCTGACTGGGGAATCAAACCTGTGATCCTTTGGTTCACAGGCCGGCACTCAATCCACTGAGCCACACCAGCCAGGAAGATACATCTTTTCTTATGCACATTAACAGACAAACTGAGAAAAAGGTAAAAACAGGTTGAAGATAAATTTTAAAGGTTTTTCTGCACGTTTTAGCCAATAATTGTTCATTTTCTTTTGCTTTGCAATGTAAATATAAACAAGGTTCTTGCTGTCCTGGAATTTATAACTTCATGAAGGAGACAGGTAATAAGTAAAATTTTATGTATGTGTACATGTATGTACATATAGATATGTATAAGCATACCTGCATATATAATACATATGAAAACATGCACATATTGATATATATCATGTATGTGCCTATATATATTTATATGACAGATATGCATGTATGGAATACATATATACATATGTCTCTGTCCAGAAGGTATCTAGCCATGTAATATGAAAAATAGACATTAATTGAAAAAGATATAAGATACAAGAAACATTGTACCTAGGACAATGACACCTCAGTCCCCTTCAAAGTAGGCACCTTGGAACCTCATACAGTTCTCCCAGTCTCCATGAACTGCCCCATTGTATTTCCCTGATTTTCATCAATGATCTGATATTTCTTCCCTTTCCAAGGTGATTTGAGTTTGGGGAAAAGCCAGAAGTCACAGGGTGCCAAATTGGGGCTGTAGCAGGGCTGAGTCACCTGGGTGATTTGATGTTTTGCCAAAAAACTCTGCATGAGACATGATGCATGAGCAGGGGTCTTGTCGTGAGGAAGCTATCAATCACCAGTTGCCCATAGCTGCAGCCTTCTGAATCATCTGAATAGTTTCCATGGAGGAATGTTCAAGCTGAATGCAAAATTCGATACAGATTCGTTGCTCTACTTGCTTAGTCACTTTGAATGTAATAGCCACACAGTACCCATGTTCACTCAACGACATCTACCGCCCTGACTGACTAATACAGTGAAGTCATCATTGTTCATGCATGCACATTCCAGTCCACTCTCCCTGGCTGCCGGGTTACGTGATGTTGCACAAACCATTCTTGTAATATTAACAACAGCTGGACTTTTCCAGACAGACTATATATATGTGTGTGTGTGTGTATGGATATATATATATATCTCAGATAGCAGTCCATGTTTTACAGAGAAATTTCCAGTGGACGGCAGAAAACAGAACATGTGTGGTTTTCTCCAAAACCATATCTCATGACCTATGTTGATGGGGAAGTGAGAAACTGTGAGAAAGGAAGAGGCAGTCCTTTGATCCTCCAAATTTGCCTCCTGTATTCATCTCTGAGGCAGGATGCATATTGAAGATCAATGCAAAGATACCCTTTCTCTACCTTTTCCTTTTCATTCTGCCTTCATAGAGAGGAAATTGTTGCACACTTTCTCATAATCAAAGACCTAGTACTGCTAGTGTTTCATGAGTCTAAACCCTATTTCTGTCTTTTATAACAATTTTAATGGTATAAATGAGGGAAGTGACTTAAACACTACTGGTTAGCCACTCCTTTAATAAAATGTATCAATTATCATTTTTAATATTCCGAGTGAAGCCATTCTAGCAAATAACAAGCTGCAAAGATTACATATACATTTAGTTAGAAAACAAATATACATTATTGTGACTCATGTACAATATACAATTAATATTGCATTGTACACAAAGGAAACATATACATTGTTGAATGTTTATTAGTCTACTGCAATTAAAAGTGATCCTTGTACTTAACCAAGGCAAATACTTTGATCTCAGTGGAGAACACATGTTGTACTGGAATATTAAGCACTATTTGTTATCTCTTTACCATTTAATACTAGCTCTTACAAAAAAAAATGAATGAATCTTTTATTATTATACTTTCTTTTCCCCATATTTAAATAATTTTAGGAAAAACCACTCAGTTTTAGACCAGAACATCTTTAGTGCCTCATCTTATGCTGCTTCAGGTCCCAGTAGAACCACAGACACTCTCATGTTGCTGATAAACCCAAAGACTGCTCTCCTGGATCGCCAACTGTCCCCTGAAAATCCTCACCTTCCTATCCCACAGGTGCTCTTGGCACACCCTGTCACTAAAAGCCATTATTATTTCCCACCCAAACTACTCCTACTCTATGTTCTTTTTCTCAGTGAATTGGGTGAGCATCTAACAAGTGACTCAAGCAAGAAACCTTTTTGCTACCGTAGAACTCTTTCTCACCTTTCTCCATCAGCCTCCATGACCTACTGGCTTCCAGCTCCTAAAGACTTCTTCCACATTCTCTCTCACCTGCAGACATTTTGGCAACACTGGTTTGTTGTTCTTACTTAATATTTATTCTATCACTACCTTGATCTTTTGAACAAAACCATGGTTTTGTTCAGATCCAAGGTCATGTGCTTTAAGAAAGATTAGGTTCTGCCCGGGCTGGTGTGGCTCAGTGGATTGAGCACTGACCTGTGAACCGAAAGGTCACTGGTTCAATTCCTAATCAGGGCACATGCCTGAGTTGTGGACCAGGTCCCTGGATTGGGCAGCCAATTAATGTTTCTTTCTCGCTTTAATGTTTTTCTCCCTCTCTTTCTCCCTCCCTTCCTGTCTCTCTGAAAATAAATAAATAAATAAAGCCTTAAAAAATAATAATAAAGACTGGGTTCTTCCTATGCCCTCTGATTTGAGTCTTAATTAATCTAAATATGCACAATACAATAGAGCTTTCTACAATGATTGAAATAATTTATAATCTGCACTTCTCAATATGGTGGACACTGACAACGTGTGACTATGAAGCATCTGAATTATGCCTGGGAAAACTGATGCAATGGATTTCGATTTGTATTTCATTTAAATTTAAATATCCAAAATTAACTGAGGACTATGCTATTAGACAACACAGGCACCAATCAAGATATTTCCTTAACCTTCACCAGTGATTTGTACAGGGATGGGTATTTGATAAAATTTTGGATATTAACTAAGAGAAAGACTCTGCCACAGGACTTCTGGCAAACTTCCCCTTCTTAAAAAATGTAAGGAGGAAAGGGACATTCTTCTGTCCTCTGGTGGCTGTGTATTGATGCAATATATAGAGCTATGATAGCCATCCAATCCATGAAGGGGCAATCTGGAAGATAAATGCCTACATACTGAGAAGTTCAATAAGAAATAGGGAAATAATCTATTTCCAATGTTCAAATCACATCTAAAGTAGGCTGCTGAATTAACAATGTTGGAATATCTTTTCCTCTGGATTTATGTGTATGACATAATAAAGGAGTGCTTTTCTATCACAAAACCCTTACCAACGTTTATAACTAACATTTAGTGATTTAGTTGTTTGCTTTTGGATTGCCTATCCCACACTAGCTTTTAGCCTCTGGACAACAGACATTATGTACGCCTGGCTCCTCATTGCTTAGGACACATTCTGGTAATGTATGTATTTCAGTGAATAGATGTTAAATTTATTAATTAACTAGTTAATTAGTCAATTATAAAGTAGTTCTGATTGTAATTTTGCTTTTTTAAATGCTTCCATTATTCCACACAGATTATAGGATAAAT
This sequence comes from Mormoops blainvillei, assembly GCA_004026545.1. Taxonomy (NCBI): domain Eukaryota; kingdom Metazoa; phylum Chordata; class Mammalia; order Chiroptera; family Mormoopidae; genus Mormoops; species Mormoops blainvillei. The sequence goes on along the minus strand of PVJD01002584.1, from coordinate 34,465 downwards.
TCCAAATTTCCTAGTCTTACATATAAAGACATTCACTGTCTGGCCAGACCTACCTTTACAGCCTTTTCCATTGGAGACGGCCCATAGACTCATGGGCCGTCTCAGAAATCATAACTACTCACTCCTCTCAGATTATTCAGAAATAGTTCATAGACATTTAGTGAGTGATTCTGCAGGCTGCTTAAGTAATTCACATGCAAATAATTTACGCACATGTGAGGGGTTCAGTTAAGAAAAAAAAGATAAAAAACAGGGTTAATAAGAGGAAAAGAGGAGATAGGGGGTGGTGGGGGCTGCGTGTAGCCTAGAATGGTAAACCTTGTTTACACACATATTTTATTAAACTGATCATTTGCAGCTAACAAATGGGACAGTGTGAACATTGTATCTTTGCTTGACCTGACTAAGGATATGAAGTAAACATTTCATTTGCTGATGATTCTCTAAGAAGCCTGGAGAGTTTAGTTGTAGAAAAATGCAATAGCCCGACTCAGTGTAATATTAGCCAGGGCCCTCCTGTGGGCACTTCAACCTTAGTAAATCCAAGTTTCTACCATCTCTCTAATCAGAAATTCTCAAGGTTTATTGTTAATCTCTCTTTCTGTGGAGAAGACACGTCTATCTTTCTAAATCTAGTGCTTTTCACCCGTAGATTTTGGATATCTGATAGTTGATCTCTAAAGTCTCTGAGTCACCCTCCATACAGTCATGCTCTGCATGACCGTGGCTCGGTCAATGACAGATTGCACATCTGACAATGATGCCGTAAGGTTACAATGAAGCTGAAAAGCTCCCAGGGTCTAGTGATGTTGCAGGGCAACGTGGTACTCGGGTGTTTGACATGATGCTGGTGTAAACAAACCTACTGCACTGCCGGCCACATAAAAGCACATACAGTTGTGTACAGTACATGATACTTGATGATGATAAACAACTGTGTTACTGGTTTGTGAATTTATCATGTTATAACATTTATTATTATTTTAGAATGTACTTTTTCTACTTATAAAAAGAAATTTTGCTATAAAACTGTATGTTGTGTTATGCTGGCAGCAGCCTCATACATCTCATGTTTACCACGTCTCTTGATTGCATCATTTTCTGTTGTGCTTGATTTAATCATGTGCTGTTTTATACAGTAACATGCTGTACAAGCTTGTAGCTTAGGAAAATTCTTGTACAGCATGTTATAGCTTAGCTGTGTAGTAGGCTGTACCATCTAGGTTTGTGTAAGTGTACTCTGTGATGCTCACACAAGGGCCAAGTCACCTAACAACACATTGCGTAAAATGTAACCCACCGTTAAGTGGTGCATGATGAAATTGCCTAACAATGCATTTCTCAGAATGTATCCCCATTGTTAAGTAGCATGTGACTGTATTTCTTTTTATGGTTTATAACATGGTTCAACAAACATTTATTGAGCAATATTTGAAATCTAGAATTCAGCTCCATGCTGGGTGTAATATAAACCAGGTGGATTCAGTTACTTACAACCTGGAGGTGGATACGCCCATGTTGAAAGGCAATTCAAAGAGAAAATAAGCCATAGTTTCACACTAGTACAATCTACTGGTAACAGCAAAGTCAGTGGAAAGTACTGCAAAACACCAATTAGCAAGAAATGTTCAACCTAAACAAAGACCGAATTGCTCTCCAGTGAGAGTTAAATGTAGGGCTTAGGAAATAGGTGAACCTCAATCAAATAAGGTTTTTTTTTAACCTGAGTTTCATACAGAAAGACAATCCATGATGGCTTCAGGAGGTTCGTGGATTTTAGCACAAAGCCTGACTCATAATAAGTGATGAGTAAATGATTATCTTTATTCTCCAAATTATTCTTTACTACAAATTCTGGTAGGTGTAAGGTAAAAGGTATCTCTCAGGTGCTGTGAAACCATGAGTTGAGAGTTTCTGTGTCATTCAACGCTGTCTAGAAAGCACAAATAGTCTCAGAATTTACAAACTAAATATATCTTACAGCAACCCCATTAATGGTACTTCCCTCAAATTTTTCTTATGTTGTTCTATTCCTGAAGCTGATATTTTTTGGTCACCTCAAAAAAAACAAATCAGCTTTGGGTTTGATCATGTGACTTTGGCCAATAGGACATGAGTAGATGAGATTTATATGGTTTTCAAGAAGAAAATTTAAATGTAGGTTGTGGTTTGGCTTTATACCCTTGAGTTTCTGCTCTTCATGGTGAAAAACAACATGGCCCAGACAGGGGCTGTTCCCTCCCTCTGAGTCCTGGATAAAAGCCACACGGAGCCAAACACTGTCGAGGTGCTAGAACCCTGCTGAACCCAGCAGCTACATAGTTGACTCACGATTCTCATGAAACTTGTCTTGAGATTTTGAGATTTAATGGCAACATTTAGCCATTATTCAAAACCTATATAACTTTTGAATAAATAATTCCTGTCCTTTTTACCAAACTCTGGCACTGAGAGCCATAATTTCTAAGGGTGGCAGGCAAAGAACCTAGAACAGAGGGACCCCGGGGAAGGTGAGGTGTTGTTTCGCTGACAGTATCTGCCCCCCCCACCCCAAACGGGTCCAAATTCAGTAACAGTCTGACAAATAAATATTTGTTGTCATAGCTAAAGATTTTGGAGTTGTTTATTGCTTCAACAAAAACTTGCTATTTTAAAAACTTTCTATTTTTAAAAATCTAGTAATTAGATAATTGCTACGCTTCATTTAAGCCAGTTTCTTTTAATCAATTTTGCACATAATTTGGGTTGGTTAGCAGTGCACCTTTTTTTTTTTTTTGTAAGTAGGCTTAATACAGTTCATTTTTTTAAAAATCCAGTGTTTAAGGAGATAAATTTGATTTATGAGCCTTTTAGACAGTGTTAAATTCCAGACATATGATATTTTGAGGTATTATAACACAATCAAGATAAAACAATCGCATTGCATTCTTTGGATGTACGAGTATGCTTTCTACCAACTTCCTCCCAAAAAGCACCTTGTAATGCTGAATAAACCTTTCCCCCGGGCCTGGCCTTAATCCTTCAAATCTTGAGATCAGTCATCTCCCTCCTAAACCTTCATAATTTCTCTCTAGGAAATCATGAAATTGACCATAAAAACATTTTCCGCTTCCTTATCTCCCTAACCCACAGAGAAAGGTAATATCTTTTAGGTGTTGACAAAGGTTGACGTATTGAAGTATTCCAGTAAGGTGATAGCTCTGCAAAGAACACCCATCAAAATACCCATGAAACACAAACCTCCCTATAATTAGTCATCAGAAATAATAAATCGTCACCATGCCAGCCTTTACAGTCTCCGGCAGCACTGACCTGAAACATCGCCTATCCCCTGTGACTGCCAATCAAAACAAGACAGCTCTGTCGGGGAGCTGAGCCAATTCAGCAAGTGTGGAAACAGGACTGGCAGCTACTTAACATTTAGTCACAGAAAATGCTCCAGGAATAGAGATCAAAATGTGGCAAAAGTTAGCCTACAACCAATGGAAATGGCAACTTCTAAATACACTATTGTGTAAGTGCTGATCTGAAGGGTCTGGAAAAATGGTCAAGTAACTACTAAGAGGGGCTTGGGCATTGTTTTTCTTCCCTTTGGTTCCCTCAAATTCACTTTCATCTTCCATTACACAGCTTTCGTGGGAATACCAGTGAATAATTAAAAACTGAAGTTTCGCCATAAACAAACACACACAATGTGAATGCAAATTTCCTTCCTTCTACTGGGACTTGGGGGACCACTGCCCCCAGGCAGCAGTGCCCTGCTGGGCGGGAGCCTGCTGTGTCCAAGCTGGAATTTGCTTTGAAGTCTGACACATTGCCTCAAAAATCTCTTCCAACTCTCACTACCTGGGCCTCAGAATTAGTCATTACCAGTAATTTGGTTGGGACACTCTGAAGTGCATATGAACATTAGTAAATTCATGCTCTTTTGTCCTGGTTATTATGGTAATTTAAATGGAGGGGTGTTAACAGCAGGGATCTTTAGGCTTGAACAGTCTAATGATTCTTCCAAGGAACAGAGAAAAGATTTAAAAGAAGCAAGATCTAAAACTGACTCTCCTGAGGGTGTACCTAATTTTGACCTTGACTTATTTTGCAACCAAAGGCAAGTGACAAAAGCTTTCAATCTCTGTCAGGGAGCTATAAAATTTTGATGAGATGCTATTTTACAGACGTTCTGAGAAATTCACTCATGCCTAATTTTTGCCCTTATCTTTTCCAGATATTCACCAATTGATCCCACTAATGTCCAGGTCCCATCTCTACTTTCAGTTTTACTTCACACACACACACACACGCACACATGCACACGCACGCGCGCGCGAGCGCACTTGCACATTGAAGCCTACCTTGTCCAAAATACAACAGACACATATGGCAGGAACCTCTATACCACAGTCTAGAAGGAATGGACCTCAGTCACACAGCCTCAGTGGACCTGTTTAGATTAAGGTTTATATGTAACCCCTTGGCCTTTTATCTTATAAACAGGCTGGATGAAACTAAGAACATCTCTATCCCCCACTTTCTGGTTAATTCATTAGGTCAGTGTTTCTGACAGCTTCACCTCCTTGGGTCAGAGAAGTAACCTGGCATCGTGGTTAAGTATAGGAGCTTGGAGCCTTCTGCCTGGGTGTGATCCAACCATACTCATTCACGAGCTGTGATGTTTTTCAGTCTCTGAACCAGTAAAATGGAAAGAATAAGAATAATAGAACCTACCTCCTAGGACTGTTGAGAGGCTTAAATATTTGATATGAGGAAGCTCATGGAATAATGCCACGCATATGACATCCACTCCATGTTTGTTAAAGAAATGCAGTGACCATGACTGTTAGCTCTGAATACCAGCTGGCCACTGGACACTAAAAGCTTTCTTTACTTCTAGACCCTCTGTGAGGCTTTTACTGACACCAAGTTACTATTGTCTGCTTGTGTTTGCTACAGGTAACTGTGCACTGTGCCTCACCTGCCTTCTTCTTATGGCTGTACTTGAGTGTTTATGTAATCCTTTGTTACGCAATCAACAGCATAGACAATATCTGGAAGCTTGTGAAAAATTCAGAATTTCAGGCCTCACCTCGAACCTATTGAATCAGAGTCTTAGATGTTCACCCAGGTAATTTAGGTGTGTTAATTTGAGAAACACTGCCTTAAAACTTCTTCCTTAGTCCAGGTCTCCACTGGGAAAGTCTAAAGAGGCAAAACATGATTTGTTACTAATAATATAATACCACCCTTGAAGATAATCATGAGAAAATAATTAGAGCTCATATAATTTCGAAAATGTGGTTATTCTGTCTTTCTCGCATTCCAGTATAAACTTTCTTTGGTGAAGAGGAGAGAAAGAAGTAGAGTAACGACAGCTTGCATCCTGGGAACTGAGGTTAAGCCTGCGGATGCAAGATGGCTTGTCAGAAACGAATGCAGCCCATTCCAAATCTCTCTCTGCAGGGCAATAAAAGGGTTTAGAGGCACTGCCCTTATGTGTGACTATCAAAAGTGTTTCCAAAATGTTTCAGAAACAAATTATCATACCTCGTACCCAAGTCAATCCCCAGATTTACAAAGAGTATTATTATTCAAATCCCTGAGAATATGAAATATCACACTATTTATCTCCAAATTACATTTTCTACTCTTTCAATGATTTCCTTCTCCCAAAAAGACAGCATAGGATTTACACAATTATTTTCTAATGTTTTAAGAATAAACACAAGCATGAAGAAAATACAAATATCACTTATATGAAAATAAATGTTCAGATAAAACTTTCAGTAATATAATTATTTTGATGTATATATACTCAATTACCTACATACATAAAGTAAAAACATGCTACTTTTTTGTAATCTACTTTAAGGATTTAATAATGATAAATGTGTGAGTATTTTTTAAACATAAAAATAGAATATTGTTTTTATAAGCTATGCTTTACCTATAAAACCTAAAGTCACCAGGCAAAATATTAGAGGAAAAAAATTATTTGCACATTAGAATATGTGTTTATTAACAAGGAAACTCTCCACATATTTTATTACTTTGCAATTCATCATCCTTATAAGGGAATTGCAGTTACTGTTCAATATCAAACTAATAGAAAGTTTATTTTATTTTATTTTTTAGAGATAGGGGAAGGGAGGGAGAAAGGGAGAGAGAAACATCGAGGTGCAAGAGAACCATCAATTGGTTGCCTCTCGCACGCCCCCAGCTGAGGACCTGGCCCACAACCCAGGCATGTGCCCTGGCTGGGAAACGAACCAGTGACATTTTAGTTTGCAGGCCGGCAATCAATCCACTGAACCGCACCAGCCAGGGCTAAGAGAAAGTCTGACCACAGAAAAATAATTAGCCTAAATTTAAAAATGAAAAAACCGATTTGATTCTAGCTTCTAGTAAAATAAACAAATAAGTGTACAAAGAAAGCCTTTCAAGCAGCAGTTTTGTGCTGTAAATTCTAAATTCTTTCCTGGAGCAAATAGTTATGGTTGACTCACCAACCAGTAAAAGACAGCATCAAAGAGAAATGATTACAGAGATATTATTGTACTTTTAATATAATTATCCCCAAAACTTACTACCAGAAAACTACTAATTTCTTTTTTTTTTTATGACAATAATGTATCTTGGTTAATAGACAGGCCTTTCCTCTTTGGTCTCTCGTGTTTTTAACAATAGTTTTTCTTGAACCCTAAAAAAACAAACAAACAAAAAATGCTCCAAGTCAACACAAACAAGGAATACATGTATTTTCCTATAAATAGAAAACTTAAAAGAAAAACATGTCTGGATTGTGCATTTCAGAAGATCAACAAAATTTTACCAGGTATGCAGTTTCTGTCGATTATTATTTCTGCTCATTTCAATTTGTTGGCTATACTGTGGTGACAAGACAGCGACTACCCAATACTCTCAGTGACAGAGAAGGAAGGTATCGCAGGCCCATGCTCAACACAATCCCTGGAGAAGTACAGGCACATTCATAACTGCTGTATTGTAATAACGTCTCACTGCCTGGGGCTGTGTCAGTGCTGTCCACTTTCCACCCCACCACAGCACGTAGCTCTGCTGAGGCGGCTGGAAAAGCAAGACAAGGAGTCTGTACTAAAGGAGGGAAAGTTTTGAGTAGTTGACAGGAGGAGAAGTCACTGCAGTGCTGCTTGGATGCCCAGAGCTCCACACAGGAACACAACACACTCTGCCCCCAAGCAGTTTGTCTTCTGGACTATGAAGTTCCTCTATTCTGAAGCTGTGATCGGAGCCAGGCCCTAGGGGGTACTGTGCCTGAGATACTAAGGGATCACAAAACATTCACCTATTCATTTGAGAGCTATTTACTGAACAATTGTTATGGCAGTTTCTGTAATAATGTTAGCATCTCTGGCTTCAGGTATTCCATGAACTAACAGGAAGGACAGATGTGGAAACAAATAATGGTTGTTTGTTTACCAACCATTCATAATTATAAAATAATCGTAACAATAAGTTGCTAAAAAACAATAAATAATTCATGGTGATACAGTGTTTTCAATATGCCAGGAACTATTCTGAGTACTTTACATATAACAAAACATTTGAACCTTTCAACAACCCTATGAGAGCAGTAATCGCTTGGCCAACAAGGCATAACAACTTGCCCAACATACATAATTTTTAAGCGAAAGAGCCAGAATCCGAAGCAACGCGGCTTGGCTCCAAAGCCCATGTTATTAACTACTGCAATACAATGTCTCCCTAGGTAAAGCAAGGTTCATGTATAAATAAGTATAGTGGCACGAAGACCAGGCATTGAGGACCTGGAACTCAAAGTCAAAAACAGAGGCAACATCAAGTTCATGGAGGATCTAGTCTGCTTTCCTGAGAATGCAGACATACGATTCTTCATCCAAAAAGCCTCATGTGGAGAAAACAGTTTAAAACCTGTGAGCAAATATTCCCAGTCACATTGTAATGACTCTTCTGTGTCATGGGCCCCACAGGCTCTCTTCCTTTTTTCCTCTTGCATTATTAGGACAATGAAAGAGTCTTTTATATGCACAGAAATTGAGAGGGAAGATTTTTCCAAGAAAAAACGTAATATTCAATCTAGAATGTGTTTCATCTCAGATAATAATGATGATGTATATATGAGTGAGCTTGTAAGTCTGCTACAGTCTGGATTCAGAAGTTCTAGGACATATGTATTTGATGGGTGGCAAGGCATAAGAAGCCAAATGTAATAGCTAAAAAGTCCTGAATGTGCCCTACTAGGCACCTGGGTCTGAAATAAGAACATTACTGATTTTATTTCATGCAATGTTCACAGAAACTTTATAATATAGTTGTTGCTGTTCTCATTTAACAGATGAGGATCATTTAAACGTACATTGATCAAGGCCACACAACACCAGGATTTAAGTCTAGTTTCAGGGCCCTTGGATTGTCCCAAAGCACCACAGTGCATAAGACCTGGTTCAAAATTGAGAAACAACGCGTTCTTGTGCTTCCTCTTTTGAACACTTTTGTTTATTAGAAGAGTGAAAGAATAAAAACATTTTGTAAAATTTCTCTTTATTGTCTTGTTCTAATCACACTTGCTGCAATTAACCTCTTAATCATTTTGCTGAGTATCTTTTCAAAGGTTTAGTAACTTTTTCTTTCTTATTTATTTGAAACTGGGAATCAAAATGTTTACTATGTCAGTTCATATAAATCTGCTTCATTGTTCCCAATGAATGCCTAATATTTCATAGTATATATAAAGTTTCATGTAACTGTAATTGATTGTTTCTAACTTCGTGCTATTATAATTAATGTTCTCATAATTATTCACGAACATAAATCTTTGCATACTTAGGTATCTGTACAATTAATTTGTAGAAGTCATATTTCTAGGTCAAGTAATATGTATTTAAAACTTTGGTAGAAACTAGCAATTTACCTTCCTTCAAATCCTGTATCAATATATGTTCCCACCAAAGGTAGATGAAAATATTCTTTTCTGTAGGGATACTTTTGCTGATCCAATCTTATACTTTTATGACCATCTTGAGGGTCATTGCATGCAAGACCTCTCCCTGGTAAATTTTTGGGGGGATCCCTATGTAAAAAATTTGAGTGACCCAAAATCAGCATGTCATTCCCCTTCTGACAGCTCAATAGCATGCTAGTCTGGGAAAAAAAAAAATCTTGAAGGTCAATGGAAGGAATCTGTTTACCAGGCCATTCTTTTCCAACCACAGCCAACCTACAGGATCCTGGGTGATCCCCATAGGCTCAACTCCTGGAGCTTTTAAGAGACATCTGATTACATCATGAGGGTAAAGAATCAGAGAGCATCCCAAAGACGGGAAACCTACACTGGTTCTTGTCCCAGCATGGGGTGCTTTGCCCAGAAGGTATCGTTGCCCTCTAGCTGGCTGAGTCACTGGAGAAAGAGGAACTTACAAAATTTTAAGGAAGTTACTCCAAAATGTAAGGACCCCTGAAGAGCTGGGAGTGCCAGTGTTTCTCTACCCGAATGCTTGGCAGAATTGAAGGATGTTATTGACTATGCCACCTAACAATGAAGCGATGGGAGTAAATTAATTCCCTGAAAAATAATTGTTGAAATAAACATCCTAAATCAAAAGTTAGGTAGTGGAAAATGTTTGCAGAGAGGTGAATCACCTGACAGAGAACTGTAGGCTGATATGCTAAAGATAAAGAGAGTTAAAGAAGCAATTTAAGGACCCTCTCCATTCCTTTCAGAAAAGCATACACATTTCAAAAACACCTTTTCAGGAGCATTTCTGCCCACTTGCTTTATTATTTATGAGAGGCAATGACAGAAAATGTTTACCTAATAGAAAAGAAGGAAAAATATCATAGAAGTTTGATTAGACAGCGGTGAAGACTTTGGTTTCATCTGGTATATTATATTAGGTTGGTCAAAAAGACTGTTTAGTTTTATCCATGAAATAAAAGACACATTTTTCATTTTCACCAATAACTTTACTGATTTGGATATTTTGAGTATGTCGACTTTCCCATTTGGTATTACATTGATTTTTCTCAATTAATGTCTCAATTTGATTGTTATCTACTTCAACTTCAAATGGTCTATGCAATTGCAGAGCATGATTCAATGAGAAATCTCCAGCACAAAACTTTGCAAACCATTTTGACACATTGGATCAGCCACAGCACCTTCTCCATACACTGCACAAATCTTTGTGTGCGTGTGTGTGTGTGTTTCAGTTGCATTTTTACCTTTCTTGAAATAATAAAGTATAATATGCCAGAAATGTTCCATATGTTCTTCCATCTTCAATATTAAAATGCCTACACAAAAATTCACCAATTTTGATAAGTTTTTCTTTTTTAAATGCACATTGGTATGACAGCTGTCACAATACAATCTAACAAAATTGTTTCGAACGAAGTTAAAGACAACTGAGCACTACTAGAGCCATTTTATGAAAAAAAAACAAATTAACTTTTTGGCCAACCCAAATACTTAATGATTGTCTATTTTACCCCAAGAGAGTATTGAAAGTTATGAAATTCATTTCAGTCAAACTGACCTTTCTCTTGCTCAGATGATCATGACTGAGGGTTCAGGCTAGGACAGGTGGAACATGGGCAGAGGTTTAAATCCTACTGTAAAACTTACTTATTCCTCTCTTATATTATTTGGATTGAGACTATCCATCGAGATTGAGATTATATAATAATAACAATAGTGTGATGGCTAATTTTATGTATCAACTTGCCTGGGTCATGATACCCAGGTATTTGATATTTGGTCAAATATATTTTTGAAAATTTTTGTGAAGGTTTTTAAAAATGAGATTAACATGGAAATCAATGGACTTTGAGTAATTAGATTATTCTCTATTTTAGTTATTTCAGATGGCTAAAACAGAATACCATAGGCTGGCTTATAAACGACAGAAATTTATTTGTCACTGTTTTGGAAACTAGGAGTTTGAGATCAAGGCGCCAGTATGATGGGGTTCTGGAGAAGGCCCCCCGTCTGGGTTGCAAATTGCCAACTACTCATTGTATCCTGGTTGAAAGCAGAGTGAGGAGCAGGCTCTTAGTTCTCTTATAAAGGCATCATTCCCATCCATAAACGCTCTACTTTCAAAGACCTAATCAGCTCCCAAAGGCTCCACCTCCTAATACCATCCCAACAGAGATTAGAATTTCGACAAATGAATTTTGGGAACGCAAATATTCAGACCGTAACATACCCCATAACCTGTGTGGGAAAAAGAACTCATACAAACACTTGAAGGTCTTAATACAACAACAGCTGACCTCCTTTGAGCAAGAAGGAATTGTGCCAGCAGCCTGCCTCTAGACTTGAACTACAATTATTCCCTGGGTCCCCAGCCTGCTGCCATACATGGCAGACTTGGGGCTTATCAGGCCTTCACAATAGTGTGAACTGATTTTTTACAATAAATTTCTCCCTTCTCTTTCCCTCTCCCCCCACCCCCCACATACATATTCTGCTATAGTTCTGTCTCTGTGGAGAATGCTGACTAGTACAAATGGCTAACATTAATTTGGGCATCTATTATGTGACAAGTATTTTTCCCATCGCTTTACAAGTACTGATTACTTTAATCCTTACAACTAACAGGTGGTTAGTTAAATAGCAGTTAAAGCCAGCTTTACTTAACAAAAGAGGAAAAGAAGGCACTCCTTCTTTAATTGGCCAAAATTTCACTTTTTGTGTCATATTTGGTCTGTAAACTCCAGCAGCCTGATATTAGAGCTCATGAAAATAATGACTGTTTTATCCTTTGCTAAAGTGAGGAGACATATTATCAAAACTCTCAAAAATGAACACTGGTCAAGTAGAGCGATTTTCTTATTGCACTTAGGAAATAACAGCCTGGGAAAATAACATTATTTATGTTGTTGGTTAATCAAAAAAGGATGTTTTGTACTAAGACTGCAATCAACCTCATTTGAGACTTTAAAGTTTAGAGCCTCAGTGGAGTTGATTGCAGGCAAGACTCAACGCACATCAGACAATCAAATCACTTCATTTTTCCTAGACATTTTCCTACTTAAATAAACCATAAGTGACATCTTCAGGGCAGATGATATTTCAATTTTTTTCCCCTCCTAGTTATGCCTGGTTGAAATATTATTGTCGGCCAGCGAATGGGTCTCTACAACCTTGAAAAAGTAAATGACCTTATTGTAAGCTTTGACCTTGCTTGCAGCATCTTCCCTGTTGATTTGTTAGCGCTGAGTGTGGTGTATTGTTTCAGTTGGGCAAGGTCTTTGAAGCTCTACTTTTTGCCACCACTCCCTCCCTAATGATTTCAAGCTGTTCAAAGAATGGCTTTGAACCACAGGCGGGAGCCAAATGTTTCATAGTAAAGCTGATTTAAAACAAGACTCGAATAATGCTTGCTTTTAGGGGGGTATGAATAAATGGACAGTACATGCTCCAGAATGTCCCTTTTGCTTGATCATTCAGAGATGGGTTTGTCTTTCATTATGTGTAGCAAGAAAAAAACACAGACTTCTGGAATTTATAAAAAGGCAATAATGTAATACTTGCTTTACTAAGATTTAAAAGCTGTGCACATGAGATTTTTATAATATGCAAACAATTTCAAGGCAACTAGGATGCTAGCAAAGGAATGAAATTATTTCTTTGTATTTATTTTTCTTTCAACCTGTGGAAGCCTAGAAGGCAATATATTTGTTTCTTTAAAAGATACAACAAAATCAAAATTCAATTTGTGTAGACAATCCCACACAATTTGGGGCAATAGGAAAATCACGATCATATTACTTTTATTTAAAATACTACTAAATAATAACTATTTACAACAAATGTCTTCAAAATTGATATACTACGTCATGGATTTTGTTTATTAAAACTTATCAATTAGGTTCATATGTTACAGGAAGATGGTTCTTCCTTCAGTTCTACAAACTAGACATGATTTCTTATCTAGTTATCAGAAGAGACATATAACATTATGCCTCGCACATAGTCAATACTAAATAATTGTTTCCTGAATGAATGATGTTAGACAAAATTAAAGCATACTTAAAAAATTTTTTTCACACTCACCTGAGGATATTTTTTAATTGCTTTTAGAGATAGAGGAAGGAAAAGAGAGAGAGAGAACATTGATGTGAGAGAGAAATATTGATTGGCTGCTCTTATAAGTGGATCGAACCGACAACCTGGGTATGTGTCCTAACCGAGAATCGAACGCACGACCTTTTGGTCTACAAGATGACACTCCAACCAACTAAGCCACACTGGTCCAGGCAAAAAAACACTTTTTTAAAACCCGAAGAAAACAGAAGGCCCTCACACTAGAGGTATGTATTTAAAATTGGGAGCAGGGTCCAGGGTGGGGAGGGGAGGAAACATTTCTAAAGGTATCTAATGTTCAGCGTTAAACCCTAAATGGTGTGCTGAGATTGATAAGAATTACTTCCCCTTTGGACCACAAATTCAGTGTAGGGAAAGGCAGGATAGACAGAGTGACTAAATCACATGGAAAAAAAAACCCCAAGACATTTTCATGAAAAAGAAAAGTAAATAGATGGAAGGGAGACATGAGAAGGAAGGAGATGGCATAAATTAAAGAAGATAGGCATGCTGCCAACAGTGGTGGCACACAGCGGGTGTATCGGTTCCCATCACGGCTGTAAGTAATTACTACACACTTAGCGGGTAAAACCAAAACAATACACGTTATCTTATGCCTCTGTAGATGAGAAGCCTTAAGTGTATATTCCAAAGCTAAAGTCAAGGTGCTAACAAGGCTGCATTCCTCCTGGAGGCTCCAGGGGAGTATCTGTTCTTTGCCTTTTTCAGCTTTTAGAGGCTGTCCATATTTTGGACACATGGTCCCACTTTATCTTCAAAGCCATCAATGGCTTGGGGTTTGTAACATAAGAAATAAAAGTCAAGTGATATCTCTTGATTGGAAAGGCTCTCAAAGATCATCTGGTAGTAACTGAAGTTATTTTTCCAGAGAAAGAAGAAAAAGGATTTGCACACATGGCTATCTCTGTTTTATCTGTTTATTTTCTGTCTCTCCCCAGTAGAATATAATCTTCATGAGAGGTCTAGCCCATAATAAGTATGCAATAAAGAGTTCTGGAATGAATGACTTGATGAGGATAAAGCTTCTTCTTTGGGCTCACAGAATTAGCAGAAGAAGGTGGCCAGCTCCACCACCACATCCTGAGTGCTTATTGCGGCAGGAAGGAAAGACCAATGGACCGACAGAAGCTGAATAAAGAAATGAAGTGAGAAAAAGATAACCTTATTAGGATCCCTAGATCTCAGCTTATCTGAAGTCAGGTAATTTTTCAACCACCAAATTAAATGTTATATTTTATTCTTCAGTTGGTTGAGTTGAGTTTCTGTCTTCTATAACAGAAAAAGTCCTGGGAATGCATCCGCCATCTCCCTACGCAGTCTCTCTCTTTCCTGAAATTAGCTGTAGTTTTCTGTTTCACTACATTAAGGACACACAGACCTTTGTCATTTAGAAATAAATCCAGCTTTTTCTTCTCTTGCACAACACACTGAAAATTTTAAGAAAAACAAAAGGGAAAATCTATGCCATTTTATTTTATCCTCATTGGCTTTATTGAATGTCCTGAGCATGGAGGAATGTGTTAATTTACATGGTTGCTACGGCAATATATAACGGTGATTTAAAATGAGACAAGAAAAAGCCTGGATGAGATCCAAGTTCAAATTTCAGAAAAGGGACTGGGTAAAATTAAATCTCCAAGCCTAAGTGCCTCTTAAACTTTAATTCTGTCTCAGTGAAAAGCACCTGAATATCTTTCGACCCTAACTAGTTCTATCCTAGTTGTGACAATACAAAACAAAAAATATCCAATCAGATTAAATGTTATTCTTAATAACGGTGTCCAATAAACTTGATACTTTCTGAATCCTTCTGTATATATGTTCGCACTTCACCTTCTACTCTTTTTTTCTTTTCATTGCTCCAGGCACCAAGGTCGATAAAACATTTGGAAGAAATGAATATGTTGTACACATCGAAAGATATACTGTATGCAGCTGAACAAAGACTTGTCGTGTACCATGTTATTGAACTCTTATTTCATTTCAAAAGCGGAGAGGAAAAGAGGACCACTGCAGATCTATCAAGGATGTGGGCTTTAATATTTACTTTAGTCATAAAGAGCAAGTGACATGATGAGGACTCACCAGCACAGTAGAAATTCAGGTTGTCAGTACCAGAAAATGAAATTTTTATTTATGGAAGTTTTAAGCTCTAGAAATGATATGTATTATTTTTTTGTTCCTGTTGATTTATAGATTAAATGAATTAGTAGTCACTAAGTTGCAGCTTCATATTTTTTCTCCTTAGAAACCAACATTTTTAAAATGTCTAGGTGGAAGTTTTTCAATAGATAAACTGATTAAAATACCTAAACTTTCTTTAAAAGAAAAGGACAGAATTACCATGAATGCAGGCTAGCAGAAATATAGCTATTATACTTTTGTTTTCTAGAAGATGAATAACATTAAATAGTCCTTTCTCACATATAATATATGAAATAAATGTATTTTCTTTCTAAAAAATGGAATTCATTTTATGAGTCTTTTGAGTTTAAAACAATATATCCTGGTTACAATGCCTATTTTATCTCCATTTTTAAATGGATGGTCATACTAAATTATTATACCCTCTGTTTAAATAAGAAAGCTGAATACATGCTTCTGTTTTCTTATTTTGAAGTTCTCTTTATTAAACCATTCTGGTTTAATACATATTTGTACAAAATTAATATCTGAAACCACTTTATTAATTAATATTAATGCTATTAAAATGCAAAGAAAAAACACTGAGAAATTGTGTTTATATTTATTCAAGTTATTAATTTCATCAGAAAAATTTGTTGATCCCCTTATCTAATGTTTCTCAAAAAACACAATTTGAGGAGAATAATATTTTTCTCTTTTATTTAATTTCTTAGTGGGAAAGTGGGGCAAACATTTCCTCCTATATGCCAGGCACTGTTAAAAGAATTGGAGATTTCGTGGTGAGTAAGAAACACAGCTTTCTTTCTTCATAGATAGCATTGATCAGAGGAGGTGATAATAAATAAGAGCACAAGTAAACACTATAATTACAATAATTATCATGAAAGAAATGACCTACGTGATACATAAGAAAATAATGGTTAATGTGTAGACAATACTAAATTGGATAAGGCTATGGAGAGAAATCCTTTCTGAAGAGATGGCATCAAAGCTGATTCAAGAAGAATGAAGAGGGCAAGGCATGCGATGAAGAGATGGAAAATATTTCAGTAGAGGAGAGAGTAAGTGCAAAGGCTCTGACATGGGGACAGGTTTGGCCAATTTCCAAAGCTGAATGGAGGCTGGCTTGAATGCATATAGTAAGAAGGTGTGATGAGAGGACATCAGATAGGTGGGCTTCAGCCAAACCATACCTGGCAGTCATGGACTGAGTATGTCCTTCCAAAATTCATATGCTGAAACCTAACCTTCACAGTGACAGTATTAAAAGGTGGGGCCTTCGGGAGTTGATTAAGTCATGAGTGCAGAGCCTGCACAGCATGGGGAATATAGCCAAAAATATCGTAGTAACCATACACAGTGACAGATGTTTGCTAGTCTTATTGTGGCAATCATTCCGTAAGGTATATAAATGTCGAACCACTATGTTTTATATTTGAAACTAATATAATACTGTATGCTAACTATAATTACATTTTTTAAATAAACTTTAAAAAAAAACCTCAATGGGATTATTGCCATTATAAAAAGGACGCACACATAGCCCCTTCAGTCATGTGGAGATACAATGAGAAGTCTGGCACACCATCTCAGGCTTCCGGCCTCCCAATGAGAAGTAAAGTTCTGGTCTATTGTAGATAAGACACCCAGTCTGTGGTACAGCAGCAGGGAAAGAAAAAGACACTACCTTATGGGCCATGATATGTTTGGATTTTATTCTAAGAGCAGAAAAAGTAAAACCAGTGCAACTCCTCCAAAAAGTTATAAGTAAAGGTAAAATTATATTAAGCAGGAGAATGGAATGATATGCTTTATCATTTATAAGTGATTTTGATGCTCGACATCACTAATATTAAACCACAATGGGATATCACCTCACACCTGTCATAATAGCTGTCATCCGTAAATCAACAAACAAGTACTGGCAAGGATGAGGAGAAAAGGGAACCCTCGTGCGCTGCTGGTGAGAACGCGGGTTGGTGCAGCCGCTGTGGAAAGCTGTATGGAGTTACCTCAAAAAATTAAAAATAAAACTACCTTATGACCCTGAAATTCCACTTCTGCACATCTAGCTGAAGAAATTGAAAGCACTAATTTGAAAAGACATGTACCTCCCTATGTTCATTGCAACATTATTTATAAAAGACAAAATAGGGAAGCAACCCAGGTGTCCATTAATAAACAATTGGATAAACATGCAGTGTGTAGGTATACAATGGAATATTACTCAGAAATAAAAAGAATGAAATCTTACCATTTGCAACAACATAGATAGACCTAGAGGATATTATGCTAAGTAAAATAAGTCAGAGAAAGACAAATAACATGTGATTTCACTTATGTGTGGAATCTAAGAGACAAAATAAATGAACCAGCAGAACAGAAACAGACTCATAGATACAGAGAACATTTTGACGGTTGCCAGATGGGAGAAGGTAAAAAAATTAAGTACAAAATGACAGTTACAAAATAGTCATGAGAATGTAAAGCATTGCAGAATATAGTCAATAATATTGTAATAACTGTGTATGGTGCCAGGTGGGTACTAGACATATAGAAGGGATTATTTAGTAAATTCTATAAATGTCTAACCACTATGCTGTACACCTGAAACTAATATAATATTGAATGTCAACAATAATTGAAAAAGAAAAAGAAAGAACAAGTTATCCCCCTTATATCACTTTGGAGATCTGTTTCATAACAATGTAAATATACTCAACTGAAATATACATTTACAATAATTAAGATAACAAATATATCCTTTTTACCTTTTTTGAAAATTCTTCCTAAATAAAGAAAATATTGCACTATTTAAAAAAATGTGTCATCCTGGCTATTGTTTGGAGAATAGAGTCTAGGAGAGAATGAGTAGACAAAGGGAAACATGTGATTGCAGTGATCCAGAAAAGAAAACACAGTGACTTGGATTAGAGTGGTGGCAATAAGA
This sequence comes from Mormoops blainvillei, assembly GCA_004026545.1. Taxonomy (NCBI): domain Eukaryota; kingdom Metazoa; phylum Chordata; class Mammalia; order Chiroptera; family Mormoopidae; genus Mormoops; species Mormoops blainvillei. The sequence goes on along the minus strand of PVJD01002584.1, from coordinate 16,250 downwards.
ATGAATAAAAATGGATGGATTCAGGACCTATTTCAGGGAAAAAAAATAACCAAAGCTATATATGATGAACAGATTTAAAATGAGAACTATTTGGTGAGTGAATGAAAGAAAAAAAGGAGGAATCAAAATCACCCCCTATTTAAAATATTGTCACAAATAAAAAAAAATTGTGGGATGGTGAGATTACTGTCAGAGATGAAAGAAGACTAAAGACACATGATTACTAGAGGCGCACTTCACTGAATACTAGATCAAAAAGTGAAAGGAATGGGAGTTTCAACCACAGCAAGAAGTTGGCATGTTTTGTTTTTTTTTCCCCACAAAAAGCCTATACAACTTGATTTTGTTATCAAAACAACCATTTCTGGTTTCTTAAAGTTAACCAAAATATTGAGAAATATTTACTCATAAAAAGGTTGTCTAAACTTTGGAAAAGAACAGTGACAGTCTGTGGGTTTCTTGGCTGCGGCTGCTACCATAATCCCCCAACCCAGATGATGCTGTAGTTCTAAAAGGGTGGGGCTGACCTGAAACCAGCAGGTGTGCTGATGAAGGGGGCTAATTTGATTTGGGTCAACAGGAGAAAAATCTAGGGGTCTTGTCCATAAAGGGAGAAAACTCGGTAGCAAACTAATGGGACCAGCACATAACTCTGGAAGCTGGAGATTTTGTACTTTGTTGAGGTCAGTAGATACTAGTGCTTTTACATAAATTTAACATGGAAAAGTGAAAAAATTAAAGAGGGGCTAGACAGGCTATCCACATACCCCTGTTGACTGTGAGCATGTGCAGAGGAGACCTAGAAAAGCCCAAGCTCCCTACGCAATCTGGGAACCTACTCACAGATGTAGGGAAGACGCTAGAGGGTGCAGAAAACTGAGCTGTCCACCCCACGCGCAGAAGCACTGGCAGGAGGTGGAAGGCTGACTGGCTCTATGGTTGAGCACAGCCTCTGACTAAACACAGGTCAGCTCTGAAGACATGCAGATACAGAAGCTACCCCTAAGATTCCAGTCTAGAATATAAAATTAATGGAAATACCTAATGCAGATGAGGACATGAAGCAACAGGGTATCTCATTCTTTGCTAGTGAGAATACAAAATGGGATACTTTGGAAGCCAATTGGCTGTTTTTTGAAAACTAAGCATACTCTCACCACACTGTCCAACAATTGTGCTCCTTAATATTTACCCAAAGGAGTTGAACTTATGTTTAAAAAAAAAACAATTGCACATAAATGTTTATAGCAGCTTTATTAATAATTGCCAAAACCTGGAAACAACCAAGATACCCTTTAGTAGGTAAATAGCTAAATAATTTATGCTTCCTCCAGGAAATGGGATATTATTCAATGTTCAAAAGAAATGAGCAATCAAGCCTTGAAAAGACATTGAGAAACCTTAAATGCACATTTTCAAGTAAAAGAAGACATCCTGAAAAGGTTACATACTGTTTGATTCTAACTTTATGACATTCTGAAAAAGCCAAAAGGAGGGAGACAGCAAAAGGATCAGGGGTGGCCAGGGACCGGGGGCAGCGGGGAGATGAATAGACAGAGCACGTAACACCTACTGACCACACAGTCATCATAAGGTTGTGGAATAGTGTGCTGCCCAAGGGTCTGTGGTGATGCCGGTGTAAACAAGCCCACTGCTCCGCCAGCACACAATATGTGCAGCACACAATACTTGATAATGATAATAAACAACTATGTTACTGGTTTATGTATTTATTATACTATACTTTTCATCATTATTATAGTGTGTACTTCCTGTACTTATAAAAAATTTTCTACTTAAAAAAATTATACTTCTCATCATTATTTTAGTGTGTACTTTTTCTACTTATAAAAACAGTATGCTGTGTTATGAGGGCAGCAGCCTTGCACATCTTATATTTACCGCATTTCTGGATTCCATCATTTTCTCTTGCATGATTTAATCGTGTTTTGTACGGTTACATTTGTACAAGCTTGCAGTCTAAGAGCAATAGGTTGCACCATATAATCTAGGTGTATAGTAGGCTATACCATTTAGGCTGGTGTAAGTGCACTTTATGATGTCTGCAAAATGAAGAAATTGCCTAAAGACATATTTCTCAGAACATATCCTGTCATTAATTCATTCGTGACTGTCTTTTATAAAAACTGATAAGCCGATTCTAAAATTGATATGGGAATGCATGCCATTTTAGAAGAACTAATTTAGAAAAAGAACGAATTTGAAGCTCATAACACCACACACTTACAAAACACATTTAAAAGTTATACCAATCAAAACCGTGGTATATTGGCATAGGGTAGGCATACAGATCAATAGAACAAAATTTAAAGACGAGGTATAAACACATTTATGATCAACTGATTTCAACAAAGGGCAGTTAAATGCATAAAGGAAACATTTTTAAAAATCTAATTCCTCTCACTTTTTTTTTGTTATTTAAAATTTAAAATTATCTCATATCTATGCACGGTGTGAGATAAGAATCTAAGTTCACTTCTCCCACTCACCTCACGCATATATATTAACTCAAAGTGTATAATTAACTTATAATTAAAGCTAAAACTATAAAATTTCTAGAAAAAACTTAGAAGAAAATTTTGTGCTTCATGTTAGGTAAATATTTCTTGTGACACTAAAAATATCTAAAAAAGAAAAATTAAAAATATGGATTTCATCAAAATTAAGAAAATAAAGGCAAGTCAAAGCTCAGGGAAACTATTTAAAAGTTACGTAACTGATAAAGGATTTGTATAAGAATATATAAAGAACTTTTATCACTTAATAATACAAAAAGGTAGAAATCAATTTATAAAAGAGCAAATATTTGAATATGCATTTCACTGAATGATATATATGAATGCTGATAATCCCATGAAAAATGCCTAGTGTAATTACTCACTAATGAAATGAAAATTATAACCATAATAAGATAGATACCATTGCATACCTACTACATTTTTTACATTAAAAATCATAAGAACTTATGAGGATATAGGGAAATAGAATTCCTATTGAGGTTGAATATTTATGTAATGGAATATTATCCAGCAAGAAAAATGAATAAACTAGCTATAGGGTAAATGGAGGCAGTCTGGCCTCCTCACCGAGGTGTGGGGGTAACTAAAGGGAAGCAGTTTCTCACAACCTTGAATGGACCTGATAAACTGTGTTCTCATAGCCTTGAGTCTGGGTCTAATAAATGGTTCCCATAACCTGAAGTGGGTTGGCCTGTGCAAAATCATGCTATGTCACCTAACATTGGTGCCTTTTGCCAGCCTTGTCTGTGCTAGTGCTTACGGAGGTAGGGGCTTCTCACCGTGTGCACAGACACAGACACGCAGCTTGCAGCCTGCATAGCTCGCCCACCCTTGAATAAAGGCAGGTCAAGCATCCCCACGGCTCTGTGCATTTCCTTCCATCTTCCTAAGTCTGGAGCGGACCTGCCAGGCCTTGACAGGCTGCGATATGCTAGTGGTTCATGTAACAACATGAATGTGATATAGTAGGCAGTTAGACAGGCATAAGCACAGAAGGTCATCAGGTCTGAAAGCCCCAGGAACTTAGCAACGGGCAAAACTGGGGTGGGACCTTGCTCCCCAGAGTGACCCTTCCTTTCCTAGCATCGTTGGTTACATGGTTTGGACTCTTCCCTGACCTCTCCTCCCCTGGCATGTCATTAGTCATGCCACAGACCCCCTTAGAGGGGAAACAAGAGGAGCTGGAGAATAACCTCATGTAACTCCCACACAAGCCCTTGCATGACCACTCCCTTAAGTATTAACCCTCAGGACAATGAGGTTCTGACTTGCATCATATAATCTTAAAAACAAAGTTTTAGGTGTGTTGACTAGAGAGGCAGAGTTCTGGTCAAACTAGAGGTAACCTCAAGGCCTCAGTTGTTTTTCAGCTCCAGGCCCAGAAAAGCAGCAAAACCAGGGGCAGAAACACCATGGCTGACGTCAGGACCAACTGTGATGACTAATGATAACCTGCTCTAACACTAACCAATCAGCAGAGACCACGACCCCGAAATAACACACCTGGAATGCTGATGAATATTCTATTGAGATCTTCCCGGGAACCTCCCCTAGAGTTCCTGCTTTTGGAAAGTGAATAAAAACCCTCAAGACAAAGAACTCAGCTCTCCCTCTCCTCCCTCTCCTCCCTCTCCTCCCTCTCCTCCCTCCCTCTTCTCTCACTCCTCTCCCCCACCTGTGCCTTTCCTCTCCCCTTCTGCCCCCGTGTTCATTACCTTTGCTTTCTTTCTTCTAAGCTCCTTTGCCTCTGTAACTTGTTTCCTGAGTCCATGCAGCCCAGCTGGCTTGCCTCTTCCACTGCTCACTTCTTCTACTCCTGTGACTTTCTAAATAAACTTTTGCATGTATTTGCGTTTCTTGGCTCTGAATTCCTTTCTTAGCCAAATTCAAGGACCATGGTCTAATATCTGCTGCTACTCAACCTTAACATTCGTACCTCAAAAACATTATGCTAAGTATATCCATTATTTTCTACTTAATATATTTATATAAGAAACAATTAAGAAAATAAAAGTACCTATAATACTTGAAAAGAGAAAAAAGAGTGAAAGCATTATACGAATGATGGAAGTATATATATATCCAGAAAAGCAGCAAGCCTGGGGTGAAGGGGTCAATATATATATGTTGACTCCTTCAACATATACATTTTATGTATGTATAAAATGTAGCTATCTTCAAGAGATTGAAGAAGAATAAGCCATAGCCACCTTAACAGTGGTCACGTCCTCTCGTTCTTGTGCCTTTCTCAGCAGCTTACCAGTCACTAATAATGGAACATGGAACTTTCTCCTGCTAACCCTAAACACAATCCCCTCCAGCGCTGCCCCACTAAACCGCTACTGATGTGCAATATTTGATGTGGGAGTCAAAATCTATTTGTCACCCTTAACATGAACCTGTTTTTCAACACGATGACTGAGAGAAAGCTTAACGTAGAGATGTGGAGATTGAAAGCCTAGCAGGAAAGAACATGATGGGATAGCGTGCAGCTACCAGCCGTAGGGAACCAAAAGCGTCGCAGTGAGGGCACTGAGTGTCCAAGGCAAGAGACGAGAAACAAAGCAGGAAAAGAGAGACAAATCTGACATAAATTGACAATGTAGCTTTCCTGTCCTTCCCCTGACTCCCACTGCCACTCCCCACCTCCTCCCAATTACCTAAAGGCTTAATGATTTTCAAGAGGGTAACACCCACACTCTTCAGCTGACATTCCAGGCCTCCGTGATCTGACCATAGGCTATCCACCCAACCATCCATCTAAAACAGCTGTAACTGAGCAAACAGGGGCCTGGTCACGTGACCACCTTGGTGCATGACCCAACAATCAGTGTTGAAAGAAACAGGTTTTTATTTACAATAGTCCCACCTTGGGGGTCTGGGAGCGCTTCAGCTTGGAACCTTGTTCTCCCCTGAGACCCAGCACTTCCCTTACTCCCCAAAAGGCCAAAAGCCCCAAAAGTTCCCCATCTCCTTATCTGTGCTTAAGCTGGCTGAGCAAACAGCCTCGCAGCAGCCCTCTCCTTAGGATCTGGAGTACAGTGTCATCAGCCTCCATGTTACAGTCCAGGAATACCTTTGCCGTGTTACACTGGACCATGGTGAAGTCCACGGAAGGCACGAGTCCCGAGAGGGTGGCCTTTCTGTATGTCCTGAGTCCAAAGAGTCAGTGTCTTTCAAGGCCGAGTTCTTGACGGCTTTGGAGTCAGCAGGAGCAGGAACGATCAGAGCAGCAGCATGTCTCCTTCCTGACTATACCAGGCCGCATGGCGGGGTCCTACAAACTATGTAGCTGCTTGTTTACTCCTTTCACATGGCTGCTGTATCATTCCTCCCTTTCCTCGTGGCTCCCGGCTTACTACACCCTTTCTGCACCACCCGGGAGCCATCGCGCTACTGGCAACATAGCTCTCCTTCTGATGGCTGCCCACCCTTAGTTTAAGTCTTGACGCAGAGCTTCCTGCATGGCCTCGTCTCTGATTCCTCCCACAATGAGCTACATTTGCCAGTTTCCCATATCTCCTGCCTTCTCTCGGCTGCCATCCTTAGGGCAAGCTTGACTCACCGATCCAGGGAACCACCTCCCTGGCTATGTCAGGGGTCAGGATACATTCTGAAAGCCACATGCATACTTTTTGTAACTTTTACCTGGGGCGGTAGCACGGCTTTCCTTCAGGGAAGACATGGCTATCCACTTGTCACTGTATTGTAAAGTATCTTAAATGCTTTATCATCTTCTTTCCCCATCCCCCAACCCCCCAGCCACGGGCTGTGGGGACTTTGGCGAACCCTTGCTTGGTACGCCTTTCACAGCCACTGATGTTACTTTTCTCTCATATACAATCTTCAGAATACTTGACAATTGCACAACATTCTGTGTATTTTAATGTCTCTGAGAGTTAACTTGGCATCTCTTTACACGGGATCCTTCCTAGATGTCCTGCTCCTGCCATTCTCTCATGCCAACACAACCCACTCTATTCTATCTCTAGAAAAGTCTATTTCCTTAAGGCTTAGCACAGACTTTATTAGCCTACAGGAAAGCCTCCTGTCATCTGCTCCCCCTTCTGATTTTTTCATAGCACTTTACCCATTCCTCTGGTTTGACAACTCTCATTTTGCATGGTGGTTATTCATTTGTTTGTTCCTTGCTCAGGGAACATGACTAGCTCTGAATATTCAGAACCTATTGCTGTTCATAGCATATGTATGTTTTTTTAATCAACATTTGTCACAGTTTCACCTAGGGAATAAGTTACTTTGATAGCAATAAATGCTTTGTCAATGACAAGAGATTTTAATTTTTAGCATTATAAGTAGACCTCTCCTTACCCCTCCAACACCCCTTTCCTGCTACCAGCCCTTAGAGGCCGTAATTTGCTTCTCTAAGTAGCCAAATAAGAACTAGGTCTTTGACTTGGTCTATTGTAAGAAATCACAACTAGGCATGCCAACGTTTATGAATAATGAAAACATACATAGAAAGATATCTGAAATGTGGCAGCAGACAGGGCAGTCATGTCTTCATCGTAAGACAGAAGAACCTAGACCTGGCCAAGTAGCTCAGTTGGTTAGAGTATCCTCCCAAAATGCCAAGGCTGAGGGTTCAATCCCCGGTCAGGGCACATATAAGAATCAACTAATCAATGTATAAATAAGTCAAACAACAAACAGACGTTTCTCTCTCTCTATCTCTCTTTTAAAAATCAATATTAAAACATTTAAAACAACAAAAAGAACAACCATCAACTGAAAAGGTTAATTTCAGGAATTATGTTGAGTTACAGATCCGGCAGATTGCAACATATTTACCATGTAGATAGGCAACAAGTAACACTGCAGGAAGTGAATTCTTTAATTTGACTTAGGTTTGATTAAGGTTTTTAATGATTAAGAACAATTGTTTAGCATCGGAACTTATTTTGTTCTCTCAGCCTTTCTCAATCTGAATTTACAGCATCCGGCATAATTCAATATGATGGTAAGTATTGTACAAAGTGAGGGCACTTTGTTACCGTCCATGGCAGAGTCTTCCCACTGGAACATGCCCCTAAGTCATTCACTGCCTAAGGGACTCAGATGCTCTCCTGTGACCTGTGTCACCACTGGAGAAATCACTTTGCTGTAATGCAGACTTTTGTCAAATTGAGACTCAAGTTTTGTCTTAGATTTTACTAATCCAGGATCCCTTTTATGAAAGACCATTTAAAATAATCATTTGGTCTCACAATTAACAGTTTCCTTTTCTAAAATGGAGCACGAACACCGTCCACACAGCAATCTGCACTGACTCGCCATTTGCTCCCATGTGCGTTCCCAAAGCGATATCTTAATTAATGTAGCCATATGCTGCTAGAACTCTGCCCTACTGTACCAGAGGTGCCTGCTACAAGTCTCAGGAAAAAAGGAAGAGAGAATATCCAAAATGGATTTCTACTGTTTGTTGAGACAAATAAGCCTTTTTTGTTTCTTCCATTCCTGGTATAGTGTATCTTTTGGGAAATTTTATGGGGTTGGGGGAGGGTAATGGAGGAAAGTGGAGACAACTGTGCTTGAACAACAATAAAAAAATAAATTTTAAAAAATCTAATACAAGAATATAAGAAGAGCCTAATATTGGAGTAGTTGTTCAAAAACCTAAAGCAGTCATTTTTTTAAAAAATCCATTTCTTGCAACAGAGGCTAAATAATAATGTTGGGAAATGATTAGAAAAGCCATTATATAAAAACGTCAGAAAATATGTTGTCTTTTATAATTTTCCAAATAATTTTGAAACTCATTTTGCATATGACTGAATAATACAACCAATGAAGAACTACCACTTATCTTTCCTGCCAGCCCTGTTCGCTCTAGAATAAAGAAATATTGCCAACTGTGAAACTATAGCAAGAGACACAAGATAAAAATAGAATATACTAAAATATACTTCTGAGACTTGATTTTAGTATTTATTAAGAGACCTGAAAAATCTTTTCCTATGCAGTAATTTACTTAAAAAGAAGCATATCTGATTAGCCTCCTTTGGGAGTTTCTTAACTTAAAAAATATTGATTTTGTACTGTTCTGTTTTTTTTTAACCTAGAATAACCACTTCATAAAGAACTAAAATTACAAAATTATAAAGAAACCAAAATATAAAAGTGAATATTTGTTACTTACCTCTATTAATTCAAATTTGATTGTATGGGATAATGAAGAAACTGTGACATGTCCTCTTTTTTCCTGCCCTGATGACAGAATCCTGTAATGAATGATTACAGATCAGAGTTCAGTCCTCTGTTTTCATTTTATCAACCAAACATATCTTGGAGGGGCAAGATCAGATAGTGTTATCATGAATTACCAGTACAACCAAAATTAGAGGTTTATAATCTGTGGACTTTAAGCCAAATCTCGTCACCAGTTTTTTTTGCATGGCTTGAAAACTAAAAATGGTTTTTACATTTTTAAATGGTATTGATATAATCAAAAGAATAACATCTTATGACATGAAAATTATGAAATATTTTATTTTCCATAAATGATTTTTTTTGGAATGCAACCATACACATTTGTTTATGTATTAGCTATAACTGATTTTTCAATGTAGTGGAACCTTGGTTCTCAAACTTAATTCTTTCTGGCAGGCTGTTTGAGAAGTGATTTGTTTGATAACCAAATTGTACTCATGATCGCGCATACTCTCCTCTGTCGCCTGAAGACACTTGAGGCTGATTATACAGATATTAGCATGAATGGGTGGTGAGGTTGAGGACCAGTTTTGTTTGGCAACTGAGACATTTTTTCTGTGAACAACTTGGTCATGAACTGTACTGTTTGAGATGGGAGACGTTGGAGAACTGAGGTATGAATGTATAGTGGGGGAGAGCTGAATCCTTGCAACAGAGACCTTGTGACCCTCAAGCTGAAAATAGTTATCATCTGGCCAGTTACAGACAAAAGTGCTCACCTCCAAATTCATATGTTGAAGCCCTAACCCCATGAGACTCTATTTGGAGACAGGGACTTTGAGGGGGTGATTAATGAAGTCATGAGGGAGAGGTCTTAAGGCAACAACATTGGTGTCCTTGTAAGAGACACCCAAGAGTTGACATACACAGCGAAAAGGACATGTGGGAACACAGCAGGGAGGTGGCCATGTGCAAGCCAAGAAGAGGAGAAACCAAACATATAGTCACCTTGATGTTGGACTTCCAACCTCCAAAACTATGAGAAAATCAGTTTCTGTTGTTTAAACCACCCAGGTTGCCGTATTTTGTTATGGCAGCCCTAATAGACTAGTACATGGCCTTGCACAAAATATTTTACCATATCTGATCCACATGGAAGCCACAAAACTTTTTAAATTACAACCAAAATGCCCAAGGGGCTCCTGATATTTATTCTTTACAGTACAACACAGAGTGGGAACCACAAAACACACAACTCAAGCAGGAAAGGAAAATATAAGGAGAATGCCTTTCTACTGGCATTCCATTATGGAAGTAACAAATTTAGAATTGAGGGGCTTCTGCGATTTGGCATCTGAAGGCTGATTAAACCTTCACTCTGTGACTCTGTTGTTTAAGCCCTGTTGTGTGTGAGTGTGTGTCTATTAACTAGAGATTTGGTGTTTTTTTGGTTGTTTAACATGGCAAGCAGTCTTCTGAGGAGGATATTTTTATTGTCTTCTCCATTATTTTGCTGCTTCTCATCTAAAAAACTTTAGCCTGAGCTCGAGTTATTTTTGGTTCCCCTAATTTTTTAAAAGTTATGTTTAATTTTTTATGAAATCAAAATTGAATTTCAGATGGTTTCATTTTGTTGTGAACCAAATGTAATGTTTTTTTCCTTCCCTCAGAAAACATGTATCTGTGCCAGAAAGGCACAGAAATGTACCTCAGAGCTTGTTGTTAACAAATCAAATTGAAGCTAAGAAACTCACTCTATCTTCAGATAGAAATGTGCTGTCAATAAGTGGAAACATTAGGATATTTCAGGATGTCGAGAAAATCAGAGAGTTCTGCTTATGGGTGAGTATGGTTTAAAAACAAACAAAAAATAAAACAAATAAAACATTTAAATGATTTCCACTATATTTTATATATTGGCAACTAAATTTTTTTTCAAATAGAAGGAAGGGAACGATCTATTTTCTTTTTAATAAACTCATAGAATATTAGGAATTGGAAGCAATCTTGGTAATCGGCTACTCTTGTTCATCCTCATAACTTCATAGATGAGAAAGGATTTTGAGTAATTTCATCTACGTCTTTGTCAGTCAACAGAGTCTAAGTTACACTGCAGTAGAAACCCAACTCCAGATCCCAGTATTAATGAAACAAGGAGTCACTCCTCTCTTATTCTCCATGCTCGAGTGGGTGGAGGGATGTTCATTTTATCATGTTCCCTTGGGGACTGGAGCTGGCAGAAGTTCTATCTCAGCATGAGCTACCATGAGCACCAGGGCAGAGACAAGAGGCCTGTCTTCCACTTCCGGTCTCCTATCAGTAGCCAAAGCAAGCCACAAGACTACATGACAGGTAAAAAGGAAGCAGGAACCCACCATTTTATTCTGTGCCACGTAGCATAACTAGAATGCTTATGATAGCCTTGGAGTTTGTCATAAACTCCTGTGTTTCTGGTTTGTCACTTTTTACAACTAAACTAACAGCTGCTGGAGTACATCTTCCCTTTGAAGGGAAGAAGACAGACACCGTGTTTCCAATAAGGCCTTTTAAAAATTAATGTTTTCATCCCAATGTTGTTTTTGTCACCTGCACAGAAAGAACAGATGAAATATAAGTCGATAGAGAGGAGACAAAAAATATATGAATATAAAAAAGAGAGTTTTATTTTACTCATTTCTAAACAAAGTACAGGAAAAAAAAAAAACCAACACAGAAATCCTGCTTATTTTTGTTTCTTTCTTTGGATGTTCAATGTTGACCATGAAGGGAATCTCTAAAATATCAATCTGTCATTTAATTGCCTCACCAGAAAAACTGACAGGGACAATACAGAATCTAGCAATGTGATCTGTGGTGTGAGCTCTGAAAGTATAAAGATTTGAAGTGGATGGACAAAAACTATAGAATGGACAAACATGTCAATGATAACATGACAGCAGTTTCCAAAGGGAAAAAGGGACGCTTGCCACAGCCCAAATTCCTGGGGTGGTGGGATATATCTGCTGTGTGCATGAGGGATCTGACCAAAGCACACACAGAGACAACATAGCTATACAAACTGTGAAATATAAGTTATATTTGTATGTGATTATGTAAAAATTCTAACTTTTTCATCAAACCAGAAAATGCAAATGAACTGTGAGAGCTAAGCTGGCCACCAGTGTCCTAGTCAAAAAAGTATGTCCTCTTCCAAAATGATGGTTCATTATCACAAACAGCAGCTCATGTAAAAACACTCCCTCTTATACCCTTGAGATTATATTAAGTCTATACTGAGAAGGGGCCTTGGTTTCACTAACTTCCCCCAAATCACACAGCTATTAATTAGCCAAATCAGTGCAAGGACTATATTGTCCTATAGTTCAAGGTTCTTTTACTACACTATCTTATCTTTCAGCAGTTAGTTGAGTGATTCTAGCAAGGTACTGATCTATGCCATTTCCGAAAATTTCCAAGATATAAAATCCTGTAAGTATATTTATACAATTATGTGCCAGTATAAAAAAACAGATGACTTAACCAATTCACATGTAACATTTTTTAAGATCTCTGTGAATTATTTGATTGCATAGCTTTGTCATTGTTGTACCTGATTATCTTTACTTCCTCTTTTAAAAAAAAAGAGATTTTATTTATTTTTAGAGAGAGGTGAAGGGAGGAAGGGAGAGAGGGAGAGAAACATCAATGTGCGTTTGCCTCTCGAGCACCCCCTACTGGGGACCTGGCCCCCAACCCAGTCATGTGCTCTGACCGGGAATCGAACCAGCGACCCTCTGGTTCACAGGCCAATGCTCAACCCACTGGACCACACCAACTAGGGCCACTTCATTTTAATATATTTTCTAATACATTGTAGGACTACCAAGTAATTTACATAATCTGGTTTTTCAGTAGCCCTAGGTAGGTGCGTATTACTTTCCTGTGGCTGACCAAAACAAATAACCACCAACTGGATGGTTTAAAACAACTGAAATTAATTCTGCCACAGTTCTGGAGAAGCTTAAAATCAAGTTATAGGCAGGGCCACGCACTTGCAATAGACATTAAGGGAGAATTTTCCTTGCCTCGTCCAGCTTCCAGGGTCTGTTCCAGCATTCCTAGCTGTTCCTTGGGCTGGGATCACAACACTCCAATCTCTGCCTCCATCTTCACATAACAATCTCCTCTTCTGTCTGTCGTACCTCCTCTTGGTGTCTCCACTTGCCCTTGGATTAAGGGCCCAACCATATATTTTGGACAATTCTCTTCATCTCAAAATCCTTAATTATACCTGCCAAGACCTTTTTTCCAAATATGGTTTAATATTCACAGGATCTGGATGTAGACATATATTTTTGGAGGCACCATTCAACTCACTACAAAGTGTTTATCATAACATGATTCTGTCTTTATTCAATTATCATCTCAGGAGTAAAAGATATATCTGTTTCTAAGTTTGATTAAAGTTAATGTACCAAAATAATACTTCCTGTGAATAGCGAACATTTGTAAGGGCTATATATAATCTCTGTCTCCATTTAAGGAAGTAAGCTCCTCCTATTTTGATGGCACCGTTATTAAAATTGACACTAAATAGAGAGAGACTTACATTTCTAATGCAAATCCCTCTTTCTTAAGAAATGCAGAAAGGCTTGGAGTAAAATTTTAAATTTTGGATGGACTACAGAAGAGCTATTTTATCTTTGTCAAGCCTTAGTTTGCCATCTACATAATAGGGGCAGTATAATAATGAGGCTACTGACAATGATGATGATAACTATTGACTTTTTAGAGTTTTTTAGGCATAAATGAAATGATCTATAGAAAATATTTATTCTGTGTTAACAAAAGAATGCTCCATAACTGTTGATGCTATTATTCTTGTTGCTATTATTAATATCATCATGATTATTATAACTGAGATCCATATAAACTAATATATATATATTAAAGATTTATTTATTTTTATACAGAGGGGAAGGGAGGGAGAAAGAGAGGAAGAGAAGCATCAATGTGTGGTTGCCTGTCACGTGCCCCCTGCTGGGGACCTGGCCTGCAACTCAGGCACGTGCCCTGATTTGGAATCGAACCCACGACCTTTCTAATCACAGGCCAGCACTCAATCCACTAAGCCACACCAGCCTTGGCTAAACTAAAATATATTTTTAAAGACTGACAAAACATAAAACTAAGAAATATTAGATTCTAGACAAGAAGTCAAGCTTTTTTTTTTTTTTTTAATGCTGCTACACTCCATTTAATTAGAGAACAGGCTTTCAGCAAGTTCACAACCTTGAGACAGGTTCTCAACCTTAAATGTACATCCTGTCACCTGTGGGGCCAGACTTATGCCCAGCCTCTTCCACTCATCCCCCTCCCCAGACCATGTTTATGTGTTTGGGGATATGACTCTATTTTCCCTTCCTCTTCTTCTTCCTCCATTTTTCTACCAGCTCTTCATGTGATTTTAAGGTGTAGTCAAAATTGAGGACTACAGCTTTAAACTCTTTCTATATAAAGCATGTTCCACAGACTATCACCTGGGAGCTGGTCAGAAGAGCAGAATCTTGGGGTCCACCCCAGACCTTCTGAATCAGAATTTGCATTTTGATAATGTTCCCAGGTGACTTACATGCACATTAAAGTTTGAGACATGCTACTTTAAAACAGTGAGAAGCCCAGTCTTCTAAACATTTAGCCACAAACCTGCCCAGAAAACCATTAGCCACACTCTGCTATTGACATATGTTTTAGTGGCTTGAAGCATGCATCTAGTACACTTCAATTCTATTTAACAATAATTAGTTGTATCTCTAGTGTGTGTAATGGAACAACAGGCATTCAGAAAATATTAGAAAGGTGCTTTAGAGTACATATTTTCAGTAACTCCATCCTAACTGTAGAGTTATTCAATAAAGTCCTAATGTATTGGGTTGCCCAAAAAGTCTGCTTTGGTTTTTTGTGTTTTTTTTCCATAAAATAAAGATACATCTTCTACTTTCACCGATAACTTTATTGATTTGGATATTTTGAGTATGTTGGTTATCTCCTGCTATTGGGTAGAGGCCAGAAGTGCTGCTAAACATCTTCCAAGGCATAAAACAGCCCCCTTGCTATTCATGCAGGTTAGAACTGCTTAGAAGGGGAATGAACAATGGGGTCAGGGAATAGTCCTAAGCATTAAGCTCCCAGGACAATGATGCTCTGGCCCTAATCAAATACATCCAGGCCTCAGTTGTGTTTCAGCTCCACAGCAAAGAATTATTTGGGCAAAATGTCAATAGTACCAACAAACATTGCAAACCAGTTTTTACATGTTTGATCAGTCACAGTTCCTTCTCCACACACTGCACAGATTGTTTTTTTCATTTCAGTTGTGTTTTTACCTTTCTTGAAATAATAAAGTATAATATATTAAAAGGTTTGCATATTTTCTTCCATCTTCAATGTTAAAATGGCTGCATTAAAATTCACTAATTTTGATAATTTTTTAAATGCATGCTGATATGACAGCTGTTACAATACAATCTAACCAAATTGTTTTGAATGAAGTTAAAGACAATTGAGCACTATTAGAGCCATCATACAGAAAAAAAACATAATGGACTTTTTGGCCAACACAATGTGAACAGGTTGACTATATCTGAAAGCATTTAATTCAACAGAGTTTGAGGAGGAAGAAGCCCTTGAGGAAGAAACCATACATCTGTAAAATCAAATGAAATAAGCTGGTAGTATGATGAAAGTAGAAGAATAATTGTAAACACATTAAATAAGCAGATTAAACACAGGGAGGAAATTATTAATGAATTCTTAATGATTCATGTTGATGGAATGCCTGAATAACAAAGCAAACAATTAATCAAAGACAAGGAGAAATTAATGTTTGTAATATGTGGCATGGAGGTAGAGGTCTAGTAAGAAAGAAAGTGGAATTGTCCCATGAAGGAGAGAATGACAGAAAAAAGATATGGAGCAAATATGATTATTTACTTTAAAACAAAACAAAAACAAAGGATGGGCTGCAGAATATCTCTAGGTCAAAATGGGGGAGGTAGTTAGACAGGACCAGAGCAAGGATGATGGGCCCCGTACAGAAGGCTGTCAGGGAAGAAAGCTCCAGGTGCCTAGCAAGAAGCAAAACTGGGAAAACAAGGACCTCACCTCCGCGGTGACCTTTCCTCTCCTGGCATAGCACTGATGATGCTGTTTAGATCTCTTGACCTTTCGTATTTCTGGCCACGCAGTTTGGACACTCCCCTGGCTTCTCCTGTTATGTTGCTATTCATGCAGATCAGACCTGCTTAGAAGGGAAATGAACAAAAGGGGCCAGAGAATAGCCCTAAGCATTAAGCTCCCAGGACAATGACGCTCTGACCCAAATCAAATACATCCAGGCCTCAGTTGTGTTTCAGCCCCAGTGTTACAGAAAAATGAAGCGACCAGACACTGAGGGGTTAGGAGCACGATCTTTATTTACGTGCACGGGCCCAGAGGAGACAAACTCCAAATTCTGAGCCCAGAACAATAGCCCTGCATTCCTTTTATGCTGGGCCAAGT
>PVJD01002583.1:0-196767 GCA_004026545.1 Mormoops blainvillei | reverse complement strand
CTCTCTCTCTCTCTCTCTCTCTCTCTCTCTCCCCCCACCCCCCAACTCCCCTCCTTCTCGCCCTCTCTCCCTCCTTTGTCTTCTTTGCATCCTTCTTAATACCCGCCTGTACTTATTTTGTTTGTGGACCGTCTCAGGGTCTGTCACCCCTACTATTCTCCTAAATTCATCATCACGCCCCCAGCACGACTCCAGTGCCTGTGGTTCAGTGGACGCTCAGAAAAGAAAGTATATGCTGAGTGAAGGACAGCCAACACCGCATCAGGACGGCGCCTACTCCTGAGCCTGCCCAGCAGGGGGACTCTCACAGGCTTAACTCCCCTGGAGTTAAAATAAAGCCTTACTACGAGGAAGGAATCACTGGTAGCCCACTCTGGACACAGAGGAAGAAAGAGGGGACAAAAATACAACTGATCAGGAGCATGTGGGTGGCAGCAGCCCCAGCAGAAGGGAGGAATAGGGGTCTCCTATGAGCACCAGGAGCCCGGAGAGCAGAGGAAAAACCTGGGAGGTCTTGTGCTTCCTGGACTTTACTTAATCTTCTCAGCTCTTGGACCTAGACGTCAGCACCAGGAGTGTGCGGCTGTGTTCCCCTCAGGTGACTCCAGCTGCATCCAGGGTATGGATTCTGAGGCCAGACAGCCTTAGTTAAAATCTTAGCTTCACTGCTCAATAGTCCTGAGCAAGTTACTGAATCTGTGCCTCATTTGCCCCCACGGTAAAATGGGAGTGAGCGATACCTAGGCTGAATGAACAGGCGGGCTTTTAACAGTGCCTGACAGGAGCATTTGAGATCTCGCTTCCTGGTATATGTGGTCAGTGTGGCTCAAATAAACTCTCATAAAAAGTAAATAAAAATTTAAACAATAACACCTGACAGATGACAAGTGCGTAATGAACTATTGTTGCCCTTGCGATCATCATGCCTTCTCTCAACGGTCTTCACAGCCGCCTTGTTAGGACCATCCTGCACTTGCAGAGGAGCCTGGCCCACAGTCACTCTCTCAGTGTGCTAAGCAGAGTCCAGAACCAGGTCTGTCTGGCTACGAAGATGGAGCTTTTATTTGCCACTCCACACACACACACACACACACACACACACACACACACACACACTCACCCTGCTCACCTCCCCTTCCACCCTCTTCAACCCTTCCCACCAGGCAGCACAGAGTTAGAGACCAACACACAGTGATCCTGGGGACTTTATTTACAAGAGTAGAAGGGTCTGGCCCCACCTGGAGCCTTGCTGGGCTATATACAGGGTCTAGGAGAGGGAGGTGCTAGACATGACCATTTAAATTACAACAGAGTTGGGCTGGCAGCTCCTAGGTTCAGGCAGTGGATGTTCACTGGCGTCTTCTGCAGAGATCAGGGCCGAGGCTGCAGAGAGAAGGGAATAAGGCAGTGAAGGCGTGGCTGGGACCTGAGGAGGGGGAATGAGAGCAGGTCTGGGAGGGCTGGGAAGGGCGGAGTGAGGCTGCGGCCACCCATCCATCCGGGGTTAGCTCCAGGACCAGAGGGCACCAGGGACAAGGCAGGGCAGAGCCCTGAGCACGGGGGCCTTACCTTGGCCGCCTCAGGACGGTGCCCAGCTCACTTCCTCTTGAGGGAACCCTTGCTCTTGTCCTTGTCCGCTGACCGCTGCTTCTTCACCTTCTCCTCCTTCTTGTTCTTACTCTGCAGGTTTTCATACACATCCTCCTTGTGTCTGCAGGAGGGGTGGGCAAGTGTGGGCAGTCGGCCCAGGTCAGGGGATAGTGCAGCATGACCCGGCACCAGCAGCCCCTTCTGGGCCACTCTGCCTAACAGGTGAGTAAACTGAGGCCAGGAAATCGAGGAGATCTGGTCATTGTCCTTAAACTCGACTAGCAGCTCCTGGGGGGCAGAGGCTCCATCTCATACGTTAATATATTACCAGTACCTAGCACAAGCCCCACGCAGAGGGATGACACTCAGGAAGTACCAAACACAGGTTCAAGCTTAAACTTGAACCCAGGTCTCCTCAACAACAGCATTTGTCCTCTCTGGAAAGAGAGGGTCAAGCTGGGGAGGAGAAAGTGGGGGACGCTGGGAGGTGGCAGGCAGGGAGGGGTCACTCACTTGGAAGAGGTGCGAAAGGCCTTGGCATGGGCACTCTTCATGGCAGGGGGGTAGGAGATGTTCCCGTACTCTGACTCCTGGCCCTTCTGGGACTGTAGGCAGAAGCGTGAAGAGGGGGGCAGTGGTCTCAAGCAGAGCCCAGTGATGCCCACTGCCCTCCGCAGCCCAACCAGGCCCTGCGTGGCACGCACCTGCATGACCTCCAGCTTCTTCTTGGTGGTTTCAATGAACTGGGCAATGGCCACGTAGATGAACTTGTACTGCGCCTCCGTCTGCACCATGCCCGAACGTTGTGCCCGCACCATCTGGATTGTCTTCTGGATGTCAATGTCACAGTCCAGCCCTGAGCAGGAATGACAGTTAGACCTCAGGCCCAAGTGGAGGGGCGCACCACAAGGAGCTGCTTGCCTGCCCTACCCACTGCGTCCCCCGGGCAGCCCTCACCTTTGGTAGAGATGCTCTCCATGAGCATGTCGATGACAATGATGGTGCCCGTGCGGCCGATACCCGCGCTGGGGAGAGAAGGGGGCACCATTAGGGGCCGGGGCCACGGCTCCCCAGGATGGGGGGCCCAGAGCTCTTCTCCAGCCATCACTCTCTTTCCACTTCCTCCACTCCCTACTGCAATTCATTTCTGGCCAGTGGCTGCTGCCAACCCCAAAAGATCCAACACCCCAAGTCCCACCGCCACCCCCCAGACCTTCTCTGGAACCCTTGGCCGGAGGGAGGCCTTCCCCTTCTCCCTTCCTAAGTTATATTTGGAGCTTCTTTCTTCAGGGCTTCATTTCCCTTTTTCTTCAGACCCTGATGGCAGGGAAAGGGCGGCCCTCGGGCAGCGGGGTGCAGGGGACACAGGGGTCAGGAGACACGGAGGAGCAGTGCACCGGGAAGTCTCTCTCCCTTCTTCCCCCACCCTCTGCCTCCACCCTGGGGCAAACAGAACCCAGGAGCCTCAGGACCGCGCATGGCCTCCATCCCGCCCCTTCTCTGGGCCTGTCAGGCTGGTGCCCTGAGACGCGCTAATTTCAAACCCAGATTGTCAAAAATAACGCCCCCTCACCCACTTCCTTCCTGTAATGTCTAAATAAAGGCCATGGGGATTTCAAGAATTGAGTGAGAGTGTGGGGGTGGGAGACAGCAGGAGGGTCTTTCCTGGTGATGGGCCTGCTCCTGGAAGCAGAGTACGGGGACACCTCCAAACCCAGACCACCCGGCCCTGCCCCAGGAAAAGTAGTTGCTGGAGGGAAGAAAGAAGTCGAGGGCCTCGCAGCCTGGCTCACATGGAGGGAGCAGGAAGAGGAGAGCACAGAGCAGGTTTCCATTCCCCTGTTCCCTGACAGCTCCCACGTCTCGAGGGTGTACTGTATTCCAGACACAGTGGTAGCATCTCATTTAACCCTCACCACAGCCCTGGGAGATCCTGATTTTACAAATGAGGAAGCTGAGGGTCAGAGGAATGAAGTAATTTGTCCAAGGTCACCCAGCCGCTAAGTGGAGGAGCTGGAATTTACACCAGCAGCCTCTGTCCCAGACCCCGTACCCACTGCCCCCCGTCCATCCAGGCCAGGCCAGCTGGGCCAGCCCATCTGCGGGACTCTGCCCCTCAGACCTGGGGGGACCCTGCCTGCCCTGGCTGACTCCCCACCTCCCCACAGGAATGGGATCTCTTGATCATGAACATGAGGGTCTCCCCCAGAGCAAGTGATGTAAATGCCCCTCCTGAAGACATCACCTGTCCCTACACCCTCAGGCCACGTTGGAGGGCACTGGCTGGGTGGGAAGGGGCGATTGGGAGCAGCAATGAAAAAGCCCACCACTCACAGGGCTACAGCTGGAAAAAGGCAAGGGGTGGGGAGCCACACTGACCCTACCTGGAGGGCACTGCGGCCAAGAAGAAACGGGCTGAGTGGGCCAGTACAAGAAAACGGCGACCAGGACCTTGCGCTAGTGTGCGTGCCAGTCCAGGCTCCCCTGACCAGCTGCTGACCTGATGAGGGGCTAGGCCTGTTTCTTCACCTGTCTTTGGCAGGGCCGGACAAGACGGTAGGTACATCCAGGGAGGTCTCTGAGAAAGCCACCCTCAGGCACAGGACCAGAGAGGGGGGCTGGATCAAGCTAAGTTTCACCCTTGGATCTGGAGCCACCAGGGAACCCAGAACAGACTGGTGGAAAGGGGAAGGCAGTAAAGGAGTCAATATGTAAACTGCTTAAAACAGTACATGGTACTCGGCAATGTTTATTTGCCAGCTACTATTTTTATGGTGAGTACTAATATATTTATTGTTGTTCCCACCTGCAATGCACGATGATGGGCCCTGCATGAGGCAGACTTTCCTGCCGCTGATTGACCTGGTCCAGGAAGCTGAGGACGCCCCCAGGCTCGCTGGGGACACCATGGTCAGGCCAGCTCAGGTACTGGTAGTGCCAGATCTCCCGCATCAGGTTCGCCTGGACAGAGTACAAAGAGTCAGTGCCCCCTGCTCCCACACGTTGCTCCATCCCCACCCGTCCCCGGAGCCAGACAAGGGAACAGGTCCAACAAGGACCCAGAATGGGGCAGCGGTGGGGGATACTCACATTGTCCAGCGGGGAGACCTGTAAGGTGCGGAGTTTGTACTCGGCTGTGTCATGTTCCCCACAGCTGGTTACAGTGTAGGGTCCATACACGCGCTGAGTACCCACCTCTGGCCAATATGGGACACATTTGTTCTGGAAGGGAAGGTGGAGGTGGAGAATGAGACAGAGAAGCAGGCATGAGGCTGGGTGCTCTAGGCCCTGTTCTAGGTCCTGGGTCCTGGTTCTGGCCCAGGCAACATCTCTCAGAAGGACGGATGAACTGGCCAAGAGTCAGAGTCTTAGGATCCAGTGCTGAGACTTGACAAGCCATCTAACCTTACAGGTCATTCAATACACATTGGTTGACACGTGCGCTGCACCTGAAGCTTTGCAAACAAGGCAGGAGTTACAAATACCAATAAGAAGCAGTCTGCACCCCTGTGCTCCAGGAGCTCACAGAGAAACAGGCAGACAGGTAAAGCATGGAGCATGGTGGAGAGAGACCAGTTCTCCCTCTAGGTTATGGAGGAAATCAGAGATGGCTTCACGGAGGAGGGAGCATTTGAACTGGGCCTTCACAAATGAGGAGTCTGTCAGACAGAGATAGTGCAGAGAGAGGAAGTCATTTCCTAGCAGCAAATGAGCTTGTGCAAAGGCACAGAAACCTGAAAGAGTCGGGCCCACTGGAGGCAATGGGTGTTGTAGAGAAGCCACCTAGCCTTGAGTGCCAAGTCTTAGAGTGTGATTTTATCCTGAAGGCAACTGGGCGCCATTGAAGGGTCCTCAGAAAGACAGAGCAAGGCGATACAGTTCGTGATTGGGACGGGATCACTGACTATACAGTGCAGAGGGTTCTGCAGTGCAGGGGTGAGAGTGAGGGGCCAGTTCCAGAGGTTTATAAGGCCGAAGGGACAAGAGGGGCTTTTGACTGGATGGGGACAGATGGAGGAGGAGGAGGCAGAATGTTTGCTTCAGGACACTTTAAGGGCAGATACCCCATTTAAAACCTGGGTCTAGCCCTGGCTGGGTAGCTCAGTCAGTTAGAGCGTCATCCTGATATGCCAAGGTTGTGGGTGGATCCCCATTCAGAATCAACCAATGAATGTACAAATAAGTAGAACAAGGAATCAATGTTTCTCTCTCTCCTCCCCCTTCCTCTCTCTCTAAAATCAATAAATAAGAGTTTTCAAAATTAAAAAACAACTGGGTCTGGTAATCAGGAGAGTCCAAGGCTGGACATGGGGATCTGGGAGTCAGAGTATATCCGAGACTCCGTCTCTGTGTCTGTTTTCCAGAAGGGTTGAGCCCTTGCCCTCTGAAGGACCTTTCTGCCCTGGCCTTCTATGGTTTAATGGTGGTGGACAGGGGGTGCTGGGGAGGGGAGGTGGGGCTCAGAGGGCGGCAAGGAGCTCAGTCCTACCCGGCCTTTCTCCACCTCTCGGGTGGTCATGACGATGACACGGGTGTTCTCCTGCCATATCATCTGCCAGAAGTCATTGACCGTGGCCTCCAGGCAGCCCTGGCTGGCGATGTAGGTCTTCGCATTCTCATCAGGGCCTAGCAGCTGGTTCTGGGAGCAAGTGCAGAGACATACACCAGGACTGTGAGGCTCTCGGCGCAGGACACGCCCTTCACCCCCACCCACCTTCGGCCACACAAGTCACCAGCTTTGACTTTGCCCATGCACCTCTGGACCTGGTGCCTCCCTGAGATGGGGAATCCCCAGGACCCAGCCTCTCCTCCTGCATGACTGGTGGGCAACACTGACCTTGATATAGTTGGCATTGATGTAGTCAGACCCAGGGATGTTACTGTCGCGTCCCTGCAGGATCACTCGGCTGTGGTCGACTGAGAGCGAGCAGAGAGGAGGCAAGAAGGGCCTGGGTCAGCAGGAACTCACGGGTCCCTGCGTCAGACCCTTTGTAAACCCACAGGCTACTCTTGCCTGAGATGCCGTGAGGCCCTCAGGGCACTGTGGGCGGGCAGGGGATCTGCATGTGTTGGGGTGGAGGTTTCAAAGGAAGGACAGTGGTGAGGGTGGTGGTGCGGAAGGCTCTGAGAGGAGCAGAGGTTTTTTGAAGGAGAGGAGGTTCTGTTGTGTGGGTGGGGGGGTGGGGGGTAGACCCTCCCTGAGATGGGGGCAGAGACCTTATGATGGGGGAGGTTGGCTGAGGGAAGGAGAATCTCCTGGGTGAATGGATGCTCCTTGGGGGCGGGAGGGATGGAGGCTGTGGGGGGTGCTCACATGGGAGAATGTTCTTATAACGGTTCTTGCTCTTGTTCTCCGGCCGCTGCCCTTCCAGCCGCTCATGAAGGTTCTTTACCTCCTGCTTCTGAAGACTCTGAGGAGCGAGAGGGGGGCAATGGAGCACCAACTCCCAAGAAGGGCGTCCAAGGAGGGGGTAGATAACGTGGGTCAGATCAGGCCTGGCCAGGCAGCTCAGCCGGTTAGAGCACCATCGCTCTACACGAAAGTTACTGGTTTGGTCCCCATCCGGGCACAAACAAGAAGCAAACAATGAATGCATAAATAAGTGGAACAATGAATCGATGTTTTTCTCCCTCCCTTCCTCTCTCTCCCTAAAATCAATAAATAAAAAATATTTTTAAATGGGGCAGATCAGTATCAGGGGTGGAGAGAGAGGGGTCTCCCCACCCCAAGCTAGATGCCTTGATGGTCCCCACCACGCACCTCAAACTCCTCCCAGAAGCCGGCCTTGGCTGTGTCCTCCGACTCCTGCTTCTTGTTCAGTTCCAAGACCCGGTTCTCGATGTCAGCTGCGTTCACTCGTGTGGCGTAGTATGGCTGGGGTGGGCGAGGATGAGAAGTCAGTGACTTCCAAATCTCAGAGGCTCACAGGGCTGAGGGACTGCTCAGGGGGAAGAAGGAGGCTGCTAGGCCCACCCCTCACCTGCCGCAGGTAGACAAAGGCACCCGAAGCCTCCTCAATCCCCGTCTTCTTGAAATGCTCCACCAGGTCCGTGAGGCTGTCAAAGGTCTCTGAACCACCCACCGTGTAGCGTCCACCCTGAGGGATACCAAGGCAGGCCACCCCATAGGGCCTGAGTCTCCCGCCCTCACCCCCAGCCTTGGACCAAAGCCTGGCTGACCCTCCCCACCACCCACGCTGTGAACACAGATGGGAGCCCCAGCAAGATTCCTCCCCCGCTGCCCGGCTGCCTTACCTCACACATGACTTTGACATGGGTGACTTTGAGTGGGGAGCCTGGACCAGCCTTGGATTGGTCACTGAGCACGGACAGCACAAAATCTCCAGGCTGGCTGAGACTCTCACGCACAAGAAATGTCCAGGGCTCACCCTTGGCCTGCAGCAGTGTCTCTGCCTGCCCCCCAGACATGTGGCCATGGTACCACCTAGAAAAGTCAGCATCAGCAAAGATGAGCCCTGGGCCAAGGGGCAGTTACTGAGCAGAGATGCTCACAGAGAGGGACAGGGAACCTGAGCATCTGTGATGTGCCAGGCACTGTGCTAGATGCTTTCAAGTCCACTATCATATTTAGGTCCATTACTCATAAAAACACAAAGAGCTAGGTACCATCCCCATTTTACAGATGAGGAAACTGAGGCTGGCAATTACACACTGGCCCAAGGCCCCCGCTGATTCAAGGCAAGCCTCAGGAGAGCTAGTCAGGTCCCCCTCTGGAAGTTTAAGACAAAAGCAGAAAGGCAGGCCATATCCAGAGTATTTGGAGGGGGGAAACCCAGGAAGAGTCTCCTTCAAAGACAGGGCTAAGCTAGGGAAAGAGAACAGAGAGCAAGAGAAATGCAAAAGTCAGACCACAGAGAGCCATGGGGATGGGAGAGACGGAAGTCACCAGGGAGGCATGATGGGGAGAACTCCCCCAGGGAGGCCGGGAAGACAGACAACCCACTGGGAAGAGTGGTTTAGGGGGCTTTGGGGTGACCAGGGTTGATGCCATTGGAAGGCAAGCTGGGGTTCAGAGGGGCTCAAAGGGGCAAAAAGCAGAACTAGGACCTTTCCCCGAAGCACACCCCCTTCCCAGGAGGAAACTGTAGCCCCACAATGCCCAGCCCCACAGGAAACCACGTGATGGAAAAAATACAAAACTCCTTCTGGGGAGAGAGTGAGAAGTGAGGTTGTGAGGTTTCCTCAGCCCAGGGACCTCAGGAGGGGGGGCATTTTCCAACCGCAAGGAAGGGGGGAAAGAGGGAGGGGACCCATCTGTCTCACCCATCTCCAACCCAGAGAAGACCACAGCTCAGAGACCTCCAGTCTCCTGGACCACCCCTGGGTCACCCCATCCTACTACTTAAGGGCAGGCTAGGGTGCTGGGGCAATGAGGAGGGGTCTAGCCCTCTTCCCCCAGGCCCCAGGATGAGGAAGTTTCCATGCAAATGTCAGGCTGACCACAGGCACAGAGCTAGCCATCAAGGGGACAAATGCAAATTCCTGGAGAGGGGGAGGGGCAGCCATCAAGGCAGGGACACAGAGGTTTTGAGAAAGAGCCTCCCACACACTTCCAGGGTCAGGGGTGAGCCCAGGCGCTCAGGCACGGTAACAAAAACGGCTCTTAGAGTCAGCTTTCCTGGTCTCAACTACCCCCGACCCCAGCTCTGCCCTTCTGTTGCTCCCAAGTGATTTGAACCCAGGCCTCAGCCTCTTGCCCAGGGGAGTCTGCTCAGCTCCTTTGTCTCTCTCCCAGATCAACACCCAAGCTACTGCTTCTCTGCTGCGGCCACTCCGTTCTCCTCTGGCAGGTCAGAGGCTGGCTTTGGGCAAGGGCAGAGGGAGGACATGAGAAGTTCAGAGCGTTCGGGTGACAAACCCCCATGCATGTTGCAGGTGAGACATAAGGAAAGGGTGAGGAAGTACTGAGCAGAGCAATGATGAGCAAGAGCATCAATGCTGAGGATTCCCTCCTAGAAGACTGTGGCTTCGAAGGAAGCGGATCGCTAGCTTCGTGTTGCCTGGAGAGAGGGCTCTTAGTGGTGGGACATGGGGCCCTCGCGCTGCCTCATCCAGTTCTAAGTTTTAACCAGTGACTTGAACGAAAATATTGATGCAAGTTGGGAGGCATGCATCTCAGAAACACTGAAAACTGACAGAATCAAGGTCAGAATCATTTCAACAATCAATACACAAATGCAGTAGAAGGGCAAGTTGGCTTGGTCCCAGGTGTGTGGGGTAAAAAAAAAAGTCCCTGGAGCTTCTCAGCTGCCCTTCGCCTTAATAGGACCTGCCATTGAGATAGCTGCTAAAACGAGCCACCTGGGACGCTGAGTGTTCAAGCACCCCCACCTCCCACCCAGACTTTAGTGGCCGGTCCAGTTCTGGGGCCACATCTTTGGAGCCAAAGGGGCAGAAGGGAAATGCCTGGAGTATTACCCTATGCCCAGGTACTAGGCCCTTACACATGTGCCTACATCTCATGTGATGCCCTACCCAGCCCCCAGGGGCAGCCCACTCCCTCTGGTTTGCTGAGATAAGGCAATAAGTGTCCTCATAGACGTTAGTCCCTGTGCTCCTTCTCAACACCCACCTCTCCCTGTATTAACCTGTCCTGCAGGAGGGAATAGTTATAGGAAGTCAGTTTCAGTTCCATAGAAGAAGAGCTTTCTAACAACAAAGATGGCCACAAGGAGCAGCTTCTCTGTCACCAGTAACGCCTGGGTTTTCAGCTGACAGGGACCCTGAAGAAGGGCAAGGTGACCTCTTGCATCCTCAGGGGTTGACAGAAAGGGGTGGGAGGTTAGTCCCCTGAGACACAGCACCAGGGTCATATGGAAGAAAGAGGGCCACAGAGGAGCCAGGATGGGGCAGGTGCTGACAGTTACAGGGTGGAGACAGAGCCCCTCACCTCTCACTGGTAGGGTCAGAGCAGTTAAGCGGGTACTTGAGGTGGATGATGGTGCCATCGCGGTCTTGGAGGACGCCATGCTGCTGCGTGTAGTACTCCACTAGCTCCGTCAGTGTCGCAAACTTCTCCCCTCCATAGAGGTCGTAGAAGTCCCCTGAGTTCTGGATCCGAATATGGGTCACCTGATCCCCTACCCTGCAGGACACCAGGCAGTGAGGGGGGATGGGTGGGGAAAGGGCTGAGTATGGGGCACACACAGGATGGGGTGGACAAACACAGGGATGGGGTCATGCTGGGGCTGGGGGCTGGTGAATTGGCACTATCATGAGGGAACCAGAACAAACGACCAAAATACTGGTCCTGGGTGGAGTGGAGGGCCACCTACCTGACAGAAAGCGAGAAGTCGCCCTGGTTCTTACGACTGGGCCTAGCCAGGAAGCTCCCGTGGACACCTCGGCCCTTGAGCAGGGTCTCTGCATCCAGCCCACTGAGGTCTCGGTGAAACCACCTGGGAGGCCCAGGAGGGCGGTGAGAAGAAGTCGCATGGGCTCCAGGGCACCCATGCCTCCTGCCTACCATGGGTCCCAGGCCCTTACCTCACCATCCTGGGGGGTCCCCAAGAGGAAAGGGGTGCAGGGATGAGGTGGTGCCGGGGAGTCCGGGCAAGTAGAGAACACTAGGGGTAAGCCTCCACCGTGGCCCTCAGCGCCCAGGCCACCTCGCCACCCCTGTAGTCCTGGTTCTGGGGCTGCCACTCCAATGGCTTAGGGCTGCCGACAGGGCGGGGACAGGAAGGGGCGCGGCCCTCTTGGGGGAACTCACTGTACTTCTCATTTTAGAGCAGAGAGAAGAGAAGCAGAGCCAGTGGAGATGGGGGGTGGGGACGGGGCCCACTTCCCACGTCTGCCATCAAAGGCCTTAGGAGCATGACCTTGCACAAATAAGGACACATGTGTGCCTTGCGCCCCCCAAGCAAAGGTCATGCTTCATACATGTAAAGCCACACAGTTGCATGCTACCTCTTGCTTCTCCACACAGCCTTCCCTGGTCAAACTAATAATAATGGTCACGGAGATCACTGCCGTTTATGAGGTCTTGCGATATGCCAGGCATTGTGCCTTAGGGGCCTTACCTACTTCACTCCTCATAATAGTCCTACGAAGCAGGTGCTATCTTTATCCCCATTTTATAGGCAAGGAACCTGAGTCTCGGGGAGTGTAGGGAACTCGCCCAAGGTCATCCAGTCAATAAGTGGCAGTGTCACAACAAAACCCAGCCTGTCTGGTTCTAAAGTCAGTGATTTTAGCTACCATCTGTGGGCTCTCTGGGCTTCAAAAAACAGAGGGTGGGAGCCTCTTCTTCCATTGAGGCTGCAGCAGGAGGAAGCGAGTCCCTAACAGGCAAGACATGCAGATGCTTACAAAGGGAGGGTGCCCTTGCCTTCCCAGCGCACACATCTGAAGAGGTGCAACAGGGGTAGAGGGGTAGACAAAGTGGTCCCTGTGCAGCCGGTCAAACTTGCACCTTTTCTGTTCCTTGTCCTCAGGTCTTTGCCCCCACCCTGCCCTAACCATGTAGTTGGAGCCCGGGAACAAAATGGGAGGATGTGCAGAGTGGGGGAAAGCAGGTTGGGGCAGAGTTGCCAGGGCCCTTGGGTCCAACCACCCTGTGCCTGAGCCATAGCTTCTTGCCAAGTGGGTCTGGTGTGAATCAGCCGGAGCTCAGAACAACCAGGGGCCTGTCTCCTGGGGCCTGGGGCCAAGGTCCCTACCATGGCTGACATTCTCAGGGCTGGTTGACCTTGAGTGGCCCTAAACACTAAAGGTCTGTGATGCTCTGTACGTCATTCCAATACAAATACAAACACAGCCCAACCAAAATGAGATGAAAGAAGCCCAACAAAGAATATACAAGAAACTCATATTGGTGGCTTCCCCTACGGAGGGAGGCTGGGCTAGCTGGAGGAGAGGGCCGGGAGGGCCATTGACTTCTCCCTTATACCTTTTTGAAAACTGTAGCATGGCCATGCATTACCTTTATAAAAACAAATTGACTGGGAGAATGCAATTCCCAGGAAAGTTCTGAGGTGTTAGTAATGCCCTACATCTTGATCTAGGGCGGCGCACACACGAGTGTGTGTTAATGCAAGGTTCAGCGGCTATATGCTCAGTATCCATGCACACTATGAATGCCATACCTCAGTAAAAAAAAAAAGGACAAATAAATAACAACACGAATGCCCAACCCAAGTCTATTTTTCCTATGATGTCATTTTTTGAAACATCAAACATCGATTTCCACCCCAGGCTTTTTATCTCCTCTTTCTGGTACCCTGGGGAACGCGCTCAGTCTGTTTATTGCACAGTCTAATACTGACTACCCCTTCAGTCTTGGACAGCCACACTGAAAGACCATGAGCTCTCACCCACAGCAAAGGCAAGAAGAGCGGCTGTACAGTCCACTCCACCACAGGGAGCCACTGCCAGTCTTGCTCACCTCCAAGTGCTCAAAGCTTAGCACAATGCCTCGCGCAGGGTGCATGTCCAATAACCAAGCTCATCAATACTCATACACCTACATGGTCACAGGTCCAGCTCCTGGTCCTACAAATATACCCCTGCTTGTCATATACAGACATGCACACACACAGAATCATCCACCTATGTACACACAGTCCCGCTATAGGCGCCTTATTCTCCACAACCATCTACACACATACTTGGTCCAGTACAAATATCCACATGGAGTTGTGTTGGTGGTGTAGTGGCAAGTATAGCTGCCCTCCAAATACCCACATGGATACACCATCCTGACCCCACAAAAGTTGAAGGTCCATGCTCAGCACTGAACACCCACTGCATCCCAGCCCCAGGCCTCTGTCCTTCTGGGGCTTCAACCCGCTTGGTAGGAAGAAACTAGCTAGGCTCTGACCCATGGGAGAGGCAGCAATTTTTCTGAAGGATGTCAAGCCAGAAGACAAACACTAAGGTAAGATGTACAGTATCTGCTGTCCCCTTAACAGGGAAATAAATAGCAACCACCTCCCTTTCCTTGGCATGAGCACTCCAGTTTTCACAGAGCACTCACATGCACACAATCCCACCCAGGCCTCACACATCCCTGTGATGGAGGGGTTCTTTTCTCCATTTTTTTAAGGGAGGAAAACAGGCTCAAGGAGGTGGAAACTTACAAAAAATAAGTGCCTAATAGTTCAGAAGAAAAAATTATTCACTTGGGAAGCAGGGAGATAAAGGTAGAGAGACAGAGATCAGTGGTGATGCAGAAAGAAAGTCAACATAGAAGAGCGACAAGGCAAAATAATCTCAAGAAAGTTACTGAGCTTCCTCAAGCCTCGGCATCTGCACGGGATAAATGGGCTTAACAATACTTCCCAAACACTGATACCAAAAACCGATATGTAGCCCTGGTTGGTGTGGCTCAGCAGATTGAGCACCGGCCTGCAAACCGAAGGGTCTACAGTTCGATTCCCAGTCAGGGTACATGCCTGGGTTGCAGGCCAGGTCCCCGGTAGAGAGAGCATGAGGTGTTTCTCTCCTTCTCTTTCTCTCACCCTTCCCCCCTTAAAAATAAAAATAAATAAAATCTTTTTTTAAAAAATCTGATATGTACTAGAGTTTTAGTACCAACAGCTTCTCCGTTATAAATTAATCCATATTCCAACCTTATTTATTAGGTCTATTAGCCCAACCTTAGAAACAAAAATGAAGGCTCAGGGAAGTTAAATAACTTGCCCAAGGTCAAAAGCTCATGAGTGAGGAGGTGGACAAACCAAGGCTGTCTGACACCATAGTCTGTTGTCCTTCCTGGCACACTGACCACACTGCTGGAGCAAGCTTCATTGGGAAGTTGGGGGTGGGGAGTGGGTGCTGGCATGGCCCACGGGGGAAGCTAGAAGGCTGGCACTCCCAGGAGGCAGCACCAAGGTGGCAGGCACAGGACCCACTTGAGCAGAGCTGTGTGAGAGAGCCACCCCACTGTTGCAAAGCCGCTCTGAGAGGCCGGGACCTGTTGCAGAAGGTCTTTCAAGACCAGGCTGAGGAACCAAGGAGGGATTCTGCACCAGCAGAGCCTTTACCAACCACTTACTAGGAAAATGACCATGGCAGGCATATAAAAGGGTACAGGGTAGCCCTGGCTGGTGTAGCTCAGTGGACTGAGCACTGGCCTGGGAACCGAAAGGTTGCAGGTTGGATTCCCGGTCAGGCCACATGCCTGAGCTGAGGGCCAGGTCCCCAGTTGGGAGGCAACAAATCCATGTATCTCAAAAAAATAAAATTAAATAAATAAAATAAAATAAAAGGGAGACCAGAAGACTGGTTAAGAACCCTGTATCTCAAAAACTAAAATAAAATAAAAGGGAGCAGAGAAACCAATAGGGTTGGGTAAGAACTCACCGACAGTGACAAGGTATACACTGGGGAAGGCAGCACAAATGGAAGGGGACAGCCAACCCACCAACTCACCAACACTCCAAGCGGGTCTTCACTGTAAGATCCAAACTCTAACAGGCTTACCTGGGCCCTGCCTTCCTCCCCACTAGTTTAGTTCAGGCACACTGTCCTTGTGTCATTGTTCCCACAGGAAGGTCATGCCCTCTGCCCAGGGCGCTGGGCTGGGGCTAGTTCTTCTAGGTCTCAGCTCGTCTCCTCCTCAGAAAAGCCCTCCTTGACCCCTCAGGCTACGCCTCAAATGGCAGCCCCAGCCACCTGTTGTTTCATTTCACTCTGAAAATCTGAAATTATCCTATTTATTGGGTTCTTTGTGTAGTCTGTCGCCTCCCACTGAAATGAAGCTCTGTGAGAGCAGGGACATGCACACCAGTGTGCCCCAAGGATTTTTAAAACATGAGCCTTGGCTGGTGTGGTTCAGTGGATTGCAAACCAAAGGATAGCAGGTTCGATTCCCAGTCAGGGCACACGCCTGTGTTGCAGGTCAGGTTCCCTGTAGGGGCCGCATGAGAGGCAACCACACACTGATGTCTCCCTCTCTTCCTCCCTCCCTCTCCCTCTGTCTAAAAATAAAGAAATAAAAAAATCTTTAAAAAACAAACAAACAAAATCATGCAAAACCTGACTATGTAGTCAGTCGCACTGACCTCTTTTCCCTTAGATTGTCACATTAAAAAGAAATGACAACAGCCAACACAACAATAACTGTCCAGTATGAATGAATCATAATTATACCCACTTTTTGGTCAGATCAGCAAAAACATGTATTTTTTTAGTGTGTCGCGGAATTTTAGTAATTCATTTATGTGTGCCATGAGATGAAAAAGGTTGACAATCACTGCGCTACAGTATTGCCAGCACCTTAAAAAGTGCCAGGCACATAACAGACGCTCATCATGTATCTGTTGAATGAATGAAGGGGAAGTGAAGGGGAACTGAAAGAAAGTGGAATGGAGGCTTTCTCAGGTTTGCCTTTCAGACACATTATGTCACAGGTGATGTGGGCTACCCAGGGGGACAGGTCTTAAGCAGACAGCAGAAGCAGGGGACCAGAGGGTGGAGAGAAAAATGCAACGGTGAGAATACACATCTGTCAGGGGAGAAGAGCCAGAGAAGGGGGGGAGCCCCCCACCAGGAGCATGAACAAGCCTGGAGTTCCTCAAAACTTGATGCAGACCCAAGGAAGGGAGCAGTGACAAATTGCATTCACGGTCACACACCTGTCAGGAATAAGCATGAACCTCGCCCCTTCCTCCCAAACTAACAGGAGACTTACCCACGAGACAGCATCTCCCCCGAGGGATGGGGGTGTCACAGGCAGCAGGCCACAAAGGGCGGGGTTGAACCCAAGGTGCAGCTGTGTAGTGGCCCAAACCTGGTGAAAAATGCTCTGAACTCAGCCACTTCCTCCTTGATGCTGTCCACCAGGCCAGTGATATAACAGGAACAAGCCTCTGGACTAATGATGCCCAGAAAAGGGACAGGGGGGAGAGGACTGGCCTCAGACCACCCACAGCAGCCTGCTTTTCCCTCCAGCTCTACTCCTTGGTCGGGAGTCCAGGGCTGCCGCCTGCCTGGTCAGGGCCTCCTTCCCATGGGAGGGGAGGAGCCACCTGGAGCTCCACCTGGAGCTCCAGCTGGCAGGGCAGCAGGAGGGCGGGTGGGGGCAAAGACCAGGAAGTAACCCTGGCCGATCGAACACCAACCAATGGCGAGCCTCTTGGTCCACAGCCACCAAGGGGCCTCAGGAAAAGCCCAGACAGCCCCACTCCTCAGCAGCAGTGCTGCCTGTGCACGTCTACCCACCCAGGATGTTGAGGGGCTGGCCCACCCTCCTACCCTGCCTTATAACATGGTTGGGCCCAGCAAGAGTATAGGAAAGACCTGGACAGGGAGATGAGCAGCTGGAATGGCAGAGGGAACCTGCGGCCAGGAGGTGGGACTGTCAGATCACAAAAGATTGACGCTGAGGCTAAGTCACAGGCATGTTTATTATCCTCTGGGACATGAAGATTTTCCATTCCCAGGAAGTGTTGCAGGGGAGGCCAACCCTCAGGAGGCAGCGACGCTACCACCTGAAGCAGGCCCATGGGGCGGCAGTGTCATGGGCGGCAGGAACAGCGCCTTCAGCTTGCCGGACAGGCTGGCAATCTCGGGATCCTGGGCTTCGTAAGACTTGACCAAGCGGGCGAATTTAAGAACACCTGCAAGGGGGATCTGAGCGTCAACCTCCATTCCCCAGGGAAGGAGGTACCCAAGACAAGGAGGGGTTTAGCTTGAATATGAGTCACTGGCTGCTCCCCTTCTGGCCAGATAGCTGCCTGCCAAACAAGGCACATGCAAGGTCTCTGTCCTGTGGTGTTCCGATCAACCACTTCCTGGTCTACACAGGGCACGGCTAGAGGGGATGCAGTGAATGGCAATATGCCAAAGCAGTGTACTTCTATCAGGTGAACAATTTTAGCAATTTATTCACAGGAACCCAAAGTATGAACACCCACGAGATCCGTTGTCTATAATCACAACACAGGAGGGCCATGGGCCAAGTGGCCTACCTCAGATCTCACCAAAGAAAATGAACCTCCCTCAAGGACAGATTAGCTGAAACACCTTGGAGGGGCTGAAGAAGCCTGCTGTCCTCATGCAGACATCTCACTAAAAGCTTCCAGAACAGGGTCCAGGTCCACCTCTGCTGTGACCCCCGGCTCTTAGTTTACTACAAGAGTCTGTTTCATCTTAAAATGGAGTAATGGTTTAATTAATGATAACTACAAAATGCACTTAGGACTTCTCCTGGTTCCGTTCAGAGAAGACCCTAGGCTCTCGGTGCCAATACTGTTTAGTCAGATTGTGGCTGCCGCCGTGTGGCGAGAAGGGAGACGACAGCTCAGGGATCAAACATCCAGCACCGTTTCTCCCAGGTTCACTCCACCATCCCCACCATCCCCACCGTCCCCACCCCCCCGGTTCCCCGTCCAGCCCACCTTCCCCGTCGCAGCTGAAGCCGTAGGCTTTGATAACCTCCTGCTGAATCTGTGTGGCCACCGGCAGCACGAATTGCAGCATCTTGCCCATGTCGTTGCATGCGTTGTCTCGAGCCTCGTCCATGCGTACGGCGTTCTCAGGGGCCGAGAACGCCTGGATCACCTCCGCCAGAACCACTGTGAGGCAGATAGAACCCAGGTAGCGTCCCGGGGTAGACACCGGAGCATTGCCAGCAGGCCCAGCCGACAAAGCAAGGAAGGGGGCAGGGAATTAGTGGACCGAAGCCATAACAACCCGATAAACACGGCCCAGAATCCCTCGTTCTAGGGAAAAAAGATGGTACCCCGCTCCCCTGCGATGCAAGCACATGTTTCGCTCTGTTATTCTCCACCCGCAGCCTTCTCCCGCAAGCAACCTGCCGGGTGGCGAGAACGTTCCTCACCCTTGGCCTGTTCGGCGCTCAGGGCCGCAGGTTGGGCCGAGGCTGACGCCATAGCGTAATAATGGTTGCACGTACAGCACAACCAAAGAAATGCTCACAGGAAAAAAAAAAAAAAAAGAATGAACGTCTCCACGATAGGATTACCCACGACACTTAAAAGGAAAAACTACAACATTCGGAACCGGAAGACCGGTCAGCAGAATCTCAGCTCTCCCACCACTAAAGCTAAAACACTTAAGAAAAGTATTTTTCCCAACCCCGCCACAACTTCCTCCGGTTTAAAAAAAAAAAAAAAAAAAGCACGAAGTACGTCAGAATGTATTCTTTTGTTGTGCGTAACTTGCGTAAGAGTGGGTCTTCCGGTAAAGACAGGAAGACCTACTAGACAAATTCAAAAAGAGCTGTAAGCACTAAAGGAAGTAACCTGGAGAGAACATGGGATATCCGTGAACTCCACTATTGGTGAGGGTGAGCGCAGAGAGGCCTTTTCTAATTTTTATTGCTATATAAGCAACGAGGCGCACTGTAACATTCACAAGGATAAACAGTAGTGTAAGGATCTTTTATCATTCACTCCTGGAGTTTATGAACATTTGAAGCGAGTTTATGCAAATTAGGCCGATGCTGATTGGCTGAAAGAAGCCAGTCACACCCTTTAGTTTTTAAGAACGGAAACAGTGATTCGCAGCAGTAAAAGCTTGGGACTAAGCTCTCGCACTTTCTTAAAAGGCCTGTTTAGGAACGTGTGCTGCAGCGTAACGCCCATTAATTTCTCTTTTCTGGGCGTTTTAAATTGTCACCTACTCTCCTAAAACCATAGGGTCGCCTCCTAAATTTTTATTTTCTTGATCTGTTGAAACCCCGACCCCTGCTTCTCCACTTCATGACTTTGAAGATTCGGTGATGGCTCCTACCAGTCAGACCGATAGCAGAGCCGCCTCAAGCCTGAGCACTTCCTAGAACTGACTGGCAGAGGCGTGCCTGTCCCAGGCCTCCAGCACTCTTGACTTCCCAGCCTTGGGAGGTAGGAGGCGACTAGCTTCGGGGGTACCCTCTCCAACTGCCCAGGGTCCCTCCAACCCAGTTCTTTCCGAAGGCCGTACCTTCCAACTTCCCAGCTGGTCTTTCTTGAGGCCCCGCCCCCATAGCCCGCAAATAAAGAGTCACAGCCACCTTCCTAGGGAGTTGTGAGGATGTTTTGTTTGGTTGGTTTTGGTTGGGATGTTTTTAAAGAGCATCATATAGATATTTATATATAAATTATTAATGTGGGTCTGGGGCAAGGAGCATACATCGCAGAAGGGGCGCGCACACAGGGACTGGGGAGAGGCAGGGGTGGCACACAAATGCTACGCAAAAACAGCCACATCTAACAGATGAAATAATCACACCAACGAGGTGGGGGAGGGCATGGTGGCCACAGGGACTGGGCATGGGAGAGGAAGAAAGCGGGGGACAAGGAAGAAGGACCTGGTCCAAGATACTGTGTGCTTTCTGCCCCCCCCCGCCCCCCCGCCCCGCAACCTCTGCACACCACAGGAGCCTTGGCCTTCCATCTGTCCCTTCCTCCCTCCCCCTGCCCAGCAGCCGAGGCCCTGCAACTGAGCAGCACCCCTCCTTGCTCTGGATGGCAGGCCGGGAGGGAGACCTCCAAGGTCCAGATGCACACTCGGGCCATGGCTGCTCTTGACTGCAGGTTTACAGCGGCTTGTCGCTTTCCTTTTTCAGGTGACTGGGGAGAGACAGAGTGCAGAACAGAGATGAGAGACTGCATTCAAACCTGACCTAACCGCTCTCACAGAGGATGGTGGAGGGGGGATCCCGCACACCCCAGGAGCTTAGCCCTGTCGTGCCATGCCCACACCCCATCCCAGGCTTACATCCCTTCACTCCTGGACTAGGGGTGCCTGGTAGTACCTGTAGTAGTCCTCCTGGGCAGGTAGCGGCACACTGTGCAGCGGGTGATGGGCGTGCAACCACTGCTGCTGCTCTAGCGCCAAGCGCTGCAGCTCAGCCGACTGCGCGTGCATGGCCTGCAGCTGGTGAGCTGCTGACATCGGGGCAGACAGGGAAGCTGGCAGGTCCCGGTAAGGAGCAGCTGTGGGCAGGAGGGGCGGGAGACACGTAACTGATGAGGTTCTGATGACCTACCCTGAGCCAGGAGAGAGCCAACCACTTTACATACAAAGGAAACTGAGATTAAAAAATCTGGGTAATAGGCAGTCCTGCAAAATGCCAGTAGTTGAGTCAGGATTCAAACTTCTTGGGCTGGCACTAAATCCTATGCCTCTTAGGCAGGGCCTACTCCCATTCCCAGCTCCTCTGGGTGCCTCCTCACCCCTTCTCAAGCTCAACTAGGCCAATCCCACCACCCAAATTCCTCCTTTCTGCCCTTCACTCATTAGACCTTCCCCATCCCCAACCTCCATCCTTACCAAAGAGCTGGTGACGAAGAACTTCGTTCTCGTGCAGAGGGTGAGGAAGAAGGGGGTTGGGGAGGGTCCCAGCTGGGTAGGGTATCCGGGTAAGGTGAGACCCTGAGGCCAGAGGGTCAATGAGAGGGTGCACTGAGGCAGAGGCTGGAGGGTAGAAAAGAGGAAGGTGTCACCAGAAGGCAGGTTGGGGGAAAACCATGCATGTAGGTGAAGGGATCCAAGCCTGGGAAGAGAGATGGAAAATCAAACACAGGGAGATCCAGAATGGAATGAGGAGGTACAATAGACAGGATAAGACATTACTAGAGCAGGGACATACTGATGGCAGAAGGCAGATTACAATTGTCAGAGAGGTCTGAGAAAAAGGAGAGAGAAGTGCACTGCTTAGAGGAGACGGAAGGGGACAGAGTTTAGAAAATGTGACAGGAAGAGAACGGAGGTCAAGAGAGAAAGCTCAAGAGACATTGGAATGACCATGAGTACAAGGCTAGATTGGGCAATAAGAAATATAGTGAAAGGACAGTAAGTTAAGCTCATTATCACCTAGGATGCCCACAACCGCAGCTACAAGGCTCTTTCTGAAAAGGCACAGAAATGGGGAAGAACATGAAAGACCTCCAGCTGGGAGAAGAGAAGTTAGCAAGAAGCCAACAACAGAGTTGAAGCCAGA
The DNA here is from genome assembly GCA_004026545.1 of Mormoops blainvillei. Taxonomy (NCBI): domain Eukaryota; kingdom Metazoa; phylum Chordata; class Mammalia; order Chiroptera; family Mormoopidae; genus Mormoops; species Mormoops blainvillei. The sequence goes on along the minus strand of PVJD01002583.1, from coordinate 175,265 downwards.
GGAAGACAGGTATGTGAGGGGCTACAGTGGTAGAAAGATGGTGCTCTTTCAAAGGTTTCCAGCTTGAACCTCTATCGTGGTTGGGATGCTAGACTCTAAAGAGGGTGGAGAGAGTGAGGAATAGTCTTTGTGGCAAGGATAGGGTATGAGGTGACCGGCTGGTGGGTGACAGGGAGGCAAAGATCAGGACGGCACTCAAGAGAGAAGCTCATGGCAGACAGAGAAGTCCTGGCTTGAGGAACAGAGGAGCCCAATCACGTGCTGGGGGGCAAGGTGGCCAAGGGGTCAAGAAAGGAAGTAGGAGTCTCACCTGCATGGATGGCATCCTGCTGGTGGAGATGCAGGTGAGAGTGGATGTGGGAGTGCTGGTGGTGATGGGGGGTCACATTGAGCATCTGCAGCCGGGCCAGTGGGTCATTGCCCAAGGCTGCCACCCTTTCTGCATGCTGCCTCTCAGCTGCCAGACGCTCTGCGTAGGACATGTCAGGCCGCAGGGCTGGCCCAGCGGCCAGCGCCAGACGTTCCCTCTCCAGGGGCCCCAGGCTCGGATGAAAGGGAAAAGGGTGCAGGCCAGGTGGGCCAGGCTGCAGAGCAAGGCCCCCATGTCGGGGGAAGGGATCCAGGCCTGGCCCAGGAACCCCATGTAGGGGTTCCAGCTCACTGGGCTTCACCTCGAAGCCAGGCTTGAGGCGGTCACGGAGATCTCGTTCCCGGGCTTCCCGCTCCCTCTCCCGGGCTGCTGGGTCACTGCTATACAGGGCTGGAACATTGTAACCCAGGAGCCCCGGGTCCACTGCCCCCAGGGGCACATAGAACGGGTGGTTGCGATTGCCAGGAGACATGACGTGGGGCCGGGCATATTCACTGAGAGTACGCAGGGCTGGAGTGTCAGGACCCAGGTAGGGAGGCACTGTAGCCACAGCACTGCCCGGCTCAAACGGAGGGCGATGGGGCACAGGGCCAAGAGATGGGCACTCCACTGGAGCACGTCCCTCCTGAGCCAACTTCTGTGGGGTACAAAGAAAAGAGGAGTCAGAATAGTTCTGTAAAAAGGTGGCCAGCCCCACACTACTCGTTTACCTGAGCAACTGAATGCAGCCTACCAGGAGCTTCCCTAACTCCTTCTCCTAGATAGTGGCTGTTCTTACAATCTACAGGTAGCCTGACCTGAGCTGCCCTTCAGCCAACCCAGGAAGGCAGTCCTCTCGCAAGAATCCTTTGGTCTCCATTTCCTAGACTGCAGTGCTTCCTCCTCTCCAAGAGGTGGCGCAATGACACCCCGCCCCCTCGAGCCTCCCAGCGCGATGCAAATGGAGTGTCTTAAGGAGGGAGGCGCACGTGGTGACGCACTCACCATGCTCCGCTCCAGCTCGCGCTCCTTCTCGCGCTCCCGCTCCTTCTCGCGCTCCCGCTCGCGCTCGCGCTCCTTTTCTTCGCGTGCGCGCTGCTCGGCCTCGCGCCGCACCTTCTCTACCAGGTCGGCTCGCTTCTTGGCCAGCTTGGAGCCCTCCAGCGGCACAAAGTACAAGTCGCTGCGCGCGCACGAGTTAAAGCCGCGATCCAGGTGTTTGTTGAACCTAGCAGGGCACGGAGGCAGCGCGCGCTTAGCCCCTGTGAGCGGCCCCGCGGTAACTCCCGCCCAAAGTCAGCCCCCGCAGACTGGGAAGGAGGGGCGAGGGTGTGCAGTACTTTAAAAAGCACTGCATGAGCGCAACCACACTTCCTTCCGTGCCTCCTCCCTACCTCCGTCACCCCTTCGCTGCTCCCCATCCCGGGCCCGCCCGCTCTCGAGCCACTCACCTGGCTGACTGACTGGCGTGGCTGGGGACATCCACCACCTTGGGAGGGGGCGAGGGGCTGCGGGCCGTGGGTACTGGGCTGTCGGGGGTCTCATATTCCTCGGCCGGCTCCTGTTTGATCTGCGTGGCATTCAGGGGCGGCCCTGAGGCGGGGCCGGCAGGCTGTGGTGGCAAGGATGACAGGCCCGAGGGCCCTGCAGGCGGCAGGGGTGGCCCAGGCCCTACGGTGGGCGACCCTGGCTTGAAGGTCCCTGGGCCTGCGGGAGGCGAAGCGCCTCGGTAGCCTGGTGGGGTCCCCGTTCGGAAGGAAGGTGGTGACCCCGGCTTGTATCCCGGTGGGGTGGCTGTCTTGTAGGCCCCTGGGGACTGGGCTCTCTTTCCATACGGTGGGGGCCCAGGTGGAGAGGCTGTTTTGTAGCCTGCTGGCGAGGAAGCCACTGTGGCAATGACTGTGGAAAGTGTAGCCGAGGAGGTGGTGACCGGAGGCACCGATGGGAAGGGGTAGGGCGCCCCTTGGGGGCCCTGGGAAGGGGAGGGGTGTGAACACGGGTAGGACCCTTGAGAGGAAGAAGAGTTGGAAGAGGAGGAAGAGGCTGGGGGGCCATTGGGGCCTGCTTGGCTGTAGGACACCTGGCTGTGAGGTGGGGGCAGATGTGCTGGCCCTGGTGGGTAGGGCCTCAGAGAGCCCAGGGAGGGGGACATGGCATAAGGGTGTGCATGGTGAGAATTACTGCTCTCCAGGGGGTGGGGATATGCTCCAGGTGGAGGGGGCCCAGAGCTACCATGATGTTGTTGCTGCTGCTGTTGCTGCTGTTGCTGCTGGTGGTGATGGTGATGTGTTGGAGCTGGTGGGTGGGCAGTGGGCTGTCCTCCAGTAGAAGGAGGGAAGGGGCCTGGGTGGGCATTGCTGTTGGCTAAGAGGCGGCCATAGGGAGGTGGTGGGGGACCCTGGCTCCACACAGCCTGGGATGGGAGAGAAGGCTGAGTATACTTAGGTGGCTGATTAGAGACAGAGAGGCTTGTCGGGGGAGGGAAGGAGTGGGGATAACTGGGCAGTGCCTGGGAAGCTGGGTATTGGGAGGCAGAGGCAGAGGAAGATGAAGAAGAACTGGAAGAGGAGGCTGCTGCAGAGCTACTACTGGAGGACGAATAAGGATACCTCATTGGGGGCGCTGGGGCAGAAGAGGAGGAAGCAGGGGGCAGAGGGTGCGGTGAGGGAGCAAGAGTGGGGCCCTTCTCTGGGCCAGGAGGAAGTCCACCCATACCCTGCCCCATGGCATGGGGAGAGGGTAGATGCCCAGGTAGCGGCTGGGCCCCCAGCCCAGGAGGAGAGGCTGATGCATTGTTAAGGGGTCTCAGAGCAGGTGGGGGAGGCAGGTTTGGTGTCACATGGGGAAAAGTGGCTGGTGGTGGAGCAGAGGGTAGGTTTCCACCACCCACTGGAGCGTTAGGAGCCTTTGTTGGGGGAACACCACCAGCCCCAGAGCTTGATATTGAAATGGGGGTGGTGGGTGGGGGGTGCTGCTTACCCCCACTAGGGGCCCCCACTGAAGAGGCGGCCCCTCCCCCCTTGGGACCCATTGGGGGTCCAGACAAAACCCCTCCACCAGCACCCCCAGGATAGAGCTGTGGATGAGGGGGAGCAGCCCCAGGTGGAGCCTGGAACATCCGAGATGTGGGGGGTTCCATGGAAGCATGATATCCGGTGGGTGTCACAGAAGAATGGGGTTCAAAACCAGGCTCTGGCTGTCGGGGGTTGCTGTCTGGTGGTGGAGGGGAGGGAGGAAAGAGTGGAGGTGGGTGGTAGGGGCGGGCTGGGCCCTGTGACAGGCCAGAAGACGAGTCGGAGTCATTCTCAACACTTCCAGGACTATAGATGCTGGGGGACGTGCTTCGGTTATCCTGGTCTATATCCCTCGGGTCACTGCTGCCATCGTCATTGAGGCTCCGCCCATCTAAGCTGTCCAGATCGGAGGGAGACTGTGGCCGAGGGAGCTCCTGCTGCAGAAAAGAGAGGGCCGTTTCCCCCTTTTCCTTTCCTTTCCTTTCTTGCTTCCCCTAGATTTGGGGCCTCCCTGGCACAAAATCAGTTCCCCCTCCTACACACCATTGTGCCACAATGGGATGAATATTCTTACTCAAGCCACGCCCCTACCATCTCTGGATTCCTCCACTCTCCCCACATTCTCAGTTGCCCTCTAGCAGTTACTCTTGTTTCCATCCTTATAAAACCCTAGTCCTTCTTCAAGTGTCCATCTCAAGCACCTTCTCCCTATCCACAGCTGAACCCAAATCCCTGTCTTCCACCAGTTTATATCCACCCTACTCTCAATTCCTTTACCCCTTTAACCCTTGGTTCTTAAAAAGGACCACCTTTGCATTTTCCTTATGATTTATCTGTTCCTTCCAGTAAGACTCCTCACCCTTAACCTCCTCCCCTGCCCCTTCCTGAAAATCAGGACCTAGGAAAGGAAAGGCTAGTCCCCTCCACACTTCCAGTCCCCTTTGACCCTGTCTAACCAAAGCCCTAGAGATGTCTGATGTATTATAGACAGAACTACTTTAATAAGCACTAGGATATGACTTTTCTTTTATATCCCAGGTGAGATTAAAATAGGAATCCTGCCCTGGCTGGTGTGGCTTAAGTGGATTGAGTGCCAGCCTGCGAACCAAAGGGTCGCTGGTTCAGTTCCCAGCCAGGGCACATGCCTGGTTCGGGAGCTGGGTCCCTCGTTGGGGATGTGCAAGAGGCAACTGATTGATGTTTCCCTCCCTCTCTTTCCCCTGTCTAAAAATGAATAAATAAAATCTTTTTTTTTTAAATAGTAAGATCTTAAAAAAAAAAAAAAAAGGAATCCTGAATGAAAGGAAGTGCCAGGGAAAGAACAGTCAGAAGATGGGTCAGGATGGCTGCAAGGGTCTCCCACCTCAGTTTTGGTCTTTTTTGGTGCACTGGTCTCCTCACTCTCACTCTCTGAGATCTCCTCACTCCGGCCCTGCTTGCTGACCTTTGGGGTGGAGGCTTCCTCTACTCGTGCCTTCTGTTAGAAAGAAAGAGAAAACTCTTGTCTTATACCTCCCAAGCCTCCAACATTACCCTCTGCCAGACAGGAAGCTCCCCCACAACACACACACACGCACACAACCTCAGCCCCGGTGCCTGAGCATCCTGTGGGAGGACTCAGGACAGAATACCTTGGCTGTCTGCCTAGACTTCTCGGCTTTGCCATCACTGCTCGATGTGCTGACCCCTCCAGGGGAGGCCCGGCCCCTCGATCTCAGTTCTTCCCGGGGCCCAGGGGCCTCTTTCTTCCGTCCACTCCTCATTGACATCTGAGGGAGAAGAAAGAAAACAATAAAAAGGTTTTTTTTTACATTTCACCTAACTATAGGATGTGCTTTATTTCTATTTGTTCTCTCCAGACCCTTCCCTATAGCTTCCCTGCCTCTAATCATTCATGTCTCTCAATTAGCTATCACTCACTGAGTCTTTATTCTGTCGTGTCTTCATTCTTCAGGCTGTGGAGACCCCATTCTCCTCTGCCTGGGCAGCTGAATACAGAAACTTCTCTGCTTCACCCCAAGTTCCCCACAGCTGTGGCCTGGGAAGCAGGAAGCAGGATCTCCAAGTTTCCAGTGTAGGCACCTGGAACTTGCAGGATCTGTTTTCAGTGAAGCCTGTTAGAAAAGACCATTAAAGTTTCCAAATCAGGGAACAGAGTCTGAAAGGGATACCACTGTGCTTGTCAAGGGGCTGAGCAAGTGGCCCAGCCCTAGGCCTTTCAGTCAAGAGGTACTGGCCCCATAACACTTTGCTGGCTTGCCCCATGGGCTACCCAGCTATCTACAAGTGATAGATACCACTCAGTGATAGATGGTATAGTGCTCACAATACCATCTCTTTCATCCCTGGGGAGGGCAATGAAACTCAGATGGATCTATGAACCCCAATTCTAGAGATGACACTATTTTACCCTTCACGACCCCTAGGAAATATGTGTGTACACATGAATGCCACAGGGCCTTACAAAGGAGCATAAAGAAACATAGTTAAAGTATGAACTTATTTATCGAGTACCTTCTTTATGTCAAACCTTTACATACACAATTTAATATTTACAACCAACCCTGAAAAGTAGGTGTTCTTATTATTCCCATTATATAGGTGAGGAAACTGAGGCTCAAAGATTGTGATTCTGACTTGCCAACTTCATGTGATAACTAAAAGTGAGGAACCAGTGACAGCACCTGAATCAAGCCCACCTCTCTCTCAATTCAAAGCCCATGTTCTTTCTTTTATACTTTGCTATATTCTCATCAGAAGTTGGCGCGATTAATCCTCAGAAGACCTAGATCAGCCCGAGATACAAAAAGAATCTTTTCTCACATCAGCGGAGGTGGGAGAAGACTGTCCTATTCTACAGTGCAAAGGCATACAATCCTACTAATCCCAAGACCAAATCCAGGCATCCCCAAAGAACAGTACTTCTGAGAGCCTCATAAAGACCCCTCTCTAGTACATGGGTTCCTGAAGGCTAGATGAAAAGGCAGGACTTTCCACTGTGCCAACCAAATCAGTATCAGTGAGCACACAATACAAATTTACAAAGTTGTGAGCCCATCTCTCATTTGGCTTAGATGGGGACACACACCTCCTCACAGCTGATCGGTATCTATATATGTGCCTATATAGTCAGCCAGCTATTTTCATTTACACTGGTTTGTATTTCTTGCTAAGTGTCTTATCTTTCCATACTACTGACCATATGGTCTTTTGAGAGCAAAAAGGCTATCTTGTTACTGTTCTCTTCCTCTCTATATCCCCCACTGATGTCATGCATATATGGGTGTTCTGTTCTTGTTTTTGACCTCTAAACCCACTAACTTCATAGGTCTTCTTGGATGAAGTGCTGGTGGCCTTAGTGGGAACAGAGTAAGCTTACCTGCCTGTTCTGAGTTAGGAGGCCTCACTAGGCAAGTGGTATTTCCACATCCTAGATCATATTTTCCCCAAGGAATACAAAGTAATTACTTCTCACTTACCTCCAACTGTCTGAACCATCCTGAGGCAGGTAGTGAGGGGTGAACCTAACCTTTCCAGGGAACTGAGTAGGAATTTACTTGGAGTAACAAAATAGCTAGAACAGAAGCCCCAGGTCTTTTGAACTTACAGCTGAGGCTCTGCCCAGCAAATCAGCCATTTTTCCTCAACTACAACTATTACCACATTTTTGTTGTCTAGATTTGATAGTACTGTCAACCCAAAAAGCCCCAAGAATAAAACCCAAATAACAAAAGGGGGAAAGAGTCTCAGCAAAAGTACGACGATGACGATTTGTGACTGGTGTGTCTTTGCCAGCACCTCTAGAGAAGAGTGTCCATCTTTCCTCCCCATCACCTAACGTGCTCACCAAGTCAGTTAAGAGCTACGTCAGAGAAATGCAGGAATGTACCTGGGCAATCCTAGTGTGCCCCTCCCCCTACCTCAACTTTTAAAATCAGCTGAAATCTGATAAGCAATGAGTAGTTTTCAAAGATAAAAGCAGTCATAAAAAGGCAGGTAATCCTGGGGCAAGGAGGGGCAGGGTGAGAGCAGTTAGGGTTGTATCTGAATCAAGGGCATGTTTTAGCACCAGCAAGCTAAGCTACACTCCATCTTGCCCTAGCAGCCAATCACTGTAACTAACATTTATAGATCACCTACTAAGTATCTGGCAACACAAGCTTACCCACCTTCACTGCCTTCCTGCAAAAGGAAAATGATAAAGACCAGACTGGGGAAGAAGAAAAGTGAAAACTACGGAAAGAGTCTCTAAGTAAGAACAGAAAAAGAAACTAAGGGAGAAATATGAGAGGGATGCCAGAAGGGATACAGTACAAGCACAAGGCTTTTTTGGGAAGGGCTTGCAGAGTGAATTTCAGGATCATTGGCCCAGCCCCCACCATCATTCCAATCTGCCAGACTAATAAACCAGTCCAAAGTGACTACTATATAACAATGCAGCCCAGACCAGCAGATAACAATGCACTGGCCTAACCCTTCAGAGAATCCAGGATTGTCAGAGGGACCTCGGAAATCATCTTATCTATAACCCCTTCATCTTGCAATGAAGCCAAGGCTCAAAGAAATAAGTGACTTGCCCAAGGTCACAGAAGTACAGCCAGGACTAGACCCAGGTCTCCTGGCTCCAGTTCCAGGGCATTTCCACTGTACCAGGCTGTTCCACAGCCCTTACCCCTGAGCCACCCTCACCTGAGATGGGTATGGAAAGCCCAGCTAGTCCTACAAGGTCAGGGAAGTAGGTCAAAGGTTAGCTGAGGGAAAGGGTCACTGTGTCCAAAGAGGAAAAGGTTGACGGGGAAAGGCAGACTCAAGTTTAAGAAAATGGAAGAATATCAGTGTGAAAAACAAAAAGACTACTGTATATGAAGTCCCTAATAATAAGAGATAGAATCAGCAAGAACTGCCAAAAGATGGTATAACGAAGGCAGCATTTCCATGCTCCCACCACGCCTACGGGAGAGACTTGGAGAAACACCATGACTGTCAAGTAACATATCTACCTGTGTCCAACAGACCGCTAGATGGAAGGGGGTGGACACCCTGGTAAACCTATCCACTACCTACACAAGAAATATTCTCCAGAACCCAGACAACAGTCCTAAGGACATAGCCAAAGGCTGAGGTCCAATCAACGTTCTCAACCCCCACCTATTAGACAGCCACTGGATCATTGCCATGGCAACAAAATGGCAGAACCTGAACCTCAAGAGTCTATCTCAGGGGTCCATCAGCCAGCCACTCCCAGTTGCTAAAGCAACTCCTACTCTCTTACAGTACCCTCAGGGAAGAGAGCTTAAGAGTACCTACCCCAGTAGAAGTAAGCCCATGCACAAAGGGAAATCTTTGCGCTCAAACTAGTAATGAAGGTACTCCCCCACCCCCAAACCAGAGCTAGAGGGGCAGAGGGATGCCGTAGGGGTCTGAAAGTGGAGGTGACAACTTGTCTGGAGTGCCTACAAGATGGCCCAATTCGCTCCGTTTCCACCCTCCCAGAAAGCCTTTCTCCCTAACTCTCCCGGTAGTGTTCCTCCCTCCATTAGTTTTAGGATGACCCATACTACTGGGCCCCAGTGTGCCCCTCTCCAAGAAGTAACTGTCTGAAATTGGGCGAATAAAAAAGACCAGAGGTGACCTGCAGCAGGGGAAAGAAAATTCAATCACAAAAGCGTTGCCTTCCCAATTCCACTTGGGAACACCTCGGGGTCCTCTCAAAGGTGGGCCCTTCCTTGGCCCTTTCCCCAGCTTCCATTCTCCTCCCTCATAAGCTACAATTCCTCTCTTTCCACCTACCACACCCCTTCCCCATTTCCCACTTCCCTTCCCTACATACCAACCCCAACCCCGCGTTCAGAAACCGGGATTCTGGGCCTTTGGGGCTTTTCCTGGAGACCTTATGCCCCACCTCGCTGCCATCTGTCGAATATCTTTTTGACTTCGCCCCAAAGCCCCTGCACGGGTATCCCCCGTTCATCCCCAATCAACCCTCCACCTCGGGGTCCCGGCTACCCTCTTTTGACCCATCAGCCCTCCTCCTGAGACCCTCCCACCTCCCCCCACCTGCCCGATCCTCCGGGTGCCCTGGGCCCCTTCCCTCCTCGGGGGGGCCGGCCCCGCTCAGAGCCCCAGCCTCAGGCCAGGCAGTGCCCGCAGTGGGGGGACCCGATTGGGAAAATAACAAATGGAGGCAGCGGCGACGGGAGGGGGAAGTGGGAGCGTGGGGGTGGGGGTGGGGAGCCGCGGGCCCGAACCCGGGCGTGCCCCAGGCCGAAGCGGCAGCAGATCTTACCTGGTTGTAGCTCGGGACGGCCGGCTGGCTCCGAGCGGGATTCGGGGATCCGGCGCCTCCGGGGGGCGGCGGCGGCCGCTCCCCCGCCCCCCTCTCCTCTTCCCGCTTCAGTCGCCGCCGCGACGCCGGCGGCGGCGGCCCCGACCCGCTCGGAGGGTGGCCCCCATCCCCCTCTCCCCTACCCGGCCCCGATCGCTCGCCGGGCCCGGAGCAAATCCTGATCTGGGCTCCCGCTCAGCCCCTCCCCAGGCCCGCCGCCTCCCCGCGGCCGCCGGAACACCCGGGCCGCGCCGCCGGCCCCGCCGCTCCGCTCGCCCCCGCGGCCCGGCCGCCCTCCGCGCGGCTCTGCCCGGCTGCCTCCCGCCCGCCGCCCGCGCCTGCCTCGCGCGGCCCGCACTCGCGCTCCCCTCGGCCCCCCAGGCGGCCTCCGCCCGCGGCCCCCGCCCCTTTTCGGGCGGCCGACTCCCTCGCCCCCTCCTAGACCCTCCCCGTGGCCCCCGGCGCCCCCCAACTGGGTCCTGGCCCCTGGCCCCCGGTCGCGGCCCGACGCGGGGCTGCGGGCGGGCTGGGCGGCGCGTCCGGCGACTCGCACAGGAAAGCGGCCGGCGAAGGGAGGGAGCTTGGGAGAGGGGGATGGGAGAAGGGAGGAAGAGGGAGAAGGAGGGAGCGCGGAGGAACGGGGAGCGAGGGGCCAGGAGGCAGACGCGAGGGAGGGAGCGCCAGGCGAGCTGCAAGGGGGAGGGGGATCGAAGGGGGGAGGCGCTGTGCGAGTTGGCCGCGGCCGAGGGGCCCCGGGCGCAGGGAGGGGTTCACCGCGGCTGAACGCGGGGAGCCCGCGGGCCTGGCACGGGAGCGGGCTAGGTAGGGAGGGGCTGTGGGTTATAAGGGTAGATGTGGAGGAGGTAGAAGTTGGAGGGCAAAGGGGTCTATGGCAGAGGTCGGGTGGGAGGTTGTGGGTATGAGGCAGAGATTGGGGGAATGGGGTGAGATTGGAAAGATGGAGCTACGTGGGGTCTTTCTGGGCAATGAGGTGAGATAAGAGATCAAGGAAGCTTGGGTGATAGCGTCTGTGGCAGACATGTGGGGGGGAGGTTGGGGAGGCAGTTATGACAGAGAATGGGATGGAAGTTTGGGGTCATAAGGAGGGGAAGAAATTGAAAAAAATGTTGACATATATAGGAGGCTGGGGTTTCTCGAGGAGAGTAGGATTGGGGGGGGGTGACTGGTGTTGGGAAAAGAATAGGAAATATAAGAATTTGGGGGTGATGAAGGCAAGCTGGAGAGAGACAAGTTCAGAGATGTCAGCTTGGAGTGAGGAAGGAAAGCATGAGGAACCTTAAGAAGAGATGACAGAAGTGGGGCCAGGTGCATCTTCTAAGGGGCCTGGGGTTCTGGGTAGGACAAGAGGGTGGAAGACAGGGATGGCTGGGCTCTGGAGGTGGGGTTTTTCCAAGAGAGCTGAGGAGGATTTTGATTGACAAGACAAGTTAGTTAGAATGGAGTGGGTGTGGAGGGGTTGGAGATGGGTAAAGAAGATGGGAAGGAAATGTAAGAGAAACAAGGTCTTCGGTGGCAATATGGAAGAAGGAAGTTCAGCGATGCAGAAGACAAGAGAGCAGAAGGGAAAGCAGGAGAAGAAAATAATAGAAATGGGGGAGGGCAAGGTCCAGCGTAGGGAAGAGGGGAATTTATAAGAGCGGGACACCATTCTCAGGCGCCCTGTCTGGTGGTGTCTCTGTTGAAGTCACCGTTGATGGTACTTTAGGCCCCCGGGGAAGGGGCGAGGTGGGGATTAGGCTCAAAACAAAGCCAATCCCCAGGTGCCCTGGTTCCCCAATCCCAGCCATTCTAATGTGGAGACAGTCCCCACCACGGGCCTAAGGCTCTTCCTTCTCCTCCCACTGTTCTCCAGGCAGCCTCTGACACTGTCAGTCTGCCAGCCATTCCCAGTCTTCAGCCTTGAAGCCGGTACCCCCAGCAGTCCACCACCAGTGTCTTCTGGGCTGGCTCCCTGGCCCCACACTAAACAGCAACATCTCCCAGGACAAAGGATGCCAAGACACTGGTTGGTTTTTGGCAGCTGAGAGTGGGAAGGCCAGAGAATGGGAGGGAGGCAGGCGGGGAAATAGGAAGAGCTGGAGCTGGAGTCTGGATTGGGAGCCCTAATAGCTCTCCAGATTTGGGGTGGAGGGAGGGTATATGTGAGGCCAGGACAGCCAGAGGCCAAGGATGGACCCTGAATGGCAGGATCCCCCGCAGTCTTCTGGAAAGGAAGGAGGTTGGCTCTGTAGCAGCTCTGTAGCTTTTGCCTCATATTTCCTTGGGCCAGTCTCAGCCAAGTTCTAGAAATACCCAAAAGCTCTAAAAAGACTCTAAAGCTCTGGGGACCCTAAATAAGACTTCCTTGGCCTAGGGAGGAATCACCACTCTTTAATCTCTTGCGTTGGTTAGCACTTTACCACCCCATGCCCACCTTCCTTATTCTTTGGGGTCTTCAGCCAGCTCCCTATCTCCCCCCACCCGCAATGCTCTCCCCCACCCCAGCATCCAAGGGTAGCTGCTGCTCCTATTCCCCACCTCCCAACTTTGCTCCAAGACTCCTCCTACCCCCTCATCCCCTCCCTATTACATTCTCTCTCTCTCTCTCTCTCTCTCTCTCTCTCCCACACCCCCTTCTCGGCTTAGTCTCCTGCTGGGCCCTGGCCCAAGCCCTTTCCAATTCCCTTCCAGGTTTGGTTTTTTTTGTTGTTATTGTTTTTTATTTGTTTGTTTTTCACCACTAAGGGATGGATTCCAGATGATGACACAACTGAGCCTAAAAGAAAAATTTAGGCATAGGTAGGAACAAGATGGGAGAGTCAGAAGAAAAGCCAGGGCCTACCCCTTCCAATTCCTCTCCTACCTGAGGGCCAGGCTGACAGTTCAGCTTCAGGAAGCATCACACACACAAACCACCACCACCACCATCCCTCACCCCAGCTCCCTCTCTGGCCCCAGCCCCCCACAACCCACTGGTCTCCAGGCAACGGCACAAAGGGAAAGTGGAGAGAAGGGCCTAGGAAGCCCTGGCAGAACTAGCTGTAACCCAATCCACCCAGTACCTGGGTGGTGGGGGGGCGGGCAGGCGTGGCTGCCAGAGAAGGTGACTTAGTAAGGAGGGAGAAAAGGGCAGAGGTTAGGATATGTGGCTACAACCAGAATAGGCCTGGTCGGTCCAGGAGTTACTAAAGAAAGATGAATATAATGTACCCTAGAGAAAACCAAGAGGTTTGGAGTGTGCCCCAAGGGAAACAGAAAAGGCGCCAGGAGAGAAGGGAAAGATGAGATGCCCGCACTGAAGCACTGAAATGAAGAGGCATGGTGGAGAGGGGGCAAGAAGTTCTTTGAACAGAAAATGGAGGAGGCGTCAGCGACACAGGAAGGACAGGACAGAGAAATGGGTCCTGCCCATGCAGGACTGGAATCTTCTTCTAATCTGGGAGCTGGGCAGGATGGCAGAGGGAGCCCAGGACCAGAACTCAAGAGTAGAAACAGAGTGGGAGGCCCACAAAGGGAACAACCTTGAAATTCCTCCCACCCCGCTTTAGCCAGGCTCCAGTATGGTGTCCTGCAGAACCTTGACTCCCTCTAGTGGCCACAGCTTCCCATAGCCCTTAGAATCCAAAGCACTGCAGGGGGTTGTCCCCCTGGTTGGTTTCTGGGTCCCCATCTGAATGCTGGGGCTCCATAGAAGCTGAAGAGTTATAGTGTGTCTCCAACCACACACTGGCACCCTCCTCAAAGACTGACCCAACTGGGGGGAGGAGAGCCTGTTAAGTAGTTCAGGTCCTGAATCTTCAATTTATTGGAGGACTGTTTCCTCAGGCCCTCCTCTACATCCCCTAGTACCATTCTTCCCTCCCTGGTTCCCCACCTAGCAGAGAGTGATGGCCACGCAATGCTGTCCCATTCCCAGAAGCAGACGGGATTTTGTCCGGGAGAGGCCCAGAATGGGAGCTGCTCTGGTTCACAGATTCATCTCTTCTCTGGTCAAAGCCCTTTAGGAATCTGAAAACACTTTGGACACCTTTCCCCCAAAATACACATAAACACAACATTTTTTATAACTTTTGGGATTCTTGCACCAGGTCAGGGGCTCCTAATTCACCTGGGTCCTGGGGCCAAGCTCGCAGCTGAGAAGGCAGGAGCAAGGCAGATCTCGCCTGGCTAGGGTGGCGTAAGCAACGTCATCGTCTTGCCATCTTTGTTCTACTTGTCTTCCTCCTTCTGTGTGTGTGCCTCCCCAGCTCTGCCGTTCAGTGTCACCAACTTCCTGCCTGGTGCTCCATCCTCTCTCCCCTCACATGGACTACAGTAAGACTCCTCGGACACAATAATGCACTGTGATTCAGACTTTAATGGTGGTGCTCATTTCAATGCCACAGAAGTGGTGGCAACTGTGGAACATGGCACAGGGAGGGAGACATTGCTCTGGTGCAGCTGGAGGAAGAACAGGGAAGGTAGAGCTGGGAAGAGTTCTGGGGGAGAGCCCCCAGGTGCACAGCCCCACCTCTGGCCCCAGCCAGACTTCAGCGAAGGGTTGGTACACACAAAGGAACCGCCCGCAGGGCCCTTTTCTGTTACCCTTAGCATTCCAGCAAGACTTCCCATCCCAGGCCATCTCGGGATCTACAGCCACATGAAATATAGACACTAGTGCCCCCACCTCCAGTCAGGCCAGTTTTCAGCCCTGGAGTTATGGGAAAATAATTGCTTAATTAATTAATAGGATGAATGAATGAATGAATGAATGAATAAATAAATAAATAACATAACATAACATGACATGACATGACATGACATACTAAAACCTTAGGCCAGGCATAACCAGCAGCCAGCACCTCCCTCCACCTCAGCACCATGCAGTGCCTGGCTCATATGCAACAAGGAAAACACGTGGAACCAACACAAAGCACAAGTGATATATGGCTCCTCTCTAAACACCTCAGCAAATAACCCTGATGCTCCCATCACACACCCTGATCATTATTCCACGGACCCCCTTATAATCCTCAGTCCTGTGGCCAGTCTCTGAAGAGAGAGAGTAGGAAGGAAGGAGAAGAGAAGAGTGTGGAACCCAGAGGGGGAAAGCAGAGACCGCAGGGGCGGGACAAGCCCAGGAGCAGCGCAGCAGGTCAGCCAGGGTATCTGAGGTGAAATATCACAGAGCAGGACAGGAAGGGGTTCCAGGACGATGGGAGGGGGTCCAAGTCTCCGGGAAAGGAGAGGGATCACAGCACGCTGGGATTGCGGAAATTGTGTCCTGCGAAGCGAGCTTCATCCCCCAGTTCTTCCTCAATTCTGAGAGAGATGAGCCAGAAAGGAAATGTCAACTAAGCAGTTCCAGGAGGCCCCCAGTCTCCAGGTGCCTCACACCACCTGCTCCTGTGTCCTGGCCCAAGTGTGGGCATTCCCTCGCTTTCCCATGTGACCTATAGGATTCATCCATCAGGTCACCAGTCAACCCACCTTCCAATCTTTTCTGGATAGCTTACTGGCCAGGGCACTGGAGATGGAACAGTGGGCCAACAACTTTTATCCCTGAGCCCTGGGTTTCCATTCCCCGGGTTCCCTCACCTCATGAGCTGGTTGTACTTAGCCAGACGCTCAGAACGGCACGGAGCGCCAGTCTTGATCTGAAATACCCAGAAAGATAAGGAGCTCAGTGGCTGCCCCTTCATTCCTTGAAAGGAAACTTATACTCTCTCGAAATTCCCCTGCCGCCCTCAAACACCTGGAAGGAAAGACCCACCTGAGCCTAGAACTCACCAATTGCACAAAGATCTCTTTTGCGCTCACCTGACCTGTGCACAGCCCCACCACCAGGTCCGCGATGAACGTGTCCTCAGTCTCTCCTGAGCGATGACTCACCATGACCCCCCAGCCATTCTCCTGGGCCAGCTTGCACCTGTATCCACACATCAGCGCTGACCTCCAGCCCCTCACAATGGGCAGTCTCTTCCCAGCCCCAACATTGGTCTGTGTTAACATTGATCTATGTTAAGAAATATCTGGCCCTGGCTGGTGTGGCTGAGTGGATTGAGTTCTGGCCTGCGAACCAAAAGGTAACCTGTTCGATTCCCAGTCAGGGCAGATGCCCGGGTCCCCAGTTGGGGGAGAGAGGCAATCAATCGATGTATCTCACGCCTCGAAGTTTCTCTCCCTCTATTTCTCCCGCCCTTGCCCTCTCTCTAAAAATAAACAGATAAATAAATGAAAAGAAGAACCTTGGGCCCCCTCCCTTAAAAAAGAAAAAAGAAATATTTGGAAGGACGTTGTCTGGGAAGGGAGCAGAGAATCAGCTACGGAGAGAGAACTGAGGGCTACGGTGGCTCCACGTTCCCTGTTCTCCTCAGCATCTATGGACAGGAGTGGGCCTAGAGCCCTAGCAAGAGGGGTCCCGCGACACGGGGGCTGAGCCCGAGAGAGCCAGGAGGCACTCACGCTTGAATGGCTTCAGTGACCGAGCCGATCTGGTTGACCTTGAGCAGCAGACAGTTGCAGGCCTTTTCCTCCACTGCCCGCTCGATACGCTTTGGGTTCGTCACTGTCAGGTCATCACCCACAATCTGTATCCCTACATTGGCTGTGAACTTCGACCAGGCAGCCCAATCATCCTGGTCAAAGGGGTCCTCAATGGAGACCACTGCGGGGAGAGTGATGAAGGGGCTGTTGATCCTCCCTGGGGCTCTGCACCAGGCGGGCATGATTCCCTGAAATGGCCAGATCCCCGGCTAACCGAGCCTGCCCATCCTTGCTTCCCCGTCCCCAAATAAGCCTGCCCTAATGACTCTTCCCTTGATCCATGCACAAACCTTTCCAAAAGCATGGGTTCAGAATCGTTCTCACAACCTATCTGCCTTCTCATATTTTCACAACTAGGTAGCCCTTCCTCATTACTAATCAAAATCCTTCATTCTGCAATTTATATCGAAAGCCTTTGGTAGATGTGAAGGGTAATTCAGTTCCTCATCAGCCTTCTGTTCACACATCACTTCGAGCTCCATTCAGCATCCACAGTTTTATCCATCAAAAATACTGAAATGTGCTTGTTCCCTGCCAGGTCCAGTCACCCTCCCAACATCCCTAGTTTCTTCCGAAGTCTTCCCCATGGTCCCAGGAGCTTCAGAGCACGTGACTTAAATCAAGATCCAAAGCAGATGGCACAGATCCATCACAGGTAGCTGCACACTCACACTGTATGCAAAGCCTAGGCTCTGCAGGGGGCTTCTTCAGCCCATCCCTGGTTCCTAGGTCCTTAGGACACCTCCACCTGGCACCTGAGTCAGCACCCAGTAAGGTCCAGAGTTGCCCCAACACATCCTCGATGCCCCCCTGCCCTCCTCCTGTCCTCTCTCCCACCCCCCGCCTTGCTCTCACCAGGATAATCCCTGACAAAGTCCTGGTAGAGGGACCCCAGCTGGTCCCCAGTGATGTAGCGGGAAGGGTCAGCAGGAGACTTGAAATCCAAGTCATATTTGCCATCACGATAAAACTCTGAGGCAGCGACATCCATGCCGATGACGATCTTTTCCGTGTAGCCAGCCTTGTCAATGGCTTCTTTCACCAGTTCCAAGGCTGGAGATGAAACATAGTGGAATTATTAGCAGGAAAACCAGACGAGGAGGAATGAGGGAAAGGAAGAAATTAAGGGCAGTGGCAGAGAGGACTTGCTATGGAGAAGTTTGGCTAAAGTTCTCATTGGGGATCCCCAGGTCTGGAGAGAGCAGGCCATCTTCCAGGAAGGAAGAGGAAAGAACTCGTGTTAGTAACAGTGTTTTTTTTAATATCTGTCATTTATTGCGGGCTAACTATGTCACCTAAGTACTTCACATATATGATCTCATTTAATCTCCACAATGATGCTATGAAGTAGATACTGTTACTAGCATTCCCATGTTACAGATCAGAAAGACAAAGCATGGAGAAAATAAGTAAGAGAGATCACCAGCCGGTAAGTCTTCAAGTCAGGATTCAAATGCAGGCAGTGTGGCCTCAGGTCCTTAACTCCTAGCCACTACAGGGAATGTTTCTGTTCACTATGCAGTTTCTCCCAGGGCAGAGAAACGTTAGGGATGCTCGAGGCCTAAGAAGTTGGGGTGAGAATGGGATATATTTGAAATGCCTGGAGTTTTGTGTGTCTCATCAGACTGAGAACCCTATGGAGTTAAAGGCTGGGGTGGATCCCACAAGTGACCTAGATCACCTTTCAGCTCTCCCAGGGGCTCTAGTGAGAATTTGTGGTTGCTAACGAACCTGGCTGGGCGGGTGAGGACTGCTCTCCTAGGCCTGCAGATGAATGTGGCAGGCCCTCCAGAAGCCACTCCAAGAAATGGTACCTCTGAGAGCTAGCAGGAGTCAAGGCCCACCCACCTATAGTCCTTAGGACTTGGTGAAGTGTCTGGCCCTTCCCAATGGCCCAGAGCTGGGAGTGGGGTTCCTGGTCTCACCTTCACTGTTCTCCAGGATATTGGGGGCAAAGCCACCCTCATCTCCCACATTGGTGGCATCCTTGCCATACTTGTCCTTGATGACCCCCTTGAGGGTGTGGTAGACCTCTGCCCCGAGTCGCATGGCATCACGAAAGCTCTCGGCACCCACTGGAAGGATCATAAACTCCTGCATGGCCAGCTTGTTGCCAGCATGAGAGCCACCATTGATCACATTGAAGGCCTGGGAGCCATAGGACAGAAAAGTCACTGAGCATTTTGCTTTCCGCCTCTGGGAGTGTTCGCACAAGATCCAACTTGCCCCCAGCTTCCCGGACTCTGAGCCTCACATCCCCATCCTTTCTCTTCCATTGCCCCAATTCCCTTGCCTTCCATCAGCCTTGGCAAGGCTTCATGCTCCCCTGCCCCCACCCCGGGAGAGGCACAGACATGGCACGGTGCTCACCGGCACAGGCAGGATGAGGTCTGAGTTCCCAGCCAGCTGAGCAATGTGGCGATATAGGGGCAATTCCCGCTCAGCTGCCCCTGCCTTACACACGGCCAGGGACACACCCAGGATGGCATTGGCCCCAAACTTGGCTGGGAGATTATAGAGAAAGGCACTGAGCAAAAATGTCCCCTTCCCCTTCTAGCCCTTGCCTCCACCTATACTCCACAAAGGAGCCAGTAAAGAAGACCCCTTCCTCCCTCCTCTCCTGCAACATTTCATCCATTCTCTCCTGAAATAGCAGGGCAATTGGGGAGGAGGTGACAGGAAAGGGCAGAGAACTACACGTTATTTCTAAACATCCCCAGACCAGGCTGTCTCATGCCAACTCCCTTCTCTTTATGTTGCTAAGTTCTTCCCTCTGTCTAATGCCACTCCCCGCACCTCCCCCTACCCCACTGCAGTTAAACTCATCTTCTTCTGCTCTGATTTGGGGGGGAGGATGGAAGAAGTCCTTCCTTAGGAAGCTCCCACAGCGCTGGCCCCTTCAGTTCTCTGTCAGCTCCACACATCCCCATCCTCAGCCTCCCCACTTTTTCCCCCTGCCCCCGCTTACATTTGTTCTCAGTCCCATCCAACTCCAACATCAGGTTGTCCAGCTTCTCCTGCTCCACCACAGAGAGACCCTGCGGGCAGAGCCACCATCACGCAGGGCCAGAATGGAGCTGGGCCCTAAGACACAGGGCCTCCCTTCACACAGGCTCACATCTGGCCAGGGTCCAACCAGGTTCCTGCGACAGTGGCCTGTCTGGATCAGGGGACCTGAGCCCCCACAGGAGCAGAGGGCAGTAAGGGGTCATCTTCCCACCCTTCCCCAAGGGGTAGGCCTTTCTTCCTCCTCTTCCTCCTCCCCTGACCCAGGATTCCTTCCAGGACCCTGGTCCTGCCACCCCCAGCAAATAGTGAGCCTCACTGAGCTGATGAGGGCTGGAGCAATGGTGGTGTTGATATGGTCCACTGCCTTCATGACACCTGGGGAGAGGCAAAGAGGCCGTGTTGGGCCAGGAGGGGTCAGGAGGGGCCAGGAGGGGCCAGGAGGGAAAAGGGCTGAAAGGAATGCAAGCAGAGGCTTGGGGACTAGTGCGAGGTAGGAGTATAAAGCTCACGGGCGAGAGAGCTTGAAAAAGAGAGAGGGCCTCACCTTTGCCTAAGTAACGCTGTTTGTCCCCATCCCTTAGCTCCAGAGCCTCATAGATCCCAGTGGAGGCTCCACTGGGCACTGCAGCCCTGAAAAGACCTGGGAGGGGGACATGGAGTGAGGAGGAAAAGAGAAAGACACTACAGGGACCAGGGATCCCTTCAGCACTTCAGGTCTCCTGCCTGCCACATCCAGCCCTCTCGCCACACTGCTCCCTAATGCAGACACACACAGAGACACACGCACAGCTCCCTAATACACACAACTACTCCCTCATAGATACAAACTGCTCACTAATAAACACATACAAACACTGCTCCCTAATACACACACATACAGACACACACTGCTCCCTAATACACACACATGCACACAGCTCCCTAATGCACAATTACTCTCTAATACACACACACACTGCTCCCTAACACACACTGCTCCCTAGTACACACACATATACTGTTCCCTAACACACACATGCACACACATGCAGCTCACTAATATACAACTATTCTCTAACACACACGTTGCTCCCTAATACATGCACTGCCCCCTAATACACAGAGTCACACAATGCTCTCTAACACACACATGCACACAGTTCCCTAATACACTACTCCCTCATACACACACATACAGACACACACTGCTCCCTAACACACACATGCACACATGAAGGCAGATGCACAAGCAAAGGCCTCCTCATCCTTCCCACTGAGGCCAGCTGAAGTTAGGTATTCACATGCACACACACAGGTGCATTGACAGACACGCAGAGGCAGGGCATGCATCATACACTTAACTAGAACACAGAGATCTGTCTATCCTAGCTTCCCTGGACAACAGGATCCAACCCCCACAATCCAGGCTATGAACCTGACCCAGCACCCCCATCCCTGCTGGGAATCAAGGAAACTGTCCATCCCAGGCTAGGGCAAACCCAGCACTGGGTTTGAGGGGGTCGAGGGGCGGCGTTCTGGTCCAGGCCGGCTCAGTACCTCTGGCAGTGTAGAGATCCACCTCCACCGTGGGGTTTCCACGGGAGTCCAAGATCTCCCGGGCCCAGATCTTCTCTATCGACATGATGGCTGGGATCTCCTTGGGTGGAAGGGAAGGAAGGAGAAAGGTAAGAGGCTTAGAGGGGTGGAGCCTGAGATCAGTGGGAGGGGCCAGAGGCGAGGAAGGATGGGAAAGAGGTTACTGCAGTGGGTGGGGGTTGGGGAGAAGCAGGCTGCTGCCGTCGGCCGTAGAGGCCGTAGAGGGGATTTCCCCCCACCCCTACCAAGGGGAAAGGAGAAGGTCAATGCAGTGAGGAAGGGGCGGTCACTGCAGTGGGAGGCGGGATAAGAGCCGACACTGAGGTGGGAGGACGCCGCAGTGAGGAGTAGAGGGGCCCGGCGAGGGTTCCCTCATCCCCTCAGCCGCTTCGGCAGCCAGCTGGTGGGGTTCCCCCAGATCTCCTCCGAGCGGAATGGCTGCCAGGTTTGCCTTTTTCCCTGGAGCCAAGAAGAGCATGGGTAGTCTAAACAGCCGCAGCCTTTCCTGCAGGGCCCCCATCCCACCCAACTCAACACCCAGTCCCCACGCCAAGGTCCCAGTCTCTCCCCCCACAGATGTACAGTAGAGAATCTGAGGAGAGGGTCCTGGGAAAGGCTCGCAGTCCCTGGGGGCTGCCGCGGGAAGGGAGGAGAGGGACGGCAGGGCTCGGCCCGTCTTCCCGCTGCGCCTGGACAAATTCTCCGCTCCCCGCGCCGGGCGGGGCGACGTGGAGAGGAGTGGGAGAGGGGCCGTCTAGAGGAGTTCGGGGATGCGGCGGAAGGGTGAGAGAAGCCATCTCCCCAGACGCAAATCCAAGAGGAAGTGCCAGGATAACAACGCGCAGCCGGGGGAGACCCCGAACTCCATGTCGATGGAACCCGAGGCGAAGCGGGGCGTGGGGAGAGGGAAGGCCTGCGTGCAGGGCTGGTGCTCAACTGAGGAGGGGGCGACAGCCAGAAACCGAGAGGAGCGGTCCGAGAAGGCGGGGAAGGAGGGCGAGGAGGGTGCGGGGGAGGCGCGGGGGACAGCAGGTGCGCAGCGCCGGGAGGGAGCTGCGCGCGGGCCCGGGGAGCGGGGCGGGGGCGTGGTGGCCCGGGGCTGGACCGGAGGGGTGCAGGGGCTCGGCCCGGGCTTCACCTCAGGGCTGCAGACTCAGGCGGCGGCGGTGGCAGCGGCGGCGACAGTGGCGGCGGCGCAGAGAGAGCGGGAGTGGCGGCGGCGACTGCGGCTCCCGGGCGGGCGACGGGCGGCGGACGGGGGAGGCGCCGATAGGGCCGGGCGGGCGCATGTGACCCGGAGCCCCCGATGAGTCAGGAGCCGCGGGTGGAGGCGCACGTAGGAGGGCGGGTGGGGGGCCGGTGGGGGTGTGGTGGGGGAGGGCTGGGGGCGACCCAGAGCCTGCCTCTACCAGCGCCCACGCGAGCTCCTGCCCACGTCTCGACCCCCTGGGAAGTAACAGGCACAGTCTCACTGGGGAATCTGTGTCCTGAGGCCGCCACAGCCAGGGAAGCCTGTGACAGACTCCGTACCGCCCAAACCGGTCAGACACAAGAGTATCAAAATGTCTCTTTATTCGAAAACCGAGCTGCTCTTAAACACCCCAGCCCACCTCCGTAGCCCCTCTGCAGCCAACTCTACCCGCAGCCCCTGGGCCAGTCCAGGCTTGGCTCCCACCAGACCTGCCTGAAGGATGCCGGCTGCTAGGCTTCGGGCGGAGCTCAGGCCCTCCACCCCGCTGCCCAGGTGCCCGCAAAGTCTGGGCCGCAGGCCTGATGAATCCCCAAGTCTGGAGCTCGAGAAGGCATTCTGTCTCCGGATGAGGGTGTGCGTGTGGTGACCCCTGCTACGGGAGTCTTCTCAGGTCTTGGGGCCAGTATCTTTGATCCCCTGGAGGGAGAGGGCAGAGGTAAACCCTCTGGGCTCTCCTGCATTCTCACTGCTGCCTCTGCCCCCATCTCAAAGTGCCCAGGTGCTACACTTCTCTGGGCTCATCTCCTCAGTCTCTTTCTGCCTCATCCTGCCCTCCTTTCTTCCCCCGCCCCAAGTCCTGTTGTTTTCAGCTTCGGCTTTTTAGTGCAGGATCCTTCCCTTCTGCTTCTCTGCTAGACTCAGCTGCACTCCTGGGACACTGCCGACCACCTCCCTCCCACTACCACTATCTTGACCCCGACCTGGCCTTTCCAACTGATCTTCACTCTAGGTCAGACTTGGCTGCCCACCCACACCAACATCTCTGCCACCCCAGTTCTTTTCACTTATTCTTCTGGCTTCCTGATGTATCTCCTGTCTTTTCTCAGCCCCTCCCAGGTCCCGCTGGTTCTCTCTCCTCACTTCGAGACACCCCTTGACTCCTAACCCTGATCTCTCCGAGGGTTTTCCTTGCCTTGTCCCTTCCTCACCCTCCTCCTCCTATAGCAACTTCTCTCCCCACCATGTGCCAGGCCCTTGGCCTTTCTTCCTGCCTCCCTGCTGGCTTCCTTACTCTCCTTGAAGGCTAGAAGAACTGCTTCTACACCAGTGGCGGGTCCAGTGCCTCATAGGGCTCAGCCTCCTGCTCCTGCTCCTCCTTCATCCTCTGACGAATCTCGTTGGCTTCCGCCCGATCCTCCTCCTCGAAGAACTCCTTGTCCAGACGTTCCAGGTGTGGCATCTGCACCAGGGCCTCCTGGCGGTACTCGTTCTCATCTGAACATGGGTTGTCCAGGAGCACCAAGGCTCGCAGCTTGGGCAGGTCTTGAAGCTTGGCAAGCTCCCGCAGGTTGGTTATCATATTGCCCCTGCCAGTATCATCGGGAAGGGTTCACGGGATTTTGGGGGCCAGCGGCCGGGAGTGAGGTCTCTAGGGGAATCTTCATGGGCCCCACTTTCCCCAGAAACACCGCCTCTATGGAATGGCCTGCCTAGCATTGCCAGGCACGCTGCAGAGGTACTGTCCAGCACCACTCCGGTCCTGCTTCTGCCTTTCAAGGAGTCCCTAAGTGCCACATTTTATTCTGTAATGTGTCATATTTATCCTTTTGGAGCAGCAAAACTAGGTCACAGCCCTGTCTTGTAGTTGGGGAGCAGGGGGGGAATCTCCTTTGCAGGGACAGATTTCTGTGTCAGTGACACCTAATCAGAGGTTGGAAGATAGGATGTGGGCCAGTGAAGGAACCGGGATTGAAGCTCAAGGTGGTGGGTGCTATGTTGGTGCTCCCCACTGAAAGGGACCTAGAGGTAGGGATGGGCTGGGACCTCCCAGCCTGAAGAACAAGCTTCATCTCCTAATATACTTCATTATACAGTTATTCTGTGTTTATTTTCGTGTTCTTGCTTCAAGCCTTTATAAAATCAGGTTTAAATGTTTCCACCTTATGTCAGTGGAGGTGCTCAACCTCATGCCATGTTTCTTACCGGGGGTACCACATGCCCTTTGTGCTGGGCTGTCCTGTGCACTGCAGGAGGTTTAGCATCTTTGGCCCCAGAGGCACCTCCTAATGATTGAAACAACGCATCTCCACTGCACTTACTTCCAAACCTCCCCAGTGAACAGTGACTGAGAATGGTCCACTATCTCTGTTTAGACTATTAACAGGAAAACAGAAGTCCCTCCACCCTACCAGACCAATGTGGCAGAGCTAATTAGCAAGAGATTGCTCCATGATTTAAGGTTGGAGTTGGGGTTCAAGATGACACCACCTCTCCCTACTTGGACATTCTGTTTCCATTGCCAGCCTTGGCTGAGGAGGCCTTGTTGACTAAGAAGGCAGTTTCCTTACGTCTTTGCTTAACGAACACATAAAATCCGCCATCAGACAAGAGTGGCTGAAAGAAAATGCCCCTGACCCCTAGTGCTTTTCTATCTAGAGATATTCTTTCAAATATTTTTCTCTGCTCACATCTGAGCACATCTTGTGTTTTTTATCAGTAAGGGGGCCTTACAGGTGGGGCTCAGATAAGAGAGGCAGGAAATGGAAAGGGGAATTGGGGTCCAGAATATAGAGAAGCAGAGTAGAAATTTATATGGGATAGGGCCAAAAAAAAAAAAAGAGAGAGAGAGAGAGTTGGAGCCAGACTTAGTCCCTTGAGAACAGAGACCATCTTTGATTCTATTGGATATTCCCAAAACACAGCACAAGGCCTGGTACATAGCACATTCTCAATAACTGTGGATTGAATTAATAAGGATTTGGGGGCCTCAGACTATAGAGATCTTAGTGTTGCAATTAGGACTGAATGCAGAAGAAAGCAAGGAAAGGAGGGATGAGGATCAGGATGGAGGATGAAGTGGGAATCTCGGAGTGGGCTAGGATTGGGTGATTGGGTCCAGGGAAGAACACAGGGTCAAAAGCTGCTTCTGGTCAGGGGTAGGAGCACAGAGGGGCCTGGAGGGGGTGCATACCTCAGGTTGAGGTACTGCAGTGATTTCATTTCCTTGGAGAAGCCACTCAGAGTTTCAATCTGGTTGTCTCGAAGGTGCAACGTAGTGAGATTTTTTAGGTCCTCCAAGCCTTCCACCTTCTTCAACATGTTCTGCGCCTAGACTCCAGGATACAGTAGATATATTGGGAGAGGGGAGAGGGATAAGGAAGGAAAGGGAGTCAGAAAGAGATGCAGCAAAAGAGGAAATCTAAGAGGTAGATAGGGAGGGATGTAGGAAGGGAGTGGAAGGGGACAGAGATTGGTAATATGAATAAAGAAATCCAAGAGAAGCTGCCAGTCCAGAGAAAGGTCAGCAGTAACCCCGTACTGACTGCTCATCCCACCAAAGCCACCTCTGATTAAGGAGGCCACGCTTCAGCCCACCCCCAGGTCTAAGAGGCTCCCTGCTCTACTGAGCAGAAATGACTTCAGCACCATCCTGGCATGAGGAAGCTCAAGAGTCTAAATGACTAACATTTAAGTGGCCTCCTTAGCCGGATGCCTGTACCTTAGTTATGGCACCTTATGCAAAGCAAACCGTTTCTGCATTACCCTGCATTACCCTGCATTATGTATTATCAGCCCTGCTAGGTGGTCAGCAGCTTGCTTGTTTTCACTTTGCATTGCCACATCATCTGGCATCAAGTAAGGGCTCAATAAATGATACCAATTATCATTGTGATGATAGAGTTAGCAGTTCAGCCTACTAGAAGCCAGGCATCCTGGCCCCCCCGATAGTGCCCTCTTCCCTGCACCAGTCACCCCCTGACCCAGCAAGCTACCAGGAAGAGGTTCTTCAGCTTAGGGAGCTTGATTCCCAGTGTGCTTTCCAGCTGGTTCCCTCGAAGCTCCAGTGTGTGCAGGCTTGTCAGTTTTTGAGGGTCCAGACCTGTCACCACGCGGATGTGGTTCCCTGAGAAGCAGGAGGGTGTCAAGAGCTCAAGCAGCCACTCCTAAATGTTCAGTAGCAGAACCTGAATTTGGGGAGACTCTTCATCCTTCTCTCCTTCTAATGCCAGGTGGCTATGAGGAGAGACAAGCCCAGTTTAACACCTTCCTCAAGTCTTTGCTCAAATACCAGCTTTTCAATGATGCTTGTCCTACCTGTTTGAAATTGTCACCTGTGTCCACCCAATCGTTTCTTTTACCCTGATCTATTTTTTCCATAATACATATCTCCTTTTAACTTAGTGTACAAATTTACCGATTGTGTTTATTGTGTTCATTGTCTGTCTCCCCCATCTAGATTGTAAGCTGCGTGAAAATAGGGACGACTTTTTTGTTCATTGTTTTATCTCCCATACATAGAACTGCCATTATGAGCCATAATGTGTCTGAATGAATAAATGAATAAATGCAAATTGCTGTGTGGCACAGCCAAGGACCACATTTCCCACTTCTGTTGGCCCCAGGCTAGGAAGGAAAGAATCCGCATAGCCCATCCTAAGGACCTACCTTTGAGATTCAGGATGCCTAGACGAGGATGAGAGATGCCCTCAGTGTCAGTGATCTGGTTATAGGCAAAACTGGCAACCTGCAGGTAGGGCAGTTCATTCAGCTGGGCGCTCTGCAGCCGGTTGCCATCAGCCTTGAGCCAGAGCAGGTGGGTGAGGTGATTGAGTGGAGATATGTCTGTCAGATGGTTCTCAGAAATATCCACATAGCGCAGATGGATGTAGGAACACAGCAAGGAGATATCCGTCAGATCTCTAGGAGATGGCAGAGGCCACGGCTAAGGTGAGGATCCAGCAAGGGCTGGCAGAGGTGCTAAAGCAGAGGGCAACGTGGAGATGGCTTATAATGGGGAGAGGAATGGGCGATATAGGGGGGAAGTGAGGGGGATAAGAGAAGGTAGATGGGTTCTTAATAGTGGGCAAGGATCTTGTGTCTGTGAAGGGCTGAGACCTTACACTCTGAAGGACAAGTGAGGGAGTCCAGCAGGAATCCCCACACCTCCTCTCACAGCCTCCAATCCCCAGGCCAGCCCTGACACGGGGAGTCTCAGAGGTCCTGAGAAGTAAATTCTATCCTTCCCTCCAACTGGCCCAGGATGAGAGAGATCCAAACTCTCAGCCGAAACACCCAAGAATGAGGATGAGGATGGGGATTGGGCTCCACAGCCTCGGTCCTCTTCTGCACCACTCCCCCAAACGCACCTCTCTTTAACCTCCAGCTTGGCATAAGCATGGGCCAGTCCATTGCCAGTCTTACAGAGCAAAGAAAGACCTTCCTTCATCATGTCTTCCGTGAGGGGGGTGGTCATCCACTGTGGAGGAAGTAGAGTCAGGCATCCCTTTCCAGCCCAGCCCTTTCCTTAGCCCTAGGACCCCTTCATTCCCCTGCTCTCACTTCCTCAGAGATGGCTTCCTCCTCTTTCCTGTCATCCTCCCACTCCTCTGTTTCCTCATAATCTTCCTTTTCAAGATCATCCTGGTCTGGCTCAAAATCTTCCGGATCCTCTTCATCTGACATCTTTCTTCCCTGCTGAAGGCTCTGGAGTCTGATCAAGCCGGGTCCTGGTCCTGAGAAAGAAAGCCTCCTCAGTGTTCGCCCACCCTCACCTCCCTCACTTCCACTGAGGGGAAGGCGGGTGCTAACCCTGCCATCACCTCTCATCTCTTCCCAGCTATACTTCTTTCCTCATCCCAATGAACATCTCATTTTGATTCCCAACCTCCATATTTTCCACCAAGGACCCCTCTCTTTTCAGGATGCCTTTCCAGGCCCCTGAGACCTTTCCTGCCCTTCACAGTGGCTCCATCTCTCCGCCAGCAGCTCCGTCTCCCTGCGTCCTGGACTTCTCCTCCCCACCTCTTCCCACCTCTCGTACAGACCCCTCCCCTCGCCTTTCATCCCTAACCCCTGCCCCTCTCCTTTGTTCTAACTCTCCCGTCCTGCTTGGCCCCATTTCCCTGTCCCCTCGGGGACCCGGACACCAGCCTGACGCAGTCTCCGATCCTCCCACCCAATCCTCCTCCTCAGAAGGGCGCAGACTCTGGTTCTGTTCAATTACAAGCAGTTCTGGAGAGGGTGTTGGGCCCGAGAGTGTAGGGTTGCTTGGCAAGAGGGGGAAGGGCGACGGAGGCGTTGTGTACTGTGCTTATGGCAACGGAGGGGCGAGGCACTGGACGTCAGCAGCTGACAACCGTTGAGAGAAGAGCCACGACTAACTGACCAGAATCCGTAGTTGACAGGTTACAAACTCATTTTCTCAAACCCAGGAACGCGAATGAGGGGCGTCAATTGGCAGAGAGCAAAAAGCCGGGGGCGGGGCTTAGAACTGTGCACTGGGGAGGGAGAGGGGGCGGGGCTGCCATTACTTTCTCTGAGGCCTTAAGGGGACTGGACATCCTCAATGCAAAGTACTGTGAATTCAAAAGAAACTCATCCCCTGAAACAAAAGGCCGGGGTAGAGGAGTAAAAATACCAAGGTGAATGGACTGGTTCCGGCCCCGGCCCCCACCCCCGCATCTCACCTTCCCCGACAGGTCCTGTCCATTCGTTTTTTTCAGATAGACCTTTGGAGTGGAAGAAGCCCAAACCCAGTAAGACCAGAGTTGAAGTCCTGACAAATCTGTAGTTTACTAGCAATTTACCTAAGACTCCACTTTCTTAACTGTGAAAGAGACTTAACTACACCAACTGCCAGGGATAGAGTATGAGTCTAACCTATGCTAAGGCACTGTACAGATTACTAAACCCAGCTTGGGAGCATTTCACTCCTCCTTATATCTTGGACTGGTTTGATGCAAAACTTTTGGGGAGAAAATCCAACAAGTGTCTGCTAAACTACCCACACAACGTTGTTACATAAATAATCCACAGGAACTGATATAGGCAAACCCAGACACTCAGGCCTGTGACTTGCCGAAGGAGACAAAAACAGAGAGGTTGAGATGCAATAATGTTTTGTGCCAGACATCATGTGAGATGCCTTTACAAGTGATATTTAATCTCCACTCCAGTCCTGAGAGATAATATTTGAAAGAAGAGGAAACTAAGACCCAGGGTGGTTAATATTTATAACACAATTCCTGCCTAGGGAAAGGGGGAGATTACCAGTATTGTGGAATCTAATATAAGTAAAACAATTAGGCAACAAGGTAAGATATCATGTGATTAATTGTGAAATCGTGTGTTACGAAGTGGTCCAATGGAAGATGTCGTGGGCTGGAAATCAGGAAATATTATCTCTTGCCCTGTCCAGCTTGGGTAATACAGTTAACGGACAAATATGTTTTAACATACTTTTGTTAAGCACTCTGTGCCAGGCTGTGCCTTCTGGGCACTCAAGGACAGTAAAACACGGTCCTTGTTTTCAGGGGCCTTACAGTCCAGTGACAGGGTTAAGTAAACAAGTAATTCAGTATAATGAGTGGTCGTAATAATGACACCCGACATTTACAGAGCTTTTACTTAGCGCTGGGATAATTTTATAGTACATGGGTGTACATAATATCATATCCTCAGTACATTGAGTCCAGACAGAGGAAGCACCTTTGGTAAGGCCTGAACGAGAAAGAACTCAATGCCTGTGCAAGGAAAGCATGTAGTTCTGCTGGCTGGAACAGTACGTGTGCAAAGGCTGGTGAGGCAGGGTCAGCAAACAGGAATGTGGACTTTATCCTGAAAGCTGTGAGGAGCCGTTGGAGGTGTTATTTTGTATTTCGTTGAAGGACTGAACCCGCACTGTGTAATGAGATTAGATACTCTATCCTCCTTGATAACACCCTTCCCCCCATGGCTGGTCTAAATAGAATCTCCCTCTGTTATAAAAGTAGTAATTAAAATGAAATAAAATAACAGAGAAGTGTGTAAGAGGAACATAAAAGTCCATGATCTCCCTCATCACCACCCTCATTTTTTAATAAAGTTAATTTATTAATGAAGATGTTTAAAAAACAAAAGTGGTATCAATCATACATACTGTTTATCAACGGGATTATTGTCATTTAAAAATATGTTTTGGGCCCTAGCTGGTGTACCTCAGTGGTTGAGTACAGGCCTGCGAGTCAAAGGGTCACTGGTTTGATTCCCAGTCTAGGGCACGTGCCTGGGTTTCAGGCCAGGTCCCCACACATTGATGTTTTGCCCCCTCTCTTTCCCGCTGCCCTTCCCCACTCTAAAAAATAAATAAATAAAATCTTTAAAAAAAATGTTTTGGACCCTGGCTCAGAACATTGAGCACCGGCCTGTGAATGGAAGGGTCACCAGTTTGATTCCCAGTCCGGGCACATACCAGTTAAGGATGTACAAGAGGCAACTGATCAATGTTTCTCTTCCTCTCTTTCTCCCTCCTTTCCCCTCTAAAAAAAAAACACAAAATATTTATTAAAAAATCTACAAAAATACACTTTGGACATCTCTCATATCACTAAACATAGATCTATCTCTTTCTTTTTGATGGTTGTCTATTCTTCCATTACATGGCTATATGGTAATTATTAAACTGTTCCCAACTGATGGATGTTATCTGTAAAAATTGCCCACATTATAGACAATGCTACAACAAAAATCCTCATGGATATATCCTTACTATTCTACATAAGTACTCTGTAGCAGTACTTCTGAAATTGTAATGTACATAGGAATTGCCTGAGGACCAGATTAAAATGAAGCTTCTGAACTTACAACTGATGCCATTGCTGCTTGTCCACAGATCACGCTTTGAGTAACATGGCTCTGTGGAATACAGTCTTAGAGGGTGCAATTTCTGGTTCAGGGATATGCACTTACCTTTGCCAATCATAATAGGTTGAAAAATAGATATGTCTAACATTATTTTAATTTGCATTTTTATTGTTGGTGAAGTTGTTTCTTTTTGTTTGTCCATGCACTCGTATTTGTTTGCATTTATTTTACAAATTGTCTTTTCATATTCTTTCTCATGTTCTTGCTATGTCATTTTTAAAATTGATTTGTAAAAGCTGTTTTTGATTTGGATATTAACTGTGGCAGAAACTGCCACTTTGCCTATCTGATATTCATTCTTCCTTTTTTCTCCCTAACAGAGCTGTTTTTAAAAAGCCGGGGAAGTTTTAGTTTATTAACATGTAACTAACATACCATAAAATTCACCCACTTAAAATGTACAGTTCAATGGCTTTTAGTATGTTCAGAGTTGTGCAACCATCATTACAATTAAATTTAGAACATTTTCATCACCCTCAAAAGAGGCCCTCTACCCCTTGACCACAGTGTCTCGATCCTCCCTCCACTCCTGCCCCTGGCAACCACTAATCCCCTTTCCGTCTTTATAAATTTGCCTATTTTTTTACACTTTATATAAATGAAACCATACGACATGTGATCCTTTATGACTGGCTTCTTTCTCTTGGCATAATGTTTTTAAGATTCATCCATGTTGTACCCCATATCAGTATTTCATCTCTTTTAAATGCTGAACAATATGTCATTGTATGGTTTTTAGTCTTAAATTCATCTGAAATAATTTTTGTGTACAGTGTGAGGTAGGGATCTAACATTTTGCCAAAAGGGAGCTGATTTTCTCAACGCCATCTGTTTATTAATCCCATTCTCTACTGATTTAAAATGCCATATTTTTTAATATATATAAACACACACACATATAGCGTATACACACACACACACACATATACACATATACACACATAGACACATAGGGTTTCTGAACTATTATTTTCCATTGAACTATATGTGTCTGGTTATTTCTGCTTTAGTATCATACTGTCTTAGCTATTGATTTTTCTGTATATATTATGTATCCTGCTACCTTATTCGTTCTAATAATAGAGTAGATAGTCTATCCCAGAGAAAGAAGTGGGGGAGTTCACTAAAGCTTAAGATGCTAAGTTTTTAAAATATACAAGCAGAGACCCAAGAAAACCCAGAAATTATTTATAAAAAATTGTATATTTATTCTTACATGTTTAACTTCAGTCACCTTTGAAGTACTCTCCATTTGATGAAACACACCTATTGAGATATTTTTTCCACTGCTCAAAACAGTTTTTGAACTTGTCCATTTTGATGCCTTTTCAGTGCTTCTGCCATTTTTTGTTTCATCTTTCCACACTGGCAAACATTTCCCTTTGAGGACTCTTTTCATCCAGGGAAACAAAAAAAAAAGTTGCTGGGGGAAGATCAGAAGACTAGGGAGGTTGGGGCACAGGGGTCATGCCGTTTTTTGGCCAAAAAACGTGGTGTGGGCAAGTACATTTGTAAATCACCTGTCATGAAATGGGAAAACACACTGAGTCTTCAAAAAAAAATTCCACTGAAGAGGAATGTAGTCTCTCACAACGTCAGCTGGTACACCGATACAGATGGGTTCCTAGAACACTCACCTAGTGGGAAAAGCCTATACTACAAGGGGCCTACACTCCAGAAGATAATTCTGGGGTTTTTGTGTCCCTCCTCATATAAGAAATGCAGATTAAATACATATGGTATATGATTCACCGAAGGTGGAAAATCCTGAAGCAGAAAGAATGTGAGCCCAAGGATGATAAGGGCCTGAAGTGAGAAGGTGGGATAGAGAGGAAAGTTCAACAGGACTCAGTAACTAAAAAGACATAGAGTATGGAGAAGAGAAATATAGCCAAGGTCTGGCTGAATCTAGGATTCCTGGAAAAATAGTATTGGCAATGAAAGGAACGGAGAGGCTTGAACTTGGAGCTGCAGAAGATGACCTTTCTTTTGGACTTACTGAGATTGCAATGGTAGTGGAACATCCATATGGAGGTGACCATTATACCCCTGGAGACAGGGGCTAGAGCTGAGCCTCGAGATGCCCGATCCTTTTGCTCCACTGTACCTGCCAGGACTGCAGCCCACAGTGCTGCTTTCTCATGTCTGAGTTTTCCCACCGTCGCGTGCTGGCTGCAGGTAGCACATCAGGGACCCAACTGAAACCAGATAGAGAGAGTTCCTTTTTGTAGCTCTCTCATAAGAGCAAGGAAGCTTCTTTTCCAGAATTCCCTGCTAGCCCGGGATTTATTTTTATGTGAAATAATAAATGTCCTTATGAAATGTCCTTTAATGCCATTTGGTCAGAGTTTTTGTGACTCAATGGAAATCATCTTGAAAACACCCGTCTTTTCTTTGTATCTCTACCAGCAACACTTCAGTAAAAGGTGTGTGTACATGTTTCCCATATTTCACATTCAGATTATACTCTAAAGATTAAATAACATTTATAGCGGTGATGTGTTGGTAAATGTTTAACAGGCTCTCCAGGGAGAAATAAAGCCCTAATTTTTAGCATTTGCTTATTTCTCTGCTGTAAATGCTCCTACCATGGCTTATTTCAAGCTAGCAACTCATAATGTGGAGTTTCCATACATGACCATACAGACACAATAGAGGAAAATAACTTCAAGAGCATAAATAATAGTAAAATTATTACAGGCTGAATTGTGTCTTCCTAAAAGCCCTATGTTGAAGTTCTAACCAACACCCAAACCTGACTGTATTTGGAGACTGGGCCTTTAAAAAGATGATTAAATTAAGATGAGGCTATTTAGGTGGGCCCACTGGTATCAGTAAAAGAAGGGGAAATTTGGACACACGTGCACAGGGAAAAAGACTGTGTGAGGACGCAAAAAGGCAGCCATCTGCAAGCTACGGACTGAGGCCTCAGAAGAAATCAGACATTCGTACTTCCTCTTGTACATCTTGCCCACAAAGCTGTGAGAAAGTTAATTTCTGTTTAAACTATGTAGTATTTAATTATGGCAGTTCTAGAAAACTAATACAAAAATGTAGTAAAATATGAGAAAATGATGAGTTTTGAGTACTTTGTTTAAATTATGTATATACAATTTAACTTTTATTTTTATTTTTTAGAATTACAGCACCAAATTTTAATTCCTGAATTTTACATTTCAGGATTAATATCACCACATGCATACAAACGGTGTAAAACAAGTACAGTGGTATTTTTCAATATAAAATAAACACTTGTTTTAGAAAAACTCTACTCCATATTTATACAGACAGCCTAGCTTTTCCAAACAATAGCCAAAATTAAAATTAACCATAAAATTAACTGTAAAAAAAATTGGGACAACTGTAATAGAGTAAACAATAGAAAAAGAAAATAATTTCTGCCAGGAAAAAAAACAAAAAAGAAAAATAGAACCAGAGACATGGAAACATGAAACAGACTGATAGCTACAGGATGGGAGGAAATGGTGGAATGAAGGGGAAAGGACTAGACAAAGAACATGTATGAATGACGCATGGACATGGACAACAGAGAGGGATCTGACTGTGGGCTAGGGGGTGGGCTGGATGAAGAGGGACAAGAGAGGAAAAAAATGGGGCAATTGTAATATAACAATAAAAAAGAAAGAAAATAATTTCTACCAGAAAAAAATAAAAATAAAATAAAATTAACTGTATGCCCTGGCTCAGTGCATTGAGTACCAGCCTGTGAACCTAAAAGTTGCTGGTTCAATTCCACATGCCTGGGTTGTGGGCCAGGTCCCCAGCTGGGGGTGTGCGAGAGGCAACTCATTGATGTTTCTTTCCTTCTTTTTCCCTCCCTTCACCTCTCTCTAAAAATAAATACATAAAATATTATTTTAATTAAATTAACTGTAAAATCTCCAGAAAAGGGACAGCTGTTTCAGTTTAAGCTATTCCAACGAAAATGGACCCATAACATATTACAAGGGTGTTCTAAAGATTATAGCTGGAATTATTATTTTTAGGGTTTTTTCCCAATGCATTAATATACAATTTAAGTTTTAATAATGGCTGTGTTTAAAATCAGTTCACCGAATTAATGAAAAATGAACAATCAGCCCTCATAAGCCAGGTTCAGCACACCACTGCATATTCTATTGAGTCCCCGATTTTTATTTCCAACCAAGAACTCTCTTCTCAGTCCCAGGCTTATACAGCTAACCTCCTACACATCTCCGCTTCTAAGACTCACAGGCATCTCAAACTTAACATATCCAAAAACAAATTCTGTATCTTTTCCCCTAACTGCTTTGTGTTTTTTTTTTTCCAGCATTCCCTGTAATCACCATTCATATGTTCAAACCAGAAACCCAGAGTCATCCTTGTTATTTTTCCTCCCTCAGTAACACCTTTCCCACTAACCCCCCACTGAATCTACCACTAAGTGTGACCTGTTCTACCTCCAAATGTATCTTGAATCCATCCACTTCTCTGCATCTTCTGTGACACCTTTCTGGCCCAAACTATTATTACTCCCTGGAACTACTACGGTAGTCTCCTAGTCTTCCTGATTCCACTCTTTCTCTCATCCAATTCTCTTCCATAAGCAGCTCTAGTGAGCTTTTTCAATTGTAAAGAGAATCCTCTATTTTAATGCCCTCAGGCTTTCCTATTTTTCTGAGGATAAAATACCTACTCATTGCCGTGGTCTATATGCAAAGCCCAGCAAGGTCTGTCATAACCTTTGCTGTTGGGCTTGAGCCACACTTGGGCTGCACAGCCCTCTTTTCAGTTCCTGGGACCTCAGCTCCCCACTCTCTTCAGGACTCTCACTTACACTCTTCTATGAGGAACTCCACTAACTCCCGCTCACCCTCTAGGCCTCAGACTAAATGCGACCTCCTCAGAAGGGCCTTTCCTGCCATCTAACTCAAATTAGGATCCCCTGTTACAATTCCCTGCTTTTCTTTTGATAGCAGTGAACACAATTTGTCTTTATATATAAATTTTTGGGTCAAGTTTGTTCCCTTCTAGATGTCATCAAGGACTTCTGCAATGGCTTCCTTGAATCCAGGAGACCTTGCGTATCACACCTCATTCTACTGCAGCGCACAGTGCATGCTACATTAGTAAGTGCTCAGTAAAATGCTTGCTGAATGAATATGAAACATACTTTCTAAAAATAAAGACACCCGCTCCTCATAGTGGATTTGTCCTCATATAGATGAAATGTGCCTATGTCCTTCCTCTACTTTGAGAACCACAGGTGAGTAGAGAAAGAACAAGCCAGGGAGCTATCCCCAGTTAGGATTCACTAGAAGGAAGTAGAGATCCTGAAGGATATAAAGTTAGAAGGAAAATTCAAAATAGGCTGAGGTGGTATTTTAACAATTAGCAGAGATATGCCCTGGCCGGGTGGCGCAGTTGTTTGGGGCATCCTCCCCTACACCAAACAACTGTGGGTTCAATCCCTGGTTGGTCGGGGCACCTGTGTAGGCGGCAGATGGATGTTTCCCTCTCTCCCTCCAGTTTCCTCTCTAAAGCCAATGATAGAAAGTATACTCTTTCTATCTATAAGGGGTGAGGATTGTTTTTTTAATTATTAGAAGGATAAACAAAAGAGTATTAGATTTGGCAAGTAAGACTTTGGATGACCGACTGACTTCTCTAGGTAAGGTTGGCAGAGATGAAGAGGCTTTGGTTATTGTAGTAGATGTGCCCCTTCCTGCTGCAGTTTCTAACATGTGTCTCCTAGTTCCGGCCTCCATCTTACAAGGTGAGCAAAAAGATTCTCTCCGTTGGAGGGTCACTAGATATAATTACCTTGATACCAGGAAGGAGAGGGAGATGGGGAAGCAAAGAAAAAAATTTTTTAAGGATGAAAAAAGGGAGCCTTTTAAATCAAAGAAGCTCAGGATGCAGAAGCCCCAGTCCCTTCCACTCCACTCCGGATCCCAGAGCTAGAGCTGCCCATTAGCAGCCCGCTAGGCTGCTAGCGCTTCCGCCCTGGAGCCTTTGTTCCCGGACAGAACTTCCCAGACGCTAACGCTGGCGCCGGAAGGAGGTTGGCGGGGCGGAAGCGGCAGTCCAGGGCAGGGTCCTAGGTTAAAGGCCCCTGGCCCCGTCGCAGACGACCGGAGAAGCGGGCTGGGAGGAGACCCCAGCAATGGGTGCGACCACTGTGGGGCGCACGAGCCTCTCGGGCCGCCGCCCGCCCGTCGCCCGCCCGCTCTCGTGATCTCCGCGG
Organism: Mormoops blainvillei; assembly: GCA_004026545.1. Taxonomy (NCBI): domain Eukaryota; kingdom Metazoa; phylum Chordata; class Mammalia; order Chiroptera; family Mormoopidae; genus Mormoops; species Mormoops blainvillei. The sequence continues at coordinate 138,146 of PVJD01002583.1, read as the reverse complement.
ATTGTGAGTCAGCGGCCCCGCCCGGCTTTGCTGCGGTTACGTAACTGGGGCTCGGGGCAGCGGAGCGGGGCTAGTCCTCGCGGCTGCCGCTGACATTTTCTGCAGTCGTCTGCTGGTCCCCGTTCTTAGGTTTTGCAGAATGGCTTGTCGTTTAAACTTTACAAGGCTCGGTTTACGAATCTATAAAAATCGTGATCTCTTTGTTGTCAGGTTTAAATGAGATGCAGTAAGGTGGTGTTTCATAATATACACATTTAATGTGAACTCAGCAATACTCTGATTAAATAGGGTAGAAGGTCGCCAGTTACCATTCCGCATAAGTGTGAGATGGGAGACTGGACTATGTATGTTTTCTTGGTACCACTTTTGGGCCAAATTTAAGTGTGTGTATCTTGCGAAGCTCACTGCGATTCTTGTGTTTCGTTTTTAAAACTAAATTCTGGTGTTTTAAGATGCATTTTTTTCTGCATAACAGTACCTATATGAAGGCAATCCAACCATTTCATTGGTCACGCAACCAAATTTACAGCAATCTCTTTCCATCCTGGAAAAAAATAAACAACTAGCTTACTTAGCTAGTTATTACTTAGCGAGGTGTGGTGTGTCCATTTCCACTGTGGCCCATAAATACAATATAACCTCAAGTCCACATGTGCAATCAAGACAACAAATTTGTGAAGCCAGGTCATCAAGTTCTATAACAACACCAGTGAGAGCTAAGGTCACATGATAAGCCTTCAAAAATATTTATTTATTTTAGAGAGAGGAAGGGAGGGAAAGAAACTTAGATGCCAGAAACACTGATCAGTTACCAATGGTGACCTTTCACTTTGCGGGAGGATGCCCAACCAACCGAACCACACCAGTCATTGCTCATGGGATAACTCTTTAATGAAGGCTGAAAGAACACTAAATTTATGCCTGGAAGAAATGAACCAGAAATCTATTACTAACAATGGCAATATGTGACAAAAAAAGAAAAAAAGAAAAGCTCTTAGTCTCAAATCATAGTTCAAACCTCCTGCCAGAGAAGACAGCCTTTGGATGGGAGGATTTCAAAACAAGCTACAGATGGCATAACAGTTTTAGAAACCACTTTAACCTCAAAAACATGCAAACTAACTGTTGGCGAGGCTGTGTCTTTGGAGGAATAGGCAGCAAAACCCATCCAGAGCTACTGAAAAGAATTACTGGGCTATCTTCCAGAATATAATGAGGCTTATATCTTCTAGGGGGAAAATGCCCAACTGCTTTTGTATTTCCAAACTAGATACACAAGGCAACTAATGACCTTATGACCTCCCCTCCCTCCCTCTCTCATGGTGGCAGTGTAGCTCCATATTTAATAAAGCCAGACATGTTCTACAGGGATACAGATCCCAGTGCCGTAAAGGAAAAAAGAAAAACTTGCTTGTACTTTAGCGATCAAATGCAAAGTCCTGGGTGGCTGCAGCACTTTTCCTGATTTGCTTCTAGAAATCTAGTAGGACCTCCAAGAGAATGGCCTTGGCTTTACTGTTGCTGTTTGCAGGCAGCAATACCATGCTAAGGTACCATGCACTTCATGAATGTGCTCATAAAGCCATTGAAGTCTCCCTCCCCCCAGCATCACCCCTATCCTTCACTCTGCTGATCTAAGCATGATTTGCTGTTTCAAAGACACTTACAGGCGGCTGAGATTCCTCCTTGACTCCCAGAGCCATGAATGCTGACCCTAATATTAATGCGGTAATGAGCTGGAAGAGTGGGAAGTTCTTCAGTATTGCCAGTTGCATCATTTATGCCAGGGAAATAATCAAGCCTAAACCAATCCATGCATATTGGGAAGAATGCGTTTAGGATTTTAAGGATTTTTAATTAACAAAGCAATGAAACTCATTGTTTAAATGGCCTAGCAAGTGGCTTGTGAAAGGAATTGAAGGGCTTCTTGAGAGCCACAGAGAAACACTAATAAAAAGCTTGAGGAACTGATAAAATCCCCAGAAGATAAAGATATAATAAACAGGAAGAAAAGATCAGTTCAGATCTTCATGGATATGTTGAAGTGTTCCATACTGCCAGATACCCAAATGATTTAATTTCTGAATAAAAGTGCTCTATGGAGAGAAACCTGAAAACTACACGTTAAATCTATACATTGTAAATTTTTATAAGCCAGCAATTGTTTACATAAGTATGCACCCATAACAATGAGTGCTTTGGTCCACCAAAAAACTTGTACAATAATTTACGTAATGTCTTTTTCTAGAATAGCTAAAAACTGGAAACAATTCAAATGCCCATCAATAGATACATTATAGTATATACATACAATAGAATACTGTAAAACAACAAAAATAATGAACTACTATTTCATGCAACAACATGGATGACTCACAGACATAATGTTGAGAAAAATAAGTCAGACACAAAATACATACTAGCCCTGGCTGGTGTGGCTCAGTGGTTGGAGCAGTTGTCCCATAAACCGAAAGGTTGTAGGTTTGATTCCTGGTCAGGGCAGTGGCCAGGCTGCGGGTTCGGTCCCTGGTAAGGACACATACAAGAAGCAGAGGATCCTTGGGTGAGGATTTTTAAAAAATACAATACACTCTGGTGGGTGTGGCTCAATGGACTAAGTGCTGGCCTCTGAACTGAAAGGTCATGGGTTCAATTCGCAGTCAGGGCATATGCCTGTGTTGTGGGCCAGGTCCCTAGTTGGGGGTGTGCGAGAGGCAACTGATGGATGCATCTCTCACACATCAATGTTTCTCTCCCTCTCTTTCTCCCTCCCTTACCCTCTCTCTAAAAATAAATAAAATCTTTTAAAAAGTTTTTTAAAAATTAAAAAATGCAATACATACTATATGGTTTCATTTATATGAAATTGTAGAAGAGGCAAAGCTAATTTATATTAATAATGACTTTTAGGGGTGTAGTGTTAAGCAAGGGGCAAAAAGGAGCCTTCTGGGATGCTGGAGATATACTTGATCTTGATGCCAGAAATGATGGTCACATAGCATATCAATACAGTCATACCTTGCTCTTCGTCGTCTTCAGAACTTGTCATACCCTGTAGTCGTCTCATTTTGATGAGGAAAAAAATGTTTCAGGACTCAGCACTTGCTTGGGACTCATGGCACTTGCTAGAACTTGTATAAGTCACAACATTGCCCCGCAAGAGAAAATGCTTCATCTTCTGGCACCCATTGGTTTCAGCACTCTTCACGAGTTCCGGAATGAATTAATGATAAGTACCGAGGTACCACTGTATGTAAAAATTCATTGAGCAATGTAAGGTTAGTATACTTTAAATATGTTACATATCAATAAAAAAGTAAAAAGTTAAAATTACTTGTAGCAGTATGGAATATTTGAGCTATTATCAACAATTGTTTGAGCAGTCCAAGATCCAGTGGCAACAATTGGTGAGTACCATGTTTTAAGCGACCAGCAACTTCTCAGGCTGCACTGGAGTCGGCTATGGCTTAGGCTCACTTCTCTGTTCCTTAGGCTCTCATCAGCTCCGTTATCACACAGATCCTCCGCTGATGTTCATCATAGGCCACTATCCACAGTCATGATCTCATTATTTCTATTGTCACACTGGCAAAAATATCCAGGTTGGGTGGATGACGAGTGTTCAGGTTTACATCTTTCTTTTTAATATGTGTTCTCCTGTCTCTTTAATTAAAATATTACAAAATTTTATTTTGCACATCATTGTACAGGATGGGGCAAAAGGAGACTTACATTTATAAGTACGTGAAACAGTTTATTCTTGTATTATTTATTAATTATTATATTATTTTCCACATGAACTTTAAACCTACTTTTGTCCCACCCTGTACATGTGCTGCTACATATTATATTTGACTCGAAACTAACATATGCTGTACCTAGTGGGGGTAAGAGATTTTCAAGGGTAATTTTGACTGCAAAGCATAATTGTCCCCACACCTCTCCTAACTACATCCTCCCAAAATATGAAACTTGTAGCACAGTGCTAGACACATAGTGACAATTCAGCCCCTTCAGCCTGGGCACCCACCTCCTACAACCCACATGTGCCGTCTAACCAAACTAGCCAATGACCAAAAAAATCTTGTAAGTAATCAAACCTGAATTTTCTGCTACACTGTATTCTCCTTGACCCTCATCTCACTCCACACACTCTCCAATTGCCCTCATTGATTCTCATAGTTCAATTCCTGAATAAAGGCTGACACATGTCCCAAATTTATTTCTCATTCCCAGGTCTCTACCTCCTCCTCCATATCTGTCATTCTCAAGTGTGTTCTGGATGGTTCCTTCTGGTTGCCTGGGCACCTCAAAAACATGTCCTAAACTGGACTCACCATCTCTCTTTCCCACCTTCTTGCACTGGCCCCCAGTTGCTCCTCTTCCTGTCATCTTCATCTTCATTAGTGGCACCACCATCTAACAAACTCTTCCAGGCTAGAAAACTCTTTGTCTGTTTCCCTTCCCTGGCCTCAGCATCTAATCAGTCACCAAACCTTGCAATTCTATCAGTGTTTATATATTTTTTAATGTTTTATTTATTGATTTTAAAGAGAGGAGGAGGATAGGGAGAGAGAGAAACATCGATTTGTTGTTCCATTTTATTTATGCATTTATAGGTTGATTTTGTATGTGCCTAGGTATCCAACCTGCAACCTTGGCATAAAGGGATGACGCTCCAACCAACTGAGCTACCTGGCCAGGGCCCTCTCGGTGTTTCTTGAATTCCTTTCATCCTTATTTCTACTGCCTTATTTCAGTCTCTTGACACTCGTCACCTGGGCTGCTGGGAACAGTCTCGGTGCTTCATGCCCTATTTCCTTAGAAGCCTCCTCAACATTGCTGCCACGTATCTTTCTTTCTTTTCTTTCTTTCTTTTTCTTTCTTTCTTTCTTTCTTTCTTTCTTTCTTTCTTTCTTTCTTTCTCTTTCTTTCTTTCTTTTTCTGTTTTAAAACATATACTTTAATATATATATACTTTATTATATTTTTTTCCATTACCATTTAGTCCCCTTATACCGCCCCCCACCCTGCCCTGCCATCAGTCACCACACTGTTGTCCATGTCCATGAGTCCTTTCAGGGTGCTTTTTCTAAAATGAGTATCTGACCTTGTTCTTCTCCTGCCTCTCTCCTACTTGGTCCCCCTGTCCACGGGCTAACACTTGCATTCCTTAACTTGGCTTACAAGGCCTCCTTGATCTGGTACCGACTCCTCTGGATTTGTCTCCATGCTCCCTTTCTGGCTGCGGCAACCCTGAAGTCTTTGAACTTCCCCAAACCCAACTACTGCCTCTGGCTTTTTTAATGCCAGCTCTGTCTGGAATACCTTCTACATGCAGCAACCCTCATCTCACTCCCATCCTGCAGAAACACCTCTCAGGCCAATTCCTAGTCATTCTTTAAGATTTAGCCAAGTGTCATCTCCTCCAGGACACTTTCCTTTCCTAACTGCTTGATCCCTGGTTAGCAGCCCCGCCCTTTTTACTCCCATATACTTTCATTATATCTCCATAATTTCATCTACTACATGATAAACTCTTTTTGTAAATGTCCTTGTAAACTGTTTGAGGATCCACTGCCCAATCTTTAGTGATTAGCACACATGATCACATTTGAACCAGAAACTGTTCCAAGTGCTTTACATGTATAATACCTCACTGAATTCTCATGAATACCTTATGCAGTAGATACCAATTGCATTTCTGTTTTACAGAAAAAGGAACAGCACTAGGGAGGTTAAGAAATTTACCCAAGGTCTCCTGCATACTGGCCTTCAGGTATTCCCACCCTGTCAGCCTAGCTCCACAGTGTGCTCCTTCACTACTATGTTATATCGCCTCTCTACAGAGTGGGCGCTTAGTAAGTGTTAAGGAAATAATAAAGCTATGTTTCGTGAGTGCATACTAAGTACCTGACTCCATACTAAGTGCTTTAACTGGATTCCACAACAACCCTGTGAGGTAAGTACCATCATTATTCCCCATTTTGCACAAAAGAAAACAGGTTCAGAGAAGTTTGGTAACCTCCCCAAAGTCACACAGCTAATTAGTAGCATAGTTTCACTCACAACCAAGATCTTAATCACTACACTCTCCCAAATGAGACCTACACTTTAGGAATGGATAGACATCCAGGATCGAGACTAGAGCAGCATGGAGACCTATGCCAGTTACTGCTCAGGGTCGGAAACAGTGTTCAGAATCTCAGACATAGACTGGGTTGACTCAGTACCGGGTCAGAAAGAGACCTACCCAGAAACAGTGACCCAGAAGCACAAGACCAAGGAAATAGAGGTCAGCACAATGAGAGAACCCCCTTGACTCCACGCCCCCTCATATCTAGGGGTTCAGGAGTTGGTCGCCCAGGTGGCTCAAAGGTATTGACAGTGGAGAACAGACCTCCAGAGATCCCAAAGCGATGCAGGAAAAGGATTAACAGCCCGAGAGGGTCTCCCCGTAGAGGGCGTGGCCTCGGTGCGGGGCGCGACCTGGGGCGGCAACGAGAGTGTTCCGGAGGGCCCAGTTTGCGCCCCGGGCAAAGGCTGGCGCAGGTGCTGGAGGCGGAAGCGGCCGGCGTTCTGCGCCCTCGGAGCCGCGGAACAGGCGACCTCCCGGCTTGGGGAGCCAAGCGGTGTTGGAGAGCCGCCGGCGGCACGTACCCTGGGCAGGCGAGGGGGACGGCTCTGGAGAGGCCCGAAGAGGGTGAACTCGCGAGAGTCTCGGGAGCTTGGGACAGATGGGTGAAGACAAGTTGATGAGGGAGCAAAAAGGGTGGAGCCGGGCAGTGGGCAAGCGAGTGAAAGGATGGGGGCGCATGGGTGAGGAGCCCCCGCCAGGTCCCCTCACTTTACACCCTCTTCTCCCCCAACTCCTCTCCAGGTCAGTCCCGAACGGGAGCGCAACTTGCAGGAGACGCCCCAGCAAGACTCTTTCGGGGAATCCTCCAGCTCCTCACCTCCATGGGCCAGACAGCCCTGGCAGGGGGCAGCAGCAGCACCCCCACCCCCCAGGCCCCTGTACCCTGACCACTCTTGCCCCGAATGCTGGGAGGAACTGCCTTCTACTCCCCTTCCTGACCTGGAAACTCAGTGGCGCCACGGCTGGAACCCGAAAGACTGCTCAGAGAACATCGAGGTCAAGGAAGGGGCATTGTTCTTTGAACGGCGGCCCGTACCCCAGAGCACTGATGGGGCCCGGGATAAGAGGGACTACCCGGGGGGCCTGCACGCCTGAGAAATCAGCTGGCCTCCTGGGGCAGCGGGGCACCCATGCCGTGGTGGGTGTGGCCACGGCCCTAGCTCCACTGCGGGCAGACCACTACGCGGCGCTGCTGGGCAGCAACAGAGAGTCGTGGGGCTGGGGCATTGGACGAGGGAAGCTCTATCATCAGAGCAAGGGCATAGGGGCCCCCAAATATCCAGCCGGACCTCAGGGTGAGCAGCTGGAGGTGTCGGAGAGGCTGCTGATGGTTCTGGACATGGAGGAGGGAACGCTGGGCTACGCTACTGGGGGCACCTACCTGGGGCCAGCCTGGGACTGAAGGGCAGGACCCTCTATCCGGCAGTAAGCGCTGTCTGAGGCCAGTGCCAGGTCCGCATCAGCTACCTGGGCTAAAGGAGAGGTGAGGCCTGGGGTAGGTGTGGGAGTGTTCTTTCACTGGTGGCTGTGGTTTGGGTTGGAAACCCAACGCCATTATGAGATTGGAGGGAACAAGCCTTCATCTGACCTGCCTCCCTAACCCCTTATTCAGTGCCAGGAATGGCTAAGGGTCTTCACAGCTGTTACCTAATTTAATCACCCCAAAAGCAGTAGAAGTAAAGGTGACGTTTGGGAATGCAACTTGCTGTAAGGGGTGAGCCCCCCGATTGGAGGGAGGCACTCCAGGGAATAGAGCTTTACAGGAGCTATGAGCTCCTGGAGCAGAGGTGCAAAGGGTTAAATGGGTACTGGACTAGGTGTACAAGTTTGAGGGAGTGCTGGGTACCCAGGGTGTGACACCTACATACCTACTTCCTCAAACCCCGGAAAGGAGCCATTGAGGGCCCCCCTCACCTGGAAAGGGAGCAGTAGAGGCAGGGTTTGGGGTGGGACTGTAGGGGAGGTGCCTCCTTGGGGAACCAGTGGGGCCAGCACTTGGAGCTGATTGAACTTAACTGTTCTCTGCAGTTAGTCTTAGCAGAGGCTGGATACCTCGCCTCTTGCCCCCCATGGTGAGCTGTTGTGAAGTGGAGGGCCATCCGTCCTTCCTTTCACCTCATCAGCCCCACTCCCAAGGCCTCTCTGGAATCGAAGGCTGTCCCAGCCACTTTACCTTGCTTAGAGGCCTTAGCTAGAGCTTCATCCCCGGCTCTGACTGGGAGGGTGTGACACTTCCCACCCTAAGCGCAGATAGAGAGCTTCAGGTGCCTTAGATCTCTCTCAGCCAAGGTAAGAGCAGACTCAGCGCAGTAAAGTGGATGGGAAACCTGTAATTTGAGGATGTCTTGTTGGTGGCTGCACTTACCTTCCCCTCTTTCTCTCTCCCAGCGGAGCCACACTTCCTTCTGCACTTGAGCTGCCTGTCTGTGTGCCAAGCACTGGGGGCTGCCCAGCTGGGCCAGATATCTGCTCTGCCCTTGATGAAGCACTACCTGCTCTACCAGTGACCCTGTGATACCACGGATCGCAGGGACTTGATGCCATCCCTCCCCTAGAGCCAGGGGGGCGGGGCACTGCTGGCTTAGACCAGCTACTTAAAGCCAGTGACGCTGGCAGGGAGGTGAGGCTGGGCCCCTACCCCTAGCCCAATGTCTGAGGAGCTCAACGGCCCCAGAGCCACCCAGGGGTGAAGAGAGATGTTATTCAAGGCTGTGGTGCCCTGGTATGCAAGACATTTTTTTCAAGTAAAAATAATAAGAAATAATGCTGTTGTAAAAACCTCCCTGAGGTATTTTTTTGTACAAGCGTCTTGTGCCGGCCTTAAAAAGGAAAGGGAAATAATGTGGAAGCAAGTACAGTGAAGGAGGATGAACCACAAGGCTTAGTGGCAGGTATTTATTTCCCCTGCCCCAAGTGGGACTGCTCACATACACAACACACACAGACGTTGGCACCAGGGGTGAGAACAGAACCCCTGGCCTCTGAGGGGAAGACAGGGCTCTCTCCCAGCCCTTGGCTCCATGGTGTGAGATGGAAGAGGATGGCTTCTCTTTCCTGCCTTCACTGGGGACTGAGGGGACCCACGAGCAAACTGCCCCTTCCACCTCTCACCCAAGGAGAAGCCACCTTGATGACATGTTTCATTCCAATTATTATAGTAAGTGGAGAAGGGATTGGCCTGGTCCCAACCATTCCAAGGTAAGGTGTAAATGGTAAAGGAGAAATACAGTTTGGATTAGGCCACGAGAAAGGGCAGGTGACACCATCAGAAGCATGTGTGTCGGGGAAGAGCAGTTACTGGGCTTCTGAGCTTGGCAGCCCTTGGCATAGCGGAAGGATAGGGGAGATGGATGGGGCTTATTGTTTGGCATTGATGATGTCCACGAACTCAGGCTTGAGGGATGCACCACCCACGAGGAAGCCATCCACATCAGGCTGGCTTGCCAGCTCCTTGCAGGTTGCCCCAGTCACAGAACCTGGGAAAAGAGAAGAGAGGATGAATGGTCAGGGATGTGATGGGCATACTCCATTCCCACCTCCATGTCTAACTAAGGAGGGCTCAGTCTAGTTCTCAGCCCATCCCACCTCACGCCGGAGCCAAACCCACTCACCTCCGTAAATGATGCGGGTGCTCTGAGCCACTGCATCAGAGACATTGGACTTAAGCCATCCCCGGAGCTTTTCATGTACTTCTTGGGCCTAGAACAGGAAGCCAGGCTAAGTTAAGACTCTGCCTTTCTCTGAAAGGGGCTAAATACCGTGGGCACCAGTGGCAAGGCAGTGTAGTTCAGGCAATCCCAGAACCTCAGATCCGAATCAGAACACCAGGGCTGTGACTCTCTCCGTCTCTCTCTCTGTCTGTCTGTCTCTCTCTCTCTCTCATACACACACACACACACACACCCCAGACAAATCATTCTCCCCTTCTCTGGGCTTGGGGGTTCCTGTCTTTTAAAGGAGAGGTTGGCCCAGATGGTCTCTGTGCTATCCAGTTCTACCAAGGCAAGGTAGGATGAGGGTGGGGTCCTGGGCTTATTTACCTGTTGGGGTGTTGCAGTCTTGCCTGTACCAATTGCCCACACAGGCTCATAGGCCAGAACAACCTTGCTCCAGTCCTTCACGTTATCTATGAGACAGAGATCACAGATGGAAGAGTGAACAAGTAGCTATCCAGCTTGGTACCCAGGGAATAAAGAGGGTGGCATGCTTCCCCCTGGTGGCTATTTATGGAACTCCAGGAGGCATCAATACCAAGGGGCAGGAGCAGAAGTGATAAAGAGAGGATGCAAGGGCTCCGATCTTCCCCTTTCCTGTAGCAGCATGGGGATCAAGCCACGCTGCAGGGCATCTGACCCCACCCTCTGTGCCTCCATGGCCTTGGCTAGGCTCACAGGTCCCTTCAGAGATACCTGCGATGACCTTGGTTTGTTCAAAAACGACCTTCTCAGTGATGCCAGCTTCCCTCTCATCCAGCTTCTCCCCAATGCAGGCAATCACTCCAAGTCCCTCGGACAGGGCGTGGGCCACTTTCTGCCCAATCAGCTGTCGAGGAAGGAGGAACAGCATTGGTGAGACGCCATTCTTGGAATAAGCCACCTCTTATCTTTTCTCCTGGTTACTAACCTCATCTGACTCCCCAAAGACGTGCCTTCTCTCCGAGTGCCCCAGGACTACCCATGTGGCTCCACAGTCTTTGATCATGCCAGGGCTATAGGAAGAGATGAAACCATAGTTCCACAGGGAGCCCACCTGTGGCTTCCCATTCAATGAGGAAAGAAAGGGAAGGGTCCCCACTTCCCACCTGTATCTCACCTGATCTCCCCAGTAAAGGCCCCATTGGTCACTTTGTAGCAGTTCTGGGCAGCCACAGCAATCTTGGGATCTAGCTTCTGCCTGGCGAAGTCAATGTAGGCGGTGGGGGGTGCACAAACCACCTCTAGGGATGAGATCACAACATTTTCCAGGCTCCATCCAGTGCCACGGAGCCCCCCAGCCTTCCCCAACTTCCTTAGTTCTGTTTTCCTTCCCTTTTCACCCCAGCAAGACGATCTTTGTGAATATCCCTGATTGGGCCCCTTTCCAATTCCTAGAGCCTTCCAGGTGCCCCTGAGAGGCCACGGCCCTACCCTTTGCTCTTTTAACAGCTGTGGCTCTGATTTCCCCGGGCTATTCTGGGCCTGGGCACCTCCTAGGCTCAGCATTCCCTGGGGGCCAACCCCACCTCCCTTCTAAAATAGCTCATTCCTTCCTCCCACAGACAAGGCAAGGATTTTTAGCAAAAGCATAAGAGACCAACTCCTGGGGTTGGTATTGGGGTCTCTGGTGAATAAACCAGAAGGGGATGCCTCTTCTGGTCATGCCGGTGGTTCTGATTTAGGTGGACGGGACGGGCTGGCGACAGTACAATGCCGGTGGGTGGCTCGGAGGTACCAGCTTATAGAGGCCCTGCGCTTTCCCGGTTCCAGGTTGGAGCCATAGGATCGCTCCTCATTCCCAAATGGCTCAGCCTGTTTGGCATCTGCTAGCCCCTTTCTGGAGAAGGCTGGGCTTGTCCAGGCTGCGCAGGGTAAAGGGTTAAAGCGGGGAGCTCTGGAGGCCGAAGCAGCGCGGTGGGAGCACTGGGCCCGCCAGGCAAGGCGCTGGGAGGAGTCTCGGGCTACGTGCGGTGGCGCACGGAGCCCGGCCTAGGGGCAGGTGACTGGAGGCCCGCACACCTACTCAGCCGCCTCCACTATCTCCCGCTCTTAAACTCCCGGGCGGTCGCCAGATTCTCCCGATCGCCCACTGGTGCTAGTCTCCACTTCCACGCCCGGCTCCTGACGGTGCAGCCCCGTCCGCGCCCCGGGGCCATCTTCCTCTCGAAGACCATGAAGTCCTTTCCCGCTCCACTGTGCGAGCGCACCGTTAAATGGGGCCCCGATTTTCCCCTTGACACACCCCCAGCACTGAGGCTGGGGCGGTTAATGTCCTGGTCCCCAGTAGCCCTCCTTCTCAGCCTGCATCCAGGTCTACAAGCAAACGCGGTAGCTCGGGAGAGGGCGCTCCCCCGCCCTTCCTCCCCTGCTTTACCCTACCCGATGAGGCTCACCGGTGTCGGCCGGCACCTTGGCCGCGTTCAGGGTGTTAATGAGTTCCCCCAGGTTTGCCTTCCGCCCATTCATCTTCCAGTTCCCCCCCACGAAAAACTTCCTGGAGGGCGCCATGGCGCTGGAGCCGACACACTGAAGGTCAGGATCACCGCGCAGCCGCGGCCACTGCCCGCTTATATAGAGCGCGGTGAGACAGAACCCCGCCTCCTCGGCCATAGTTAGCCCGGCCCCCGCCGGTAAGTCCTACCCCCCGCCCCGCCCGCCGCCCTTGTGGCAGTGTTCTGACGTTACCCCCTTCCTTGTAGCAACGTTCTAGGGGCATGTGGGCTCAGTCGCTTCAGCCCGTTGCCTGACTCGGGAGAAGGCGAGAACCGTGAGCCCCTGCGCTTGGGGAACCAGCCCTTCAAGGCTGCAGCCCTCTAAGGGGCCAGAAGTGGTTCCCAGGGGAACTAGTTGGCAAGTCCGACCACTCTTTCAGCTGCTTGGACTAGACTACGTTACTCAGGGTACTGAGGGGGAGGGGGTCTGAGGGGCATCTTTCCAACTCTGGGGAAAGGAACACCCTTCCCCTATGCAAGTATTTAGCTCTGTCCCTGATTGCTGAGCAGGTACCTTTGACCCCTGCAGGGAGAGTCTAGCCCACAGTTACTGGGCAAGTGACAGGGTTCAGAGAGGGAGGGACGGCCCATGCTGGCACAGAACCTGCTGTACAGCTAAGGATGAGGCAGTTCAGAACTCCTCCCCTAGGAGTATCCCACTCCTTGCTCCAGTTGGCCAAGGTCTGACAAGAGACTGCAGGGCCTGGGGCCTAAGTCCAGGGCTTCCTAGCCACTAGGGACCTTTGGGAAACACCCACTCGAGCCCCCAGGTGGAAGTGTGTGACTGCTGGAAGGAATGAAGGGCTTTTCACCCCCATCTTCGCCGTTACCCCACTCCACTTCCCGATTGGTTGTCCCCTAGTCGCCTCACCTTCAATTTTCCCAGGGCTGTAGACTACTGAAAAGCAGAGAACTGCCTACGGAAGGGGCAGGGGGGGCAGTTTTTGGACGCTGGCCCTCCTGCTACCCCAGTGAAGATTAAATCTCCACAAGGTATCAAACGGGACACAATTTAGCCACTGTAATTTTATTCACATCGTGTATTTTGGCATTTTCCGGAGAACAGGGAAGAGACAGGGTGGGGGAAAGACTGAGGCAGGAGGGCGAGGGGGTCCCCATTTCCCTCATATCCCTCCTGGCTTGACCACACAGGGAACAAACACAAAGGGGAAGGGGGGCAGGAACACCCCGTCCTGTGGAAGAGGCTGCACAAAGCAACACCCACCCACCCACACACGCACACACACACACAAACAAGCCCCCTTCACACCAGGAGCTGGCAGGATTAGAGAAGCAGAGGAACAGGGGTTCAGGGGGAGGGGAAGCAACATAGTCTCCTCACAGACAGGCGGCCACCCTCCCATCCCCTTCCTGCTCTAACCCCAAAGTCTCTGGAGTGCCTCTCCACTTTGGCCATTCTCTAGGGCCTCTAGCTTCTTCCTTGCTGTGGGGGCGCAGAAAGAAAAAGGGTACAGAGCAGGCAGGCTGCAGTCCATCCCCCAGCCCCTCTCCCTCGTGCCAGGTGGTCCGTCCCCTGCCCTCCGTGGTAAGGGGTCAGGGCAGGCTCTTAACTGGCCACTCTCTGGTAGAAGTAGATGTAGCCCAGGTCCTTGGGCGGCTTCTCAGAGGCACACACTTTCTGGTCATTGTAGATCACCCATCTGGGGAAGGTGGGAAGAGGTAGAAAAGACTGAAGCCACTGGGCAGTCCACAATGCTTCAACTAGGTTTCTCTGCCTCTGCAGTCAGTCCTGGATATTCTGGGGAAGGGCCCCCAAACCTAGTCTAGCTGCTATTTGTCTGAAGGGAGCACCCCAATCTCACCAAGGTCATTTGACACCCTGCTCAGTGTCTTCAGATCCTCCAGTATCTTTACAGCCATCCCACCACCCATTCCTGTAAGGCGGGGGTCGGCAAACTTTTTCTGTAAAGGGCCAGATGGTAAATCTTTCAGGTTTGGCAGGCCATCGGGTCTCCAATACAACTACTCAACTTTCCTGTTGCAGCCTGAAAGCCACAGACAATACATAAACACATAAATGTGTAAGCGTGGCTATGCTCAACTGCTTACAAAGCAAGTGGCCCGATTCAGCCCTTGGGCTGTAGTTTGCCTGATCGCCGCCATCGGGCATTCCCTCACCCCTCCGGTGTGTTTGTGGTTTCCATCAGGCAGTCCTTCACCTTCTCCAGGATTTCCAGGGTGCCCCTACTCATTTCCAAGCCCCCACTCCAAATGCACACTGCTGGGCCCTCACCTGCCTTCCTTCTTGATGTGGCAGACGTAGTGACCACACATGGTGGAGGTGCCCATGTGACTAATGAAGGCAAAGAGCTGATACTCTAGGGAAGGAGAGAGGGGGAGGGCAGAGAAGACAATGAGAGACGGATCCTCAAGTGACAGTCCAATGAGCTATCTGACAGCTCAAACTCAGGGAATGAATGTAGGCATGTATCAGGTCAAAGGTCTATCTCCACCCCCTAGACTCCCACCTTCGGGAGTCCCATCACTGGGAGGAAGCTTCCACCCACACTGCCCCATGAGCGAAGCAGAGCTGCCTTAGAATGAGGAGCTGGCATAGCAGACTGTCTCAATTCTACCAGGCCTGTCCTCTTTCCCCAGGACACTCACTTCCAGAACCATCCCGGACTTTAGGTCCCACCGGCACAGACTCAGAGATGGAGTCGGCGGCCGAGCGACCCTCCGAGATGTCCATGGCAGCTTCTGCGTCTAGGTCATCAATATGACTGAAGATCCAGTCCACAGCCCGTTCTAAACTATTGTTCTTGGGGAAGAGAAAAGCATCACATTTCCAACAAGCTGAGGGACAGGAAAACCACCAGTGAACGCGTCAGCTCCCTCATCACAGCCACAAGAGTGGAGCCCAGCCTTGGCCACACCACACCCATGTCCTTGGTCTTGCTCACGAAGGATGGGACCTCACTCCCACCCTCTTCTACCCCAGAAGCCCCAGTCCTGAGCTGGGGACAGCCCCTACCGTGGCCCGCAGAGCTTTGAGGGCCTGGTCCCGGGAGAAGCCCATGGAGACGATGGTGGTCACACAGTCCTCCGGTGGGGGATCCGCAGCTGCACTTGTGGAGCCAGGCCCACTGGAGCCCGGCAGGATGAGGGGGTTTGCAAAATCTGTGGATGGGAAAGGGTTGAAGTGTTTTGGAGAGGGCGGTGGCCCTGCCTGGCCCTGCTACCCAGCCCAGCCTACCTGGATCATCCATGTGCGACATGACCCAGTTCATGGCGGCCTCGGCCCCGCTGTTGCCCGTGTAGTAGACGGCTTTGCGGCAGGCGTCCATGGGGAAGCCCATCTCCACCAGCTGGATGATGACCGACTCATCCAGCATGGGGGCTGTGGTGAGAGAAGTGCGGGCACAGTGACCAAGTCCTTGGACCACTCTTTGCTCCTCCTCCTCCCCTAACAGTCCAGCTCCCCAGCCCTCTCCCAACCATCCCATTCCATGCATTTTTCTTTCACAGCCTGGCCGCTTATCCCAGAACTAAAACGACAGGCAATACAATGTGGGTCCAATACCCTGAGGGCACAGAACTGAGGCTAAAGATCCCCCATGGATCCCCTTCCTTGCCCATTCCCACAGAATGGGCCCTGTTCCTGGAATATGATCCCCAGCCCCTGCCCCCAACCAATGAGGTGACCAGAATGGAGAGGCAATTAGCCAGTGCTACTGCCATCCACATAGGGAATGTGACTGGGAGTGCTCCAGTCGGTCCTCACATCCACCAAAAGAGGGCAGAGGAAATTTGAAAGGGAGGACAGGAGAAACACAAAGGACAGGGTCATGGGGAGGCAGGCAGAGAGGACCCCCATCAGCAAGGGAGAGAGACAGGCAGGAAAAAGAGTCACTAACATGTTGGAGAGGAGAAGTGAGGGGAGCAGAAGGAGTCTTCGTCTTCGTTGCCATAGAAACCAAGGCTACCTTTGGGCTCATCCGGAGTGACCAGGGGTGGGGCAATGTCAGGCAGCTCCTCCTCTCCAGGCTGCAGCCCTGTACCCCTCAATTGGGAGATGTCTAGCTCCTCTGGCATCTCAATGGACACATCTGTAAGTGGAATGGCGGAAGAGGTCACCTCAGGAGCTCCAAGGCCCTCCTGAGAAAGCACTTTGGGAACCTCAAGCCCCTGCACCATATTTTGGCACTGTTCTGTAATAAGGAACTGCTCCGAGAGTACCAATCTTAGGCGTCCCAGTGTAATAAAAATAATTGTGGGCCTGGGGACCTGGATTCTAGTCCTAGGTCT
Source organism: Mormoops blainvillei (assembly GCA_004026545.1). Lineage (NCBI taxonomy): Eukaryota > Metazoa > Chordata > Mammalia > Chiroptera > Mormoopidae > Mormoops > Mormoops blainvillei. Next base: position 121,551 of record PVJD01002583.1, on the reverse strand, counting down.
ACGACAAACGAGCTGTGGGCAAGGAAGGGGGCCTCCAACTTGTGGGACAGGCTGATTTTATAATTTTGTCTGTCCCAACTTATCTAAGAAAGGAAGTTAAATCAGCAGTTCTCAAAGTCATCAGGGGCTTGTAAGACCCATGGGAGCTAATTATTTCAAGATTATCAAAATGGAAACAACTTATCAGTTATAAAAATTAAACTACGGAAATAATTTTTGGTTATAAATCATTAATTATAAAATCAAAGTCTTTTAATGTTTTTAGTCAGTGCTCTTCAAACTAGACATATTTTGAAACATCTAAGGTAGTGTTTTCCTCTTTCAGAGGAAGTTAGAGAAATGTTAGTTTACATGTATTAAGGCCCCCTCTTTTTCAGCATTTTCTGTGTGACCTCCCTTGCTTGTCCCAGCCATCATACCCAGTTTCTTGGGCACCCAGTCTAAGCCGAAGGTGAACTTCTTGATCTGGATGACCAGGTAGTCAGGGAATGAGGCAAATCGTGTGGTCCTAGGGAAGAGAGAATGTCCTGGTAGCCAGACTATCCCAAGGCTCTCCTATCCTGGAACTCCCCACCCTGCAGTTCAGCCTGTCATGGGGAGAAGACCTAACAGCCCAGAAGATACTCCATATTCTTATCTTCCCCTAGGCAGGCATCAGAGTGTCTGCAAACAAGGAGCAGCAGAGGCCAGGAGAAGGGCTGTCTTATTGACAGGGGCAACAAAGCAGCGGATGGCTGAATTCCCTTGAGACCAACCACTTACAGACCTCTAGCTTGAGCCAACATCTGAGCAAAAAGTAAAACCACTTGCTGGAAATTCACGGTCTGTTCCCTACTAAGTGTCTGTGCTCTGCCAGGATTGAGGGAGTGAGTGGAGAGATGCTGCACTAAAAAGTGACCCTGTGCCATGAGAAAAGGGGGAATGGTTTGGGCAGGACAAGGTGATACACAGTAATCATCAGGTCTGCTCCTGCCAGGGCTTCTTGGTTCCCACTGGAGCCAGATTACCAGCCTGAAATGATGCAATCCTGAGATTCCGCCCCAAAAAAGGAATGACAGGACGAGAAAGAGGTACATGGCATCTCTGGGACTACCCTGACACAGGACCGAAACCTAGGCCCAGACCAACATGACTTACTTGACAGCTACTGATTTGGCCTGCAGAGCCGTGCTCCAGAAGTCATCCACCTGCTCGGGGGCCCCGTAGGCCTCCAGGCAGGAGCTGAAGGGCACCTGGGCCCGAACCAGCTCTGGCAGTGGCAGCTTCTCCTCTTCGGCTTGCCGCTTCTTCTCCTCGTACTCTAGAAGTTCCTCTGGTGACAGAATGGTGGATGGAACCCTCAGAGGGTGCTGCCTCTTTCCCCCCCTAGCCTGGCCCTGCAGGCTCTGTGTCCATGACTACTCCAACTCCTCCAGCCCCACCTGGTCCCACCCGATGCGTATCCTCATATGATTTTCCTTCTCTTTCCCAACACAGCTCTGCTGCTGAGAGGTGGGCCAGGTTAATCCAACCTCCCTCCACTGGCCTAGCCGTGGACTTCTGGCTGAGGGAGCAGAGTGTACTGTGGGCTCTGCTCCTGTACGGGGCCCAAGCATTGTTCACAGCCCTCAGACAGCACCCATACCCAGGCCTAGCTGAGAGCCACCTACCTTTGTTAAGGGCCGCATCCATGGGCACAGGCAGCTGCATGATGTAGTCCACTCGCTGGGTGTACTTCACCTTCTCTGTAGCCAGGCACTTGATCTTTTCCTCCACCAAGAAGCGGAATACTTCATTAGGATTTTCAGAACTCCGGCAATTTCTCTACGGGAAAGAGGCAGGTGGAGAGATCTAGGCAGCCAGGGACTGGAATGGGGGCCTAAAAGGGTCCCTGGTAATCAAGGAGGGAGGAAGGGAGGCAAAGGAAGACTACCACTGAGAGTGTGGGGGTGCAGGAACAGAGCAGAAGCCTTCCCCAGTTACCATCCCGTCCCTGATTCTGGCCCGCTCACAGCACTGTGGCACTGTGTTGGAATGTGGCTGTAGTTCTCTCGATAAGTAGTAAGTATCCTGAACACTTTTTGGGGGGTGTACCCTTCATGAGGCAGCAAGCCCATCAAGTCTAAGAACCGCTGCTTGGCTCTGCTATCCTCCTTGCATATATTCGCTACCACAGGGCAGGCACAGTGCATGCACGCTGCCGGGTACAGGGGTGGGACTGGGCGGGGCTGACAGAGGCAAGAAAGGGCAAGAGGGAGAGGGAGTGAATTGCAGGTAGATGGAAAGGCTGCAAAGAGTGCCCTCCCTTGCCATCTTCTCAGGCCTTACTTCCACCATGTTGATGAGGTGAAGGAAGAACTCCTGGGCATCCTGCTGCCGGTTGGTAGAGAACTCAGGGTGACCCTTGCCAATGAGGGCCTTGAACATCCGAGGGGCAATGCCATCTTGAACTTCCTAGGCAGAACCAGGGCAGTGAATTAGCCAGGGCTCAAGAGGCCACCAAGTGGCCTTCCTGAGACATATCCCAAACCGCAGCTTCCCCATAATTCTAGAGTACCAGACTCACCTTCTGCTCTGATACCTGCTCCCCATCGCCTGACTCCGGTGCTGGCTTGGAATACTCTCCGGAGAGAAGGCCATGGCCCAGCTTGGCCCTGTGTTAACACACGAGAGAGCCACTTGGCTTCAGTCAACTAACAATAATCTGTTATTTGTCTATCTCTCTTCCTCTCCAACGCAATCCTGGCTCAAGGCCCTCCTTAGACAACTCTCTAAAATGTGGAAAATCTTAGGTTCCCCAGGAACCCATCTCAAGGGAGAGAGCATGCCGAGAAGGCAATCATCTGAACGCTGCTAACTGGCCAGGGCTAAACTGCTGCCCGCTGTGGGCGGTCACGGAGGAGAGGGGAGGCATACAGACAGCAAGGCTCTCAACAGTCTTCAGACATAGGACCTGGCTACGTACACCTGGGTGCTGAAGTCCTGGGTTGGGTCTGCCGGGGCATTCTGGAAGATCTTCTCCAGCTTTTCCACATACCTAAAAGCCAAAGGAAGGAGTTGGAGGGGGTTTGGTCTGGGCTCAGCAGAAAAGCAAAGGGAGAAAGTATCTATCTGCTCAGTGAATAGAGGCTCTCCAGAGTGGGGAGTTATGTGGTTGAAACTTGGGAGTCCATTTTCTTTCCAGCAACCTGCCCTTCTTCCCTTCTCAACTACATCAACACGCAGTGCACCAAGGCAGTCTTTCCCAGCCTCCTCCCCAAGAGAGCTAGGCGAAGGGAGAAGACAGCCTGGGAGAAAGTTAACTACAGTTCATGGTCTTTTGAACGAAAACTTTTAAGTTTTCACATATGCATCAAGCCCTTCCCAATTAAATGGTAAAGTCCCTTATGCTAAGAATTTGCGTTTCCTCTATCATAGTGTCCTAAGTCCTCCCTCTCCCCCAAGTGTTACATGGCCACATTAGGTGCTTATCTGATGTCACTGGCCTAAAATAAAGACCACCTGCTCACCCTTGAGTCAGTCAGGAGGCCTCAGAGAGCCCTGGGATTTGGTGTTCTGCTCTATCGGCGGCGTTTGCGTGTGACTGGGTGACGATGGTGCAATCCTACATCTGGCTCCCCTCACAGCACACCAGCCACAGTGTCATAGGAACTAAAACTGCACTGGAACAGAGGTGCTGAGGGTAGCTGAAGGGGTGCGGCTGAAGGAGTGTGCTAGAGGCTGATGGGCAGGAGAGGAGCTGGGATGTTAGGCACACAGAGCCCGGGGCCAGCAGTGGGGAAGGCACCACTCACTTCCTCTGGAAGTCGGGGATGCTGAAGAGCACCTGGACCACCGAGTTGAGGTAGCAGCTGTTACCCAAGTTTCGGATGCCTGTGTAGCCGGGCCCAAACAGGGGCTTCAGTGGCACACTCGACTCCTGGATCAGCTCCCATTCGCCAATCTGCTGGTTCATGTCTATCTCCAACTCGGTCATTGTCTTGTCCGTCTGCAGGGAAGGGGCACTTCAGATGGGGGGAGAGACTCAGCCCTGGATTTTTTTACATTGATCTCTCACAAGATCTAGGATGACATCCAGGTGGAGCCTAGCATTTGCTGAATTAGGGAGGCACGCTGGGTGTCATCCAGTCCAGGTTCTAGATGGCTACAAGCAACTGTCCCAGAGGATTTGGTTACCAGGCTTAAATGAGGGAAGGAAATGAAAGCACTCCCCTGAACTGTCTTTCCCATTCCAAAGTTGCCCCTCCTCACCCCTCAGGTTTACATTCAAGTGACACTTCCTGAGAAACTGCCATGATGCCCTAGACGAGGCCAAGCCCCTCTGCTATAAACTATTGCAGCACCCTCTGCATGGCTTTCATAGTACCCTTCACAGTTTGCAGTTATTTAGTTATTTGTGTGAGCATATGATTAATGCCTACCTTTCCAAATGGCCCACAGAACAACGACCACACCTCCCTTATTAGTGACTAACACAGAGAAGGTACTCAGGAATATTCAATGAACGAACAAATGATTCTAGAAAGCTCTTCAAAGCCCACATAGCTTGGAAACTGATATAACTGTGGCAACTCCCTAGTACTCTGCCTCAGGCACGGAGGAAGGGCCTAACAGGAGCAGAAGGAAGAAGAACCTGAAGCTGAACGGGTCTCACCTTTTGCATCTTCAGCATGTCAATGCCAAAGTGGGACAGGTGCTCAGCCAGGTTGGGGTCCAGAACCATGTCGTCTTCATCATAGGAGTACACATCTAGGACAGGGTGCAGGAGCAGAGTCAGAAGGGGTGACTCAGGACCAGCCTGGCCACCAATGCCACCCCCTGCCTTTGAGGGGCTTTGGTGGGACAGAAGGATGAGCCTGTAGAGTAACCCTCTTGGCTCTCTTGAACCTTCTGGGGATCGCTGTCAGGAAAGATGGGGTGACACAGGGTGAGAGTTGGAATTAATTGTGACTCTACCCCCCCCCCCCAGATAAGTTTCTACGGTCAGATGGGTTGGGAAGGATGCTTACTAATCAGATATACTTCTGGGATATGCTAACTTCTAGGAAGGGGGCTAAGGTTTGAAGGGTAACACAAGATTTACTCTCATCTGCAATATTCTCATTATTTATCAAGAGAATGCACTCATGTATTATTTGTGCCATATAAAATGAGTAACAGTTAAAACACATTTCGGCATGCAGGTCACTGAGGTGGGGAGGGAATACCAGCTCCGTCAGGCGTGATGGTGCCCAGTTTGACAGCCAGTGGGTAGCCTGTCTCCCGGAAGTGCTCCACGGCATGGTTGTTGCCCCCGCTGCCATCGAAGTAGCGTCGGCCACAAAGGATGGAGCCGTCTGTCAAGTTGAGCCACAGGTTCTCTCTCATGTCACACTTGGAGCACTTCCAGCCACTAACCCAAGGAGAAAAAAAACTGAACTGAACTAGGGGTCAGGGGTGTCTGGGAGTGGAAGAGAGAAGGGGACTCTGTGGGCCCCTGCCAATCCAATATCTCTCTTTCCTCCTCTGGACGTCCCCCTGCTCGGTTCTTCGCTTCCAAGTCTCCCTAATTGTCGGGTTGCCGGTCCTCTCTCCCACCAGATCTCCCAGGAGGGTGGTCTCTTTGCCTCTGCTCTGGCGGTTGTGCCCCAAGGTAGAGGGGCCAGGCCTCACCAGGGAGGGATTCGAGCAGGGTTGTCCAGCTGCTTGAGGTTGAAGGCATGCTTAGACACCTGCCGTACTTCCCCATCCCAGGCCTGCACTTCCTGCTTGCGGGAGGCCGAGTCGGCCGACAGTAGTGCCTCCACCGCACTGGTCACCTGAGGGAAGCAGAGGGTCAGAGACAGTATCCAAACCCCATCCCCACATGCCCCTCTAGTACTTATCTTTAGCTTTCTCATTACTTGCCCAAGATATCACTGCCCTGGTCCCGCTTGCCCTAAAACCTTTGGGAGGGCAGGAAAATATTCATACCCGATCTCTGACAAAGTCAGGTAGTCCCCCCAACCCATCCCGTGCAATCTCCAGGTAGTCCGGCAAAATGACAATCTTCACATCCTCATCGTATTCAAACTTCTCCTCGCTAAGGTCAAACCCGCCTTCGACACCTGACGAGACAGAGAAGAGAGAGAGTAGGACACGACTACAGGTAAATGTCCCTCCTCTGATACAGGACTTTGTCTCCTCCAGAGCTCTAGGGCCACTGAGCAGGCCCATTCTTTTGGGGCTTTCCTGATGCTTCTGAGAGCAGGAAAGCCCAGACTGGGTAGAAGACTAGGGCGACAGCAGTACTAACCAATAGCCAGGCGGGTGGGCTTCTTTCGTGGAGGGTCTCCTGTGCCTGTGGTGGTGTCCTCCTCTTTCTGCAACAATGCAGGAAGGGCAGGATCAGCAATGAACACCAGATAAGGAAGAAACAGGGAGGATGAATGGGATGAAATGAATTAATCTCAGAAGGCAATGGAGCTAAAAAACATGTGTGCTGAGTTTTAATGACACCAACAGGAACAGGTGAGAAGTCAGAACGGACAGAGTCAAAATGGAAACCCAGTGGGATGTGCCAGAATGTCCCCAGGCCCAGCCCCTATCCCTACCAGGCGCCGGGTCCGCCGGAGGTGCAAGTAGACTCGCTGGCCCGTCTTGTTAAAATGTCTCTCCACATACTGTTTCCCGAAGCCCAGGAATGTGTTCATGCAGATGTAGAGGCCACCCTCAGACTCCTGCAGGACAAGAGGCAGGGGAGGAAACACCAGTAGGATGAAGCCTGGCTAGGTAGGGAAACTGAGATCTGGGCTCAAAAACTGCTGGTTTCCAGGAGGTAGGTCCTGTTTTCTAACACTGCATGGCCCTTGGCAAGTCATTTACCTTTTTAGGAGTTAGTACATGGCTAAGATTCTCCCCATTCTCCTATGACTTTGATAATCAACAGGAACACCAGGAGATGAACAACACCTGTCAGTCACCATTCTTCCTCCTTGCTCCTTCTTTGGGTTTTGGAGCCCTCCAATCAATCGCAGAGAACTCCCTCTATCTCTTCTCTGGAGTCAAGAGACCCAGAAAGTAAATGAGGACCAAATATCATGGACTTCCACTGCCAGAAATTACATTCAGAGGAGAAAAGGGTCCTTTCTTTGGAGAGGAAAGATCTGCATGTCAGGCAGTGAACCTAAACCAAGCACTCTATGACAAACTCTACCTCAACTCCAGGATTAAGAAAAGCTGCAACACTGGAGAAGCAGAGGTTCTTCTGGTACATCTAATCCCACAGCTTGCCAGCAAGACTAGACCTTTCCTTTATATACTCTGCTAGGTAGTTAAATCCTGGTCCATGCTGAGTCTTCTTCCTCCTCTCCTGCTGAAGTCTGGCTCCAGTGGAACAATGCCTGTGTGCAGCTCACAGCTAAACTTGGACCCAGCCGGGCAGGGACATGAAGCCTGGCATTCTCCAGCCATCAACCTGTCACCTCCCCTCTGACCAATAACTAAATTCCCACTAAAGTACCATCAACCTCCAAACTCAGAAGCCATCCCCTTCCTAGAACAATCCAGCGGTACTTGCTGAGACAGGCAGAACACATATAACCCAGGTAGAAAACAGGGAAAGACAAGTGTCCACTCTAAATCATGGCTGACGGGAGAGGATGGGCTTCCCCCAAACTGAGCAAGTCTGCCAGTGCCTTTGTGAATAAAGTGATGGGAAGGTGGAGAAGGAAACTGGAGGCAACAACAGTCTTCCCTCAGATCCAGGTTTTTGAGCAACAGCAGACATCTTCTTCATGGAATAAAAGCTTCAGTGGCCTTGAAAAAATTCTCTGCTGTGATATTTAAAACTAGGGCACCATCGAAGGCAGTGCTTGGTCCCAGATTGTGCACCACTACCTAGAACTGTGTGGATTATAACATTCATAAACAAACAGAGCATGTCTTATCAGGGAGGTCACGCAACCTCTCTTTCTACTGTGAATCCAATTTGAAGATAATCAAATATGCTGGAAGCTGGTTAGCAAAGGCAGCTCGGCTACACTGGAGATCTCTCGATTTGAGGTGAGACAAATGTAATACCATTACAAAAATTCCTTTCAGATTATTCAAAGAAGTTTCTAGAAGAGAGACAGGAGTATAAAGAGGACTCCATTGACTTCTAACTTCAGTTGCTAAATAAGAAAAACCTTTTCCTCCTGAGAAAGATGATGCTCCATCAAGCCATGCATCTGATAACCTGGAAGGCACGAAGAAACTCTGCAGGGATTAAGCAACTCTGTTGGAAATAAGAGATGGTTTCACCAAGGATTGGAAGCCCTGGAGCTCTGCTCTGAGCAGTCCTCTTTCAGCTTTGCCAAAGCCAGACTTCAGAGAAACATCCTATTATTTGAGGCCAAACTCAAAGCCTAGCAAACCACAAATCAGTGGTGATCCTGAAGTGGGCTTTAGATCATGCTCCTATACTCAGCACTGCATTAACGAAGGCTTTCCACTCTGACTTGCAGTTTTCCTGGCCCTGAGTTGGTCTGGCTGAACACCCTGGGCAGGGCCCAGCAGCAGCTTGAGGGGAGGGGTGGTGAGGGGGGTGGATCCCAACCAGGCTGCTGCCCTCTCAGTTCAAGCTGTGGCCTGGACAGAGCCTTGTCTCTCTTGAGGGTGACACAGGAAGGCAGAATTGCAGGAAGGGAGGTACCGGGTGGAGCCTGTATAACGTGAAGCATGGTGTGGGTGGCGGCTTTGTCTAACTAGTCAAGAGTGGGAGTGGGATGGGAAAGGGGCCTTAGTATCCTGCGAGAAAGAAACCATCGCTCTGGGAATACTTTAAAAAGGGTTCCCTCTGCTTTCTGTGATGGGCGGGAAAAAGGGGGGGGGGCGCGGCAATGGTTCATCTTAAAAAAGAAACTAGAGCTTTCCTCTTCTCTTTCCCTACCCTCCCTTCCACCAACAACCCACCTCCCCGCCCCCAATCTATATTAACCGTGGATGGAGGCTCTGTAACTCGGCCCTTCTCAAAAGCAGCCTTCTTCAAGGCTACTTTCAGACTACCACGCGCCTAGGAACTGCAGTACCCTCCCTCCAACCCCAACCCCGGCCCCGAACAGTGGGGGGTAGGGGGGGGTATCCCTCCTACACGAGACTACAAAACCCGAAGAACCATGCGCGACAGGCAAGGCCAGCTCCCAGGCTTTCGCAGGTACCACCTGGGGGATGTAGTCCGACGATCGGGTCGCACCCCTAGTTCAGAACGGCAGAGGGGAGTTAGCGACTACAATCCCCACAATGCTCTACGAGATGGGGCGCGTGTGAGGCAGAACCGGTGGCTTCCGGGGGTAGTAGTCACACGACAGCCCCAGCTAATTAAAAGCAACGGCAGGAAGTGGCAAGGGAGACTACATGTCCCATGGTGCATCGCAAAGGAGGCGGTAGCCCAAGCCTTGCAGGCCCCGGCAGAATGACCAGGGCTATGGAAGGAAGTCGTGCTCGCTGCGGGCGAGGGGAATGAGCTTACCGGTGTGTCGAAGGAGAAGGCGCACTCGTCTTTGTGGACCCGGTCTCCAGCCTTAGGGACCCGGATTGTCGGTAATACTGACAGCAGCGCCTCCTCACTCAGCTCCGCCATGACACCGGCAGCAGCTCCTCCACACAGAGCAGCTCCCACCGTTCCTAGTCCCCCACCCCCTACTCTTGCGGACCAATGAGCACTATTCGTTAGGTGCATGCGCTTCAGGGAAGACGCGCGAGAATGGGAATTGGGCCGAGCCTGCGTACAATGCTCCGCCCCCTGCCTTACTGTTGACTAAGCCCAATGAAAAGCGCCTCCAGTGCAATCGGTGGTCGAAAGAACCAATCCCACTCTTCCAGGGCACAGCGCCTGTAGAGCAACGAGGTGTACCCCAGAGTTTTCGCTGCTCGCACTCAGGGAACCCTGCAGTCCTTTCGCGTGCCTTCTATTGAAGAGCAGAAATTGACGGTTGTTTAAACCAATCTCAGAAACTTTCCTGGAGACTTGTACGATCGGAAAATAGGAGGGCAGTTCTTGGTATTCGACAGGAGGCTATCCAATGAGGCGGAGTTTGAGAGGGTTTAGAGTCGAATGATTGATAACGCCGTCAGCCAGTACGGATTACCATTTCTCTCGTATTAAAAATCTTCATAACTCTGTCTCCGCCTGAGTCGGTACATATTAGCATAATAATCCATTCTATTTTTTAAAAATAAAATCATTTGGTTTTGAAACTGAAGGTCTCAAAAGCGAAGATTTGCACCCCCTAAAGTCTCACTATGGGCAATTCACAGCCTGAGAGGAACAAAAGTCCCCTTTTATGAAGGAGGCGTCAACCCTTGGCAAGCCAAGCCGCGACCCATTGGCCCCATGGTTCCCATGATAGACATCCTCTCAGCCCAATGGTTTCCTTCAGGGGAGGTGGATCTCACATAGTAGGCCTATAGGAGTCTGTGTCTGCTCAGCCAATAGGGTCACGGCAGGGGGCGTGGCGGGAGGTTTGAAACTCAGCTTCGGGAGTTGAGGTTCGAGCTGCCGTGCAGCGGAAAAGTTGGAGTTGGGTTACGGTAAGTGATTTGAATAAATTAGTGAATAAATTAGAGGTCCCGGCAGTGCTGAAATGAGCCACCTTGTTGGCTGCACCAGTCAGTGTCCCCCCAGAGGCCTGTTGCCCAGCGTCTAGGAAGTTCCTTAGCTGGGATCTGGGAGGATTGGGAGGTCTGGAGTTTGAGGTCGGACATGGTCGCAATGAGGACTGAGACCTGAGTCACTTCTCGTAGGCATCCCCTCCTCGCCCTGGGCCGGGGCCTGCCCCACCCTCTTCTTCCCTGTTGAGATGGGCTCAGCCAAGAGCGTACCAGTCACTCCTGCGCGGCCCCCGCCGCGTAACAAGCACCTGGCTCGAGTGGCGGACCCGCGTTCACCTAGTGCCGGCATCCTGCGCACTCCCATCCAGGTACTCTGGGCCGGGCAGGGGATAGGCAGAGAAAGTGTCCGAATTCTTTGGCGTCTGCTTAACCCGGTACTGAGAGAGTCCCCACCCCCCACCTCTACTTTGAGGTCTTACTTTCTTCACTCTCCTGAATGCCCGAGGGCCTTGGCAATTCCTGCCAGGAACGTAGGCCTGAGGCTGGAGACCTGGGAGGGAAGAAGAGTCAGGGCCCAGACTTTAATAGCCTTCGATCCTGACAGGTGGAGAGTTCTCCACAGCCAAACCTACCCGCAGAGGAGCCGCTGGAGGGTCCTAATCAGGCCCAGGACTCAGATCCCCGCTCTCCTACCCTTGGCATTTCACGGACACCTATGAAGACCAGCAACGGGGGTAACTGTTGGGCCCAGAGAATTCTGATGATGCTCTCAGCTAGCATCCTTGGGTGGGGGTCAATGAGGCCGCACTCTGAGGGCTCCTTAAAGGGGCCTCCATCCTCCTGCTGTGAACCCATCTCATTTTTTTCTCAACATTTTACTGCCTCTCATCTTGATTTCCCTCTTCTCAATTCCTTACCCACCAGGGCATGCATCCTAACGTTCCTATATTTTTTTCCTCTTTGCTGAACAATTTATATCAGAAGGTCACTGTCTCACTTCGCTTCTCCCCTCTAGAGCCTCCAAGCCCACTGGTGACACAGCTGAGTGAAGTGTTTGAGACCGAAGCCCCCAAATCAAATCTTCCCCCAGAGCCTATTCTGCCCCTAGAGCCACCTTCATCTTCTGAATTGGACTTGCCTCTGGGCACCCAGTTTTCCCTTGAGGACCAGATACCACATGAGAGCCAGACTGAGCTTCCCTCCAAGCAGGTGTTCTCTGAGGAAGAACCAGGACAGCCCTCAGAAACCCTTATGGCCAGCCAGGACTCAGACAAGTCCGTGAGAGAGCCTGAGACGCCCAGATCTTCAGGTACAGAATCTAAGGGCAAGGTATAAGGAAGAGAAATTGGGATCATGTTCTGGGGTAGTTTAGGAGGAATAAATGCTGAGGCCCTAATTTTGGCTCCTTACTTTAACTCTTTACCCACTCTAGGTTCTAAGTGCAATAGACGGAAACCAAAGGGCAAGGCACTAGGGAGATCGCCCCTCACCATCCTGCAGGATGACAACTCCCCTGGGACTCTGACACCACGCCAGGTAAAGGGAGAGGGTGAGAGCTATTCCCAAGAAGTCCAGCATAGAGGGTGGGAGGCCTTTACCCTATCTTCCCTCTCCTGAACAACAATTCGCATACTGCCTTTTGTAGGGTAAGCGGCCTTCTCCCCTGAGTGAAAATGTTAGGGAACTAAAAGAAGGGGCCATTCTGGGAACTGGACACCTTCTGAGAACTGGAGGACAAGCATGGGAGCAAGGCCAGGATCATGACAAGGAAAATCAGCATTTTGCCCTGGTAGAGAACTAGGCCATGTGTGGCCCCAGGCTGGTTTCACCAGGGGTCTAGTGATATTCTGAGTCTTCTCACCCCTTCTTTCCCTGGGAGACTTGGAAAGGCTCGTTTTCTTTGACACCCCCTAAACGACCAACTCTGGAACTAAGAGCTTTCTTGGACTTTCTTTGTGTGTTATGTGTTTCTTGTATAATAAAGGAAGTGATTTTAAATTATGTTATTAAGTGTTATACCTAAACCTTGCACTGGGTTGTCTTTATGTAGAAAGGCAGTCCAGGGAACTTCTGTTCCCTGGCCTGAGTGCTCCTGCACTGATACCTCCAAATCTCTTAACGCACCTCCCTTAAATCCTGGTATTCCCCAAGGTTCTCTCCTTGGCTCTTTCCTCGGTGTTCACCTCTATGGATTAGCTATTACCCTCCTGTATTCTGGTAACTTCCAGGTCTCTTTATCTAATTCAGACCTTTATCTAGCTGCCCCATAGGCACTTCAAAGTCAGTTTGTCTAAAGTCAAATTTGCGATCTTCCCCTTAAAGGCTGTTTCTCTTCCCCTCTTCTTTATCCCTGTAAATAACAGCATTATCCACCCAAACCCAAACCTTGGCCATCATTTTGAATCCCTCTTAATGTCCTATATCCTATCACTTGGTCACTAAATCCTGCCAATTCTATATCTTTAATCTCTTTTCTACCCCTTTCCTTGTCCCCTCTGTCCTATTGCTCTTGCCTGTCTTGCCACCTGCATCCTACCTGTTTCCTTCATTCCTTCCTGTCTCCCCTCCCTGCATTTCATCAACCTACATGGCTGCTAGGGTCATCTTTCTGAGAAGCATATCTGATCACATTACTGCTTTGCTAAAAATTTTTCCGTGGTTCCCCACTGCCTTTCATCATCCGACTCCTTCTCAACATAATCCTACTGTACAAACACACATGCCCACACCACAGGCTGGCTGTGGCGAACTGCCATGCACATGCTCCCAGCCACCTGGTGAGTGCCTTCTCTCCTGACCCATCTCAGGCCTTCCCCACAAGACTTGGGCACCTGCCTCCACCCTACTTTCTGCGCAAGCTTGCTGGTACCCAACCTTTAGCACTTGCATTTGCAATACTTTATTACTTAAGTGGGAACCGAATCTTTTTGGAACAGGAACAGGGTGGAAGCCAAACATCACAGATATATCAGAGTGCTGTACTTTATTGCAGGTGCTTTGCAGAGAGAGAGAAAAAGAAAGAAGGTAGAAAAATGAGAAAGCGTGAAGGAAAAGGGGGCTGGGACCCTGGTGGTGCCAGAGCCATAGTCTCGGGCCGAGCATCCTGTGCCACACAGGTCTGGACGAGGGTAGTAGCTTTGGGGGAGGAATCCTAGGGCCTGGACCCTCGCACTGGAGACCTGCTGGGCCTGCCAAGGGCTGGGGGGGACCAGTTGTCCTTGCCCACTAAAGGAGAAACTGTCAAGACCATAGTGAGGGAAGGCCATGGGAGGAGATGGGGCACTTCTCTGCCCATCCCTGTTGCTGCCTCCCAAAGGCACACTCCCTGTGCTCCCCACTGTTCTCAAAGGAGAAAGCTTGGTGGGAATGGCAGCTGGGGTATAGAAGAGAAAGCCTTAAAGGAACCTTAAAGAAATTGGGCAGGGGAAGGGGCAGCTGAGTGTCTTCATGGGCTTTTACCTGCCCCCTTCAACCTCCTCAGTTCCAGATTTTGAGGAAGCTGTCCCAGGAACCAGTGGCCACCGCCATCCCGTCAGCTGTGACCCCCAGGCAGCTGACCCTGTTGTCGTGGCCAGAGAGGATGCCTGAGGAAAAGGGAGAGGAGTTAGTGTGTCTCCCCATGCTCATTTGCAGGGACTGTGTGTACACAGTGCACAGGAACCCTAGGCTAGGTAGGCTGGGCTCTGACTTGAGCCCTCCCCCCGCCCATGGGGACCGGAAGACCGAAAGAGGGTTAGCCCTAAGTGGTAGGGCTTCTCTTGAGGCCAATCTCTGTCAAGAACCTGGTGTAGGAGAGGGGCTGAGAGGGATGGGGAAAGGTTGGAAGTGTCAGTGTGCTATGAAAAGAGCAAGGTGCATCTTCATGGGCACTGGGAAATGGAGAAGGTAGCCCTGTCATGCTGTTTCTTTGTTTCCAAACAACGAGATTAAGGCGCAGAGAGAAGTGATTTGCCCAAGGGCACTCCGAAAGTAAGCCTTGGAATTAGGATTTGGATCCAGACTCTCTGGCCCTTGTTATTTCCATTCAGTACCTGACCTCTCCCAAGAGGAGAAGCCACACTATCAGACTGAACTTCAGACCAGGCTGGTCCTAGATAACCCCCTAGCTTGGGGTCAGGGCTCTCAAGTAATTCTAAGTCTTGATTCTGCTCATTTCATGATTCCCTGATACTGCCCTTTCCTTCAGTGGATGCCCCTGAAACCCAGACCTGACTACACATTCAGGTGCTCAGGACTGAGGATCACCTGAAGGAGCTCCTTTGGCAGGGAACAGGCATGGCATTGGGTCATGGAGAAGGGCCCCTTAGAGCAGCTTTTCTTTCAGAGGTGATCCTCCATTGGGAACCAAACGGGGACTGGATTCCAGAGGGAGAGCTCAAAGCTATCTAATGATTAGGGAAGTTATCTAATGAATAAGAGGTTCCCAACAAGGGGAGCTGGATGGAGGGTACTTCCAGCTAGGGCAGCAGTGGGGGAGGGGGGCTGGGCTGGCCCTTACCCACACGCTCGCCCTTCATGGAGTCCCAGACATTGCAGTTGAAGTCATCGTAGCCTGCGAAGAGCAGGCGGCCACTGAGGGAGAAGGCCACAGATGTGATGCCGCAGATGATGCTCTCTTGAGAATAGGCCGTCAGCTCCTGGTCTGCCCGCAGGTCAAACAGACGGCAGGAGGCATCATCCGAGCCTGTGCAGATGGCCTCTCCATTGGGAAAGAACTGAGGGCACAGGTGGCAAAGAGGTCAGGACTCAGACCCGAGCAGCTGCTGCCTCTCCTGCCCTCTCCCTGACTCCTGTCCCAGTGGCTCCAGGGCGAACTCCTTCCCTCAGCCTCCCTGCCTGTCCCTTCCCTGGCCTGCAGTGAGGAAGGCCGCAGCACTGTTCTTCATGCACACTGCTGGCTCCGCTATACCCTTCCCTTGCTCCTCATGACAGCGCTGCAGACGGGCATTATTCCCAGGAGGCTGAGGGAGCACCCGCCGCTTGCCCAGGGTCACATGGCTAGAAGGGTGAGGTTGTCTCTGACTTTTCCCACTATAGTCAGCGGGATCAGGGCGTAGGAGCAGGACCACGTACAAATGTGTAGCCCAAACCTCATCGTGAGGAAGTGCCAGATCAACTCAAATAGAGGGAAAGTCTACAGAAAATTGGTTTGTACTCTAAAAAGTCAATGTCATGAAAGACAAAGAGAGAAAACAGTTCCCACTTAAAGGAAACCAAGATGTGGCAAGAAAATGCAATACATGTTCCTGGCAGGGAGCAGAAAACTGCTATTGCAGATATATTTGAGAGAACTGGTGAGATGTGAGGGTAGACTGTAGACTACAGTATGGTGTCAATGTTAAACTCCCTGATTTTAAGGATTACCCAGTGGCTATGTAGGAGAATGGCCTTGTGTTTAGGAAATACACACTGAAGTATTTAAGGTGTAAAAGAGACATGATGTCTGCAACTTACTCTCAAAAAACCCAGGGAAAAGTATAACAATAAAATGTATATCTACATCTAGGTGTGTGTGTTTGTCTCGCTAGCCAGCTATCAACCATCTATCCATGCAACTCTTCCCCCATCTTTCCATCCTTTCCTCTACAGAGAGGGAATGATAAAACAAAGGTGGCACAATGTTAACAGTGAATATGGGTGCCGGGTAGGTGGGAGCTCTTTCCATTACTCACAACTTTTCTGTAATGTAAAGTTATTTCAAAGTGGAAAGATAAAAAGCCAGGGTAGGGGAGCCCTGGGAGGTGGCAAAGGATGTGTGTGTGGCGGTCCCAGGAGTTGGAGCACAGAGGGGCTCACACAGATAGCGTTGATGTCCGACTCATGGCCAGTGAAAGTCTGCCGGCAGGTCCCCTCCCGCACGTCCCAGAGCTTGGCGCTGGCATCACAAGCCCCGGAAATGAAGAATTTGAAGTCGGGAGACACAGCCAGGCTCATGCAGTCCCCTGTGTGTCCCACAAACACAGTCTTCTGCTGCCCAGTCTCAATATCCCACAGTGCACTGCCAGGAGGAGGGGAGGCTGTCACAGAAAGGCCAGGACAGAGCTGCTGCCCCAGCCCAGCACCCACAGTGTGCAGTCCTCACCACGTGGTGTCTCCTGAGCTGGTCACAATGTTGTTGTCATCCAGAAAGCGGCAGCAGGAGAGATAACCTGGGGGTGGTTAGGACAGTGCCCTGGTTTCAGAGCCACAACCCACCAACCCCAGGGCTTCCCTGGACCCCTTGGGATGGGAAGACGGGGTCTCACCTGTGTGAGCAGAGAGTTCCCGGCTGACCTTGACATTACCCTCACGGGATTTGAGGCTGTAGATAGAGCACATGTTGTCCAGCCCCCCACATGCCACAAAGTTCCCTGATGGGGCATAGGCACAGGTCATGACCCAGGAGGAGCGTAGAGGGATGGCGTGGACCTGCAAGGAGGTCAGGGTGAGCAGAGGCAGGAGCTGGGCTGAGCTTCCAGGTAGAAAGGGCCGAGGAGGTAGGTATGATGTCCCCAAGGAAGGACGGGGTGAGGGAGGGGTGGGGGGCCAGGCTGGTACCTTGTTGGTGGTGTAGGTGTCCCACACAATCAGCTTTCCGTCTTGCGAGGCACTTACTAGCAGCCTGGGGAGAGGTCACCCCACGTCACACCCCTTGCCACCCAAGCCTCTCCTTCCTGTTTCCCCTCCCCTCTGGGCACACCTCAACCCTCACTTGGAGTCAGTGGCCCAGTGCATGGCATAAATCTTGGCCAAGTGTCCCCTTAACGTCCGCCTTGTCCGCATCTGGACTCGTCCCACGACTTCTAGGTCAGACACAAGCTGCAGAAAAGGGGGCGTTAGAAATCAGGGTGAGCAGGGTATGTGCCCAGATGTCAGCGTCACAGCCACTGAGCTGTACCAGATTTTTTTCTTTTTTCTTCTTTTTAAAAAATATTTTTAAAGAGAGGGGAAGGGAGGGAGAAAGAGAGGGAGAGAAACATTGATTGGCTGCCTCTCACATGCCCCCAACCAGGGACCTGCCCCACAACCCAGGTATGTGCCCTGACCATGAATCGAACCAGCAACCCCTTTTTTCACAGGCTGGCGCTCAGTGCACTGAGCCACACCGGCCACGGCTGATCTGTACAAGTTTCTGTTCTGTGCCTGGCTCTGGGTCGGGCCCCCAGCCTTGAAAAAATAAGCCCTGCCGTGGACTGGCTTAGGTTGATGTGAGAGACAGCCAGTGGCATGTTGTTAAGTGTTTAACAACTCTTTCTAGTGCAGGGTGGGGAGGATGAGGGGAAGTAGGAGGGTGATTTCTATCTTGTAATTCTCCCACCGTGACCAATTTCAAGCTGCCAATGTGAAGTCACTGAACACAAACTTAGGAAGATATGTACACACTCGACTGTTCCAAACCACTAGGAATCTGCCCACGCACACCACTGCAGCACAGTCAGCTCTTTAACTGGGTATCCAGGATATCACCATGACCTTGAACTGCATCTCCTGAAATTTGTTGTCCTGTGCCCCTTAAACTCTATC
The DNA here is from genome assembly GCA_004026545.1 of Mormoops blainvillei. Lineage (NCBI taxonomy): Eukaryota > Metazoa > Chordata > Mammalia > Chiroptera > Mormoopidae > Mormoops > Mormoops blainvillei. Next base: position 103,518 of record PVJD01002583.1, on the reverse strand, counting down.
CAGTGTCTAGACTTAGTTTGGGGCTCTAGAACCAATAGAATTGATTTGCCATTTACCTGCTTTATATCTTGGTTAAGTTACTTAACCTCTCTGAGCCTGTCCTCATCTATAAAATGTTTATAGCACCTCCTTTCTGGGGTTGTTATAAAAATTAAAGGAAATTGCCCTGGCCAGGTAGTTCAGTTGGTTACAGCATCATCCTGATAGGCCAAAGTTGCCGGTTTGATCTCTGGTCAGGGCACATACAAGAATCAACCAATGAATGCATAAATAAGTGGAACAACAAATTGATGTCTCTCTCTCTCTCTCTTTCTAAAAATCAGTTTTTTAAAAAGTAAGTTTTTAAAAAAGAAAATGAAATGAAATTATGTATTTAAGCAATTTAGCCCAGGGTCTGGCTCATGGTGTTCAATAAATTCCTCTTACTAAGATATTTAATCCTGCCCTGGCTGGTGTGGCTTAGTTGATTGGAGTGTCGTCCTGTGCACTGAAAGGTTGTGGGTTCCATTACTGGTCAGGGCACATGCCTAGGTTGCAGGTTCGATCCCCAGATAGAGTGTGCGGAAGGCAACCAAGCGATGTTTCTCTCTCTCTCTCCCGCCCCCCGCCCCCCACCGCAGCACCCCCTCCCCCAATCGTCTTTCTCTAAAAGCAATAAAAGGATATCCTTGGGTGAGAATTTAAAATATATATATATATTTAATCCTATCTAAGGTGCAACCTACTCTAGGAAGAACCATTCTTTTATGTACCATTAAGAAAGGAAAAAATGCTGCCAATTTTAATTGTAAGGCATCCTCTATGTTGGGCGCATCTTGAGTTCAGAATGTGAAAATGTGAAAAAGTGTGCATCCTATGGTTGATGAAATACAGTATTAAACAACTAATAACTGGAGTCCATAAGGGCTTTGTAATTGACAAAGTACTATCCCTCTCTTCATCCTCACCACCCCGCGAGGTGAGGGGTGTAGTCACCCCTGTTTTGTAGATGACAATACAGACAGCATCTTGTCCTTGGCCTCCAATACAGTCCCTGGCCCAGAGCAGATCTCACTGTTTGTTGAATGAATTAATTAATGTTATTCCTCATTCCAAGAACATATTGGACTAAAGCTTGGGCTGGTCAGGGAGCTCCCATCTCCTCTCCTTCTCTCAGGCCCTGCCTCAAGGGGACAGGAGTCTCACCTCTGCCAGAGTAGTGTCAGCACAGGCTTTCCTGGCATCCTGGGGGGAAAGCAGACATCAGAGGAGGGAAGGGCAGAGGGGAGGCTGGGGGTGCATGGGTCTCTAAGGTAGGTGAGTTGGGGCTCTACAGTTTGGGGACATCTCAAGTATGAGACCCAGAAAGTCTCTGGTCACTTCCCAGTCAGGAGTCTCTAAGGTGTCACTCAAGAGTGAATCCAGCCTCCTTCCCCAGCCCCAGGCTACACTCCCTTATGTCCCCATTTCTATGTTTTCTGGGATTCTCATCGGGACATTTCTGGGGTTACTGCAATCTGCTTCTTGAGCTGTTCCGCTTCCTGCCGCAGCTGCTCCATCTCCCCCATGGCTGACAGGTTGAGGGGTAGCTCCGGCTCCTGCCAGGAACACGGGGTTGGTATAGGGGGATCCCCACCAGGCCATGTTTCTGTCCCTCACACCTCACACCAGACGCCTCATGAGGGCTGGAGCCCATTCCAAGAAATAGGGAAATGACCGGGTGACCTACACCACCTCCCCCACTGGCCCCTCCAAGTTTGGGGTCCTCTGCTGTCAGCTCTAGCCCTGCCCGAGCCCTCCCTGCAGCCCCTGCCCCAGAGAGCAGAGCCAGGCCAGCTCCCTCTTACTTGGGCTCTGACTGGACCTCTCCCAGGTTTCCAGCTCCGGTTCCCAGGCGCCTCCTCACTCCCTCAGCAGCGACGCCAGCCTGTCACCTGCCCCAGCTCTGCTGCCAGAGGAGCTGGCCTGGCCTGGCCCCACTCTGGGGGGGGGGCACTGTCAGGGAAGGGTAGGGCCAACAATGACTACGTCAGGCAAATGAAATCAGCTGGCACGGGTTGGGGAGAGGACAGGGAGAGAGGTGTGTGGCTTCCAGAGACTTGGGCCCAGCCTGGGGGAGGGGTAGGAGCAGGAACGCTGGGCTACAAAGGAGCAGCCCCCCACAACAAGCCCTGGAGGGAGGAGGGGCCGAAGGGGTGCTTCCCTGATGGGTCTCTCTGCAGGCAGGGAGACGAGCATCAGGCCCCACAGGATTAGAGCTAAGCTGTGAGGATTAAAGGTGCAGGTTTGGGAGGGTGCAAAGGAGCGGTGGCCACCACGCTCCTGCAGTCCCCTAGGCACTGGCCCCCACCAACGGTGGGGATCTTGGCAGTCAGGGCCTGCCTAGCAGCCAGGCCAAGAGTCAGAATATGAGGGTGAGAGATGGCCCGTTGTCCACGCCCAAAACTGTCCGTTTAGCTCAGGGTGGTGGGGGAAGAGGGTTCCAGTGACTACAGGGAGGGTGCAGGGGGGAGCAGAGATTTGAAGGGACTGATCTGGATAATCCTTCTTCCCGACAAACCCCAACCAGCTGCCCTAGGATCCTGGGTCGGGGCAGTGCGGGGAGTACAGGGGATTCAGGAAGAAGGATGGACAGGTGTGCCCCTGCCCTGGGTGGAGAAAGGACTGCAAGCGGAGGGCAATCCATCCCCTGTTCCCATCTGGGTTTAGCCCACTCCTCAGGCCCATGACTCGTGAGGTCCTGCTGGGGCTATGGGGGCAGGAGCCTTAAGGATCAGGCTGCCCTAAGTCTTGGCCAGGCTCAGAGGGAAAACAGGGCTTAGAGTTGGAGGCCCAAGGAGCAGCTGTCGGGAGTTTGGGTGGATTTGCATGTGGGAAGCAGGTGGCTGAGATTTCCCTGACAAATCACAGCCCAGAGTGGCCCCGCCTCCAAGAGGCCCCATGACACACGTCCTCTCCCAGGCCAGCCATAGCCACGCCCACCTCCAGCCACCACGGAAACTGTGATACGCTTGATGGGCCTGGGCTGAGGGAATCTTCAAGTTCTTTATTGACAGGCTGAGAGAGGGCAGTGGGGTTGTTCTCCCCTCTCGTCCTCCTTATTTGAAGCAGTCAGGCTCTGCTCCCTGCCACTTCCTTCCAGGGAGGCACCGCGTCCTCTGTTTGTCCAGGGCTGGGGGTCCACCAGATGGGGCCAGCCCTGGCTCCTCAGACCTGGTGAGCTCGAGGCTGGTCTGTGCAGCATCCTCTGGGTCCAGGGCTGGATGACCCTTATGATCCCCAAGATCGCGGGAGTATAGGGACAGAGGGCTCGCTGTTCTGCTCCTGTCACATGGGGTCTTCTTGTAGGTCCTGGCATCACGGCAGCCCTCACAAGTCAGGCGGCTACATCTCCAAGGAGCTGGCTTAGCCCCTCACAGCTCCTCTCGGACCCGAGGCAGCTTCCCAGCCTTGTCCTGGACCCTCTGAAGCCTGCGGCTGGGGGGTTCTGGGGAAGGGTCTCTGCTGGGCATTTCTTCTTCCTCCTCCTTCTCTGGCTCCTGCAGCAGCTCTTTGGCTTCTGTCCACTCCTGGGAGGTGGGAGGAGAGTCTGACCCAATTCCCTGCATGCACCCTGCCCTAAGGACCCTCCCTGGCTCATCTCAGCCCCTACGCCTCACCCGTCAGCCTGCCCACGCTTCACATACCAGAAGAGACACCCTTCCTACTCCTGCTCCTCCTCACCTGCTCCCTGTGCTCAGGTGCCCATGTGTGCCAAAGTGCTAGGGCGCAGCGCCGGCCCCGAGTCACGGCCCACACGCCATGCGGATTCTCCCCACCGGAGCTGAAGGCCACGAGGCGTCCACAGCGAGGACGGACCTGAGCCTGGGGGATGAGGGCAGGTTCGGCTCCAGGGATAGGCCTTCAGAGAACTTGGCCCTGAATCCCAGATCAAGATTGGGCAGGGGGCACCAGAAGGTCAGCTCTCTTGCCCATTGCTTCCCACTCCTTAATTCAGGGACTACCTTGGGGCAAATGAGAAATTGGCCTCCGCCTGGGGAGCACAAATGCCAGACTGAGGCTAAAGGAGTTGGAGCCAAAGGGAGAAGGGGCTTCCATCAAGGGGTCTCTTGTTGGTTCCTTCCCCTGGTGCCCTGACTTTTCTTGTCCAATCCTTTGACCTGGGTGTGAAGTAATCTGCGGAAATGAGCACAGGACCAGACTCTGTGTACTGGGGATAAGGATCTTGGGGACATTCTTCCTCCCCAAGGAAGGCTTGGATTATAGGTAGCTGGTGATGGTAAGCAGAGAGGGAGGTGGTTGGGTAAGACAGCAACAGGCAATGAGAAGTCACTGAAGCAGTGACTTCTCCTTCTCCTTCTCCTTCTCCTTCTCCCTATTTCTAGGCCCCAGTTTCTACCTGGAATAGGGACTTGGGGTCCTATGCTCACCCACCATCCTTTAGGAGGTGAGGGTCTGGAAGGGCCACTTTGAAATCTTCTGTGGGCGGGGGCGGGCATAATCAACTTCTCTAGGAGAGCCCCTGAACACAGACAAGTGGCGAAGAGGGCTGGGGAATCCATGAAAGGAAAGGGTTAAAGCGGCCCCAGCCATTTCCCTGCATTTGCCTCTGGGAACCTTCTGTTTTGAATCCGAGCCCACAGCTGGGCTCCCCGTCCCCACCCCTACCCCACTTACCCTGACAGTGAGGGCATTGGGCTCTGTGAAGAACAGGTCCCCGCCCTGGAAGTCATCATTGAGGTAGAGGACTCCACTGGAGAGGAAGACAGGAGGCAGTGAGACCCCAACCCAGGCCCCCTCTGCCAGACCCCTGGAGGAGCTGCCCACCTGTAGTCTCGATAAGTGTAGGCTGGGGGCTCCCGCCAGCACTCTCCTGTGTCAGGGTCCAGGACGCAGTTGTCGGCATGCACGGGGTGACTCAGGTCCATGCGCTGCTCTTGCTCCCCTAGGAAGCAAAGGGGCCTGGTATTCACCCCTTCAGCCCCAGGCTTTTTGACCCACTCTGTGCCCCCGTGCCCATGCACCGCCACCCACATCCACCCCGAAGCTTGGGAGTCACGGTTGAGCAGAGAGGCCAGGCCCCCGCTGGGCAGGGGAATCAGAGTCTTTTAGGAATGAAGATAAAGCCACACAGAGCGGGGCTGCTGAGAGTATGCAGTGCCTCACCAGGACCCGAGGTTGGGGAGGAAGAGTGGGGTCCTGGTAGTTACCTTCGATGGCAGTACGGCACACCAGGTGGGTGAAGGAGAGATGCAGGGGCCGTTCCGGGGAGAAGTAGGCCTGAGTTAAGGTCCGCACACGCTCACTCACCTCCAGGAGCAGCTTAGCACCCTGAGCACCCACAGCCCCTGCACGGGCCAGCTTCAGGCAGCGGAAGGAAGGGCAAGGAAAGCAATGAAAGGGTGGGTTTGTAGTCTCTCTGCAGCCAGCTCTGTCCATCAGCCTCAAATGCTCCTTCCACTGGCTCCATGACAACCCTTCCTCAATCCTGGGCAGAGGACTCAAGGACTCTCGGTCCCAGGAGAGCCCCTGCATAGGAGAAGCCCAGGCCCTGGTGCCCAGCCTTCTGTATACCCTCTTCTCTAGTTCTGGGCATCAGACCAGGGTATGGGTGCCTCCTCTCTCACCTGGGCAGCCTTGAGCACCGTGAGCCCCTCGAAGCGTTCATGGGGGCTGTGAGGGGAGCGGCGGCCCCGGTAGCCAGACCTCGCTCCTGCCTCAGCTGCATCCTACATGGGAGAGAGTTGACTGTGGAGTCACTGCCCTTCAGCCCCAGGCTTTTGACCACATCACTGCCCACAGGCTACAACCCTGCCACTCCCTGGAAGAGGCTAGAAGCTTCCAGGGTTCTCCGGTGGCTCTTTTTCCTGAGCTGCTGCCCTTCTCCATAGAATGACTATCTTCATGTCTGAATTATCACTCTCTAGTAAAGGTCTGGGATCCCTGGCTGAGGGGCCTGTGCACAGAGCTCTGCAGAGCATCCTACAATGGGGAAACGGCCTCTGCGAGGGTAAGGACAGCTGGGAAAGGGGAACAGGAAGGGCTTGACCATTCATCCCTGATGAACCAAGAATAGAGGAGTCCCTCTGAAAACATGACTCCAGCAGGAAGCTCGAGAGCCAGGCCAGGGCCAGCTGAGGTATCTCTCTGACCTCTTCCCACTTTACACGCTTGAAGGACTTCAGAACCCTTGATGTAAAGTCCCCATTACCCAACAGCTACACAAACCTGTCATCACCTGGAGAGTCTCCTGGTATTTGGATGTCCTTTCCTGATACCTATTCTTCTGTCTGCTTTTTGAAACTCAGTTAAAGTACCACTACCTAGTTATCCCATTATATAAACTTCATCTCTGAAAGACCACCTTGTCCCAGAAGCCAGCTAGTCTTTTATTCTTGTATTAATTCACTCATTCATTCAATAAATTTGTACTGGGCATCTACTATGTGCCGGGCACTGTTTTAGGCACTGGGGATGCAACTGTGAATATGAAAAGCTCCCTGCTCTTATAGGGTTTATATTTCCAGATAACAAACAAACAAACCAGATCAATTCAGATGAGTGTTGTGAAGAAAATAAAAACAGGGCTACAACCTTGAGAGTGCCCAGGCAGGGGTTGGGAGACAGCTAATTGATGAGGGGACATCGGAATTGAAACCAAATGATGCGAAGAAGCCACTGCAATATCCGAGACAAAAATGTTCCAGGCAGCAGAAATAGCAAGTGCAAAGGTCCCAAGGCCTGAATGAATTTAGTGTGATCAAGGAACAGAGGGGTCTGATACTTGGGAGTTACCCTTGATGCCATTCTTCCATCCCACATAGATTTAGTCCTTAATTTTCCTATCTTTGATTTTCTAAATATTTCTCATCTGTCCTCCTCTCTTTACTCCGTTGAAATGAGGACCTAACCTAAAGCAGTGGCTCTCCTGCGTCATCCCAGGGTGTCCCCTTACTTTCCTCTCCCATTGTATTTCTCCACACTGCCACTAGAGGGCTCTACCAGCGCCACGGGACGGTGGTGGTTCCTCCTCAAATCCTTCAATAAGCTGTCTTATCATTCTTGGTAGGGTATAACAGGCCCTTCACCATCTCCCCCGTGATTCCGGCTCTGGGCCTCTTCCCTGTAACACCTCTGAGTAACATACAGCCTGATGATAACAGTGACAGGTAAATACTGAACACTCTCTATATTTTTGTAAGATCTTTACCATGTACTAACTTATTAAATCCTCAGCATATTTAGCCCCATTCTATAGATGAGAAAACTAGGCTCAGAGATGCTAACACACATTGTCCAACGTCACATAGGTGGTCACTGTGGGGCCTGCCTTATGCTCTTAATGCCCGCGCTCCACTGCAGTTCCCAGAACACCTTGGCCCTCTCCCTCCTAGCCTGACTCTCCTCTTTCTCTGCCTCATGAACTCATCCTTCCGCTTAAGCTCAAAGGCCAGCCACCCCCTGCCCCAAGCCTTTTATGACCTTGTATTTCGGTGATTTTTTTTAAAGATTTTATTTATTTTTAGGTCAGGGGAAGGGAGGGAGAAAGAGAGGGAGAGAAGCATTGATGTGTGAAACATCCATTGGCTGCCTCTTGCACGCTCCCAACTGGGGACCTGGCCCACAACACAAGCATGTGCCCTGACTGGGAATCAAACCAGGTGACCTTTTGGTTCGCAGTTTGGTGCTCACTCTACGGAGCCACACCAACCAGGGTGCATTTCGGTGCTTCTGTTTGAAGGAGTACATACTTCTTTTATCAAGCTTATCACCCACACTAATTATGTGTCTCTATATCTGATTCCTTCTCTCTACAATGGCCTCCTGGATACAGGGTCTGTGTCCAACTACCTGTCCCTGGAACCTAGAAGTTTCGAGTACACAGCATATACTCAAAGAGTACGTGTTGAAGAAACACTCCCAGAATGAGGATTGATGCTGCAGAAAACGGCAGACTCAACCTGGTGAATGTGAATCATTCGGCCAAAACTAGGAGGGAATTCAGTGAATGGAAAAAAAAGCCTGTGTCCACTGAGCCATCAGCCAAATCAGTGGTGAAACTCCAAGGAATCCTCACCCGCATACTTACACTTTTTTATGCCTTTATGTTTTTTGTTTTTGTTTATTGATTTTTGGAGAGAGAGGCACACACACACACATCAATTTGTTGTTCCACTTATTGATGCATTCGTTGATTGATTCTTGTACTTGTATGTGTCCTGACCAGGGATCGAACCTGACACTTTGGCATATCAGGACAATGCTCTAACGAACTGAGCTACCCGGCCAGGGCCTGTTTTTTCACTTTGTTTTGTTCTTCCTATCAACTTCTGGCAAAATTCCTTTGTAAAGAATGTGCACTCCATGTCCTCTGGGTTGAGATGAAAAGGAACTTGTCCACAGCAGTGAGGCCGTGGCAAGCCAAGTCCCCACTGGAGAATCAGAGAGGGCAGAACAGGGGGCAGGTAGCTGTGCCTGGGGTCCCAGTGCGCCACCTACTCATAGGTCCTCTTACCTTGGCCAGCTGCAGCAGCACCCCACACTCAGCTGTGGTAAGCAGACCGTCCAGCACTGCTCGCTCCGACCCATTCAGCTGTCTTGCGTCCTGGGTCAGGGTTACTCCCTCCAGAAGGAGGACATCTGCAGGGGAAGGGACAAGGTAGAGGGGACTAAGGGCTCCTGAAGGCAGGCCCAGAAGTGTCCCCAGCTGGCAGCCCCCCCAGCCCTCCAGGCTCCTGTCTCCTGTTCTCCCAGGAACTTACCCTTCCAATTAGTTAAAGGCTTTGGCTGTGGAGGCTCGTGGTCCCAAGGACGATGCTCTTGATCCTCTCTCAGGGGTGAGACACATACTCAGTGGATGCACAGACCAGTTCAGACCCGTCTTCCCCAGACCCAGCCTCCCAGGACCCCTTCTGTCACCCTCTACCTCAGGACAGGCCCCTCCCACCGCTGGCATCTCCTACCTGAGCTTTTCTCTAAATGTCTCAGGGATGAAAGCCACTGGAGTCCAGGGATCCTGGAACAGTCAAGAAAAGCACCATTACCCACCAAATCCAGCCCCGATCCCTGATATTAGACCCTGAACTACCATATTAAGGTTCTTCTGCTTCCAGGGGGCAAGGTGGAGGTGGGAAAAGCCCTCGGCACTGGGCCAAACTCTGTAACAACAACAACAACAACAACAACAACAACAACAACAAAGACAACTTAGGTAGCACTATTTGCCAGGTGCTACTCTAAGAGCTTTACACACAGAAGTGGGACGGAGAGCAATGGAGTTACTCACAGGATCCTTGAAGCTGGTCCCCAGGTGCTCCATGGCATAGTAGAGCTGTCTCTTCTCTCCCAGGGATCGAAGGACAAAGCGCTGGATGTCCTGAGGCACAGTGGACAGCAGGAGGCAGAAGGTGAGACACGGAGAAGTAGGGCAGGGAAATTAAGGCCAGAAGAGAGCAGGGCAACCCCAGGTTCTAGGGGACAGCCTCCTTTCTTCATAAACACCTCACAGCGCCTCTCCACTCAGCTTTCCTCCCTCAGCAACTTCAGAACATATGGCCTCAAACTGGGGGAGAAATCTGTGTATAGGGTGGGGGCAGGCAGGGGTGAGGTTAAGAGAAGAGATAGGTTGGCACTTGGTCTTGGAGTCTGAAGTGGAGCAGGACATGGAGACAAGTCAGTGCTGGACTTGAGGCTGCCTCTGGTGACTAGAGTACTTGGGTCAGGATGGGGGCGTGGAGTTCAGGTTACTGCTCAGGTGCATTTGATTTAGGCTGCCCCACAGGGTAAGTGGGGGAGGGGTACCTCTCTTGGCCCGAGGCCAGGTCTCGGCTCTCCCAGCTGGGCCTGGTACTGTTTCAGCGCTTCCTTGGCAGCCTCATCCTCCGGATAGAAGAGCAAGACACTCAGGACATTTTCCATAGCCTGGGACAGATTCCCCACTGAAGAGAGAGCAATGGGGTGGGGTGGGGCGCACAGACCAGGAATGGCCACGACCCCTGGGCAGAGGCAGCAATGACAGGTAGACAGATGCAGAGCCAGAAAAGGCGATCTCCCAATGCCAACCAACTCCAACACCACCCCACCCCCCAGACATGCTCGTCCACTGCTTCTTCTCAAAGCTTACTCAAACATACCTGAGCTGAATGGGCAGAGCTCAAAGGGGAGGAAGAGAAGAGAGAATAAAGTAAGGTGAGAAGCAGCAAGGACAGAAGGAGCCCTGTGACCCATCTCCTGAGCTTTCCGCAGTGATGCCAAAGGAAAGCAAGTTAGAGTCCTCCAGAAGTGATGGTCCCCATGGAGCCCTGACCAACTACAGATCCAGAGAGAGGTGGGAGGGATGAAGAGACAGGGTTCAGGATACCATCAAAGTCAAACCTTCACTTCCCCTGTTTTCAACCCATCACCCCCGGGGCTCACCCTTCCCCAACTGACCTTGAGCATAGGCCTCATGCAGCCGCCTCAGCTGGCTGGGAAGGAAGTCGGGGACAGGGAAGCTGCGACCAGGCCTTGTGGCCGTGTCTCCCACACAGCGTTGCCGGCACCGCAGGACCTGAATCCAGTGTCCTGTGGAGGACACAGAGGACTCGTAAACTATTCGGCTTGTCGAGCTCCTCCTCCCAGCGCTGTGACCCCACCGCACTCCCAGCTCCTTACCTGCAATAGCCTCATAGAGGCCCTCGGGGCTCCCAGTTCCTTCCTCCTCTTCGTCCCCCTGGTGCTCCTCAGGCCCCTCACAGCCAGCCCGGCAGCTCTCCATCTGGGCCAGGCTCTCCTGCAGGGCCTCCTCGAGTCTGGGCAGTGCCAATTCTGCCTCCTGGCGCCCCAACAGCTCCAGGCCCGAGTCATAGGCCACCTGTTGTAGAGGGGACTAGTCAGTCACCTGAGATCCTGGGGGAGAGGGTGCCCAACAAGCTCAGGAGGCAGAAAGCAAGGGCGGAGTGTTGGTCTCATTTGGGACATGGACTCTAGGACCCACTTCACCTTGGGGAAGACAGGGGTGGGCCTCAGGATTGGAATGTTAGAGCATGGGACTTTAGCGATCCTCAGGAAGAAATCTAAGTCCCAGGGAGGGACTCCTCATTCAGGGTCACTAAGAACGGTGGCCAGATCTCCTGATGCCCAAGACGCACAGGGCCATGGTCCAGGAAGGCCTGTGCACCCTGTCAGTGGAGGGTTGGGGGAGGGACGGGTTCCTGCTGAGGGTCTCACCCAGTGTGGAGGCGTCTCCAAGTCCCGGAAGCTCTGCCGCCTAACCCCAGACATTCGTCTGTACTTAGCCATGTCCTCCCGCATCTGCAGGTGTGTGGGGTTTGCTACAAAGAAGGTGTGAGCTGCGGCTGCTGCCAGGTCCAACTTCTTCAGCTGAGAAGCAGGAGGAAAGAGGGAGTCAGTGCCCTGAGGTGTGGGTGTCAGGTCTCTGCCTCTCATCAGCCTCTTCACCCTAGACATACACCTGGGACTGCCCCAGAGCCTTCTGGAAGACCGGTCAGAACTGCCCACCGCCCAAGCTCCAGGTTCCTGGACAACAGTATGTTGGCACTCTCAAGAGTCTGGCAACTAAGGAAAGGGGGTCTAAAGACTTTGGAGTCCGTGGGATATGGGCAGAGGGACCTTAGTTTGGGAGACAAAGAGGAAGTGATGGCCAAGTAATGTGGTAAGTGGGGGAGACCTGAGTGACCAGCAAAACCTGTAGGTCTCTAGGACCCTGAGCTGAGGTGTGTGACCAGGCCCCCTTCCCCAGCCACGTAGACAACAGCTACCGCGCCAGTAGCTGCGCAGTGTCCACTATCGTCCCCCGCCCCCCACCGCACCCTCAGATATTCTTCCTCACAGGCCCTCAGCCTGACCCCCCTCCTCTTATCTTCCCAAATCTCCCTCCTGCCCCAAGGAAACTCTCATGCTCACCCTCCTCCCCATACTTCCCCTCCAGCGGCGGGTTTCGCCCTTAACGCCTCTGCTTCATCCCTAGGAAGAAGCAGAACTCACCCCCACGTCAGTCTCAGAAAGACTAAGATTTCAGGCCCCTTCCCTCTATCTTCGGTCTACTTTCACTCCGCTTCAATTCCCCCGTCCCATTGCAACTTTGCTCCCACTCTCCCTTAGGCTGTCCCTCCGAAACTTCATTGGGCACTGGACGTGATTTTGGAAGGCCCTAATCAAAAAGAGAGGTCTGCTGACCTCCCCCAAGGCCCCACCCGATCCCTGACGCTGGCATCCCGCCCTCTCCTGGTGAGCAAAAGTAGGACAACGACGTGAGTCCGGGCAGGACCCAGCAATTCGCCCTGGCGGCTGGCGCACCTGGTAGTAGGCCCTCTGCAGGTAGTTGTAGGGCTCCCGGCGGCGGAAGGCGTCCCGCAGCGCGCTCCCCACGCGGAGCCGCGCCGCGCCCCCGGGACCCAGCCTTAGCGCCATGCACTGGCTCAGGCACTCCGCGCGGCGCAGCGCGGCGCGGAGCAGCAACCGCTCCCAGGCCCCGGATGCCGAGCCGGGCGGGGAGTCAGGCCCCGGGGCGTCGGGGAGCGCAGCCCCCAGCTCGGCCGCACAGCTCTCTCCACAGTCCCGCCGGGTGCGGCCCAGCTCTGCATAGCTACGCAGCGCCTCCCGCAGCAGCGCCACCGCCTGTGCCCAGGCCCCCGCCGAGTAGGCGCGCAGCCCGTCGGCGTAGAGCAAGTCAGGGGCCTGGGGGGGCGCCCTGGGGGACAGCGTGGCCAGGCCTGGGGGCTCGGGAGACCCCGGGGGAGGCAGCAGGAGCAGGAGCAGCAGCAAGCGAAGGAGCCGGAGCATGATGCCGGAGCCTCCGGCGGCTGCCGAAGGGAAATGCGGGATCGGAGAGGGAGAGAGAGGAAAGGGGGCAGGGAGAGGGAGGGGAAAGGAAGGAGAGATAGAGAGGAGGGAGGAGATGAAGGGAGCAGGAATGAATGAGCTGAGCCAAAGAGAGCTGATGGGGCTGAGAACCAACCCTGGGAGAAGCCAATGTGTGAGAGAGAGAAGTCAGAGGGAACCTGGCAGAAAGTGGAGAAAACGGCCTTTAAGACGAGTGGGGATAATATGGGATGAGAAACAGACCGAAAAACAAATCATGGACAGAGGGTAACTGGCGGGAACTGGAGCGGGCCTGGTGCGTTGGAAGACAGCATGAGGAGCCTCCTCGACCATTGACGCCAGACCCTGAGGCCCATGGAGTGGGAGTCACTACTGCAGCCGTGTTCCCCTCTTGGGGCCAGGAAAAGAGTGTGGATGCCTCCCATATGCTCCCCCCACCCCCCACGACCCCCGCGCCAAAACTCCTGGAAAAAGAGCTTCAGAATGCAACATGGAGGAGGGTAAACTCCAACACCAAGTCAGTCCCAAACCCTTTCCTGCCCAGTTACTGAACCCTTACAAGATTTTGGGGAAGGAGGCATGGGGGTCAGGATCACACTTTAAACAACTTGCACAGATCTGAACAAAGATCCTTTATGCCCCAAACCAGTGATTCCAGTGCCCCCCGCCCAGCATGAGAAGCTCTTATCAACCCCCTCTGTGTATGTCTGCATGTTTAAATTTGTTTGTCTTTCTCCGTGGGTACTTCTGTGTCTCTGTCCACTGCCCTTGCTCTGTTTTGTCCTCTATAAGCCACTCCACCCCCCAAGCCTCTGACCATATACCCTTTGCCAACATAATACACTGCATCCAGAGGTTTCCATGGTAACACTTCAAACTTTAATACATTTTCCTAGGGGTGATGGAAGGCGAGTAGGGCATCTGGTAACTTGGATGGGAGATGGCAGGGGCTCTGGAACCCCAGATATAGCGCCCATCTCCCTGGAGTCTGGAGACCGCTGCCCTAGGCTCAGGGCCAGAAGGAGGTACCAACAAGACCCCCTCCTCTGAGTCCAGCAGGCCCACTTGGGCTCACAGGGTCAGCTGGGGGAACATGGGGTTACCTGGACCCCAGGATCCTCCCCAAGCTCTTGCACTTTCCTCACCTCCTGTCAGGGAGCAGCGTCTCCCCACACTTAGCCCCAAAGGAAGTCCAATGGCTCTGCTATCAGGGGACCCTAGGGAGAGTCGGCGGGGTGAGGGGCCCAGTGGCCTGGGCCTGCGAGGAGAGGCAGTCGGAGAAGGCAGAGGTGTCTCATCAATGAAGGTAGTGATCTCCTCCCGGAAGAAGCCAGGACCCCGTGGGGGCCCCCCACCTGACCCCAGAACCCCACCCTCCAGGAATTGTCGAAGGCTGGCTAGCCCTCCACCTTCAGCCTCCTCTCCATCCTCTTCATCCTCCAGCCTTTGTCTTGGCCCCAGGTACTCAGGAGGGTCCCCCAGGGCCCGGCTCTGGGCTGGGAGGACCCGGATGTCATCAGAGGATGACCACTTGTGCAGGAAAGAGCCTGGTGTCCGAGGAGTAGAGAAGATGTTGGTCTCATCGTGGGACAGACGGCGGGACAGAGGGACCTGGGGAGAGGAGCAGGTAGACCCAGAGGTGCTGCAGGGACAAAGGGGGTAGAGGCAGGGACCACAGTGGGGATCCTACGAGATGGCTCCACCCCCCTTAAACTGCACGGTATTCTCTGATGGACAAACCTGGATCTGAGAGTTCTGAAGGGGAGCTTCTCTTGCCATGCCTTTCTTTTCCCCACCCGTTATGTGCCCTGCAGGCCAGGGCTAGAGAATGGGTGGTTGGGATGGATAACAGAGACTGAAAAAAAGTAATGAAGGGACACCCAGAATAGGAGGTATATTCCCTAGTCCCATACCTGTAAGTAGTGGACCCTCTCAAGAGGGGGAAAGAGCATGTGCCTCCCAGGCAGCAGCTTCACCTGGGTGGGGTCCCCTGGTCCTGTGGCCCCATTGGCATCAAAGCGAACTTTGCACACTCGGCCATCTGCATAGTCATCACAGCCCCCATCTAGGAGAGAAAAGAGGCAAAGTGGTTACAGGCAAGGGATGCCCGCCACTCCCCGCCCCTCTTTAAAATCTTCCTCCACCACCCTTTTTTTATAAAGTTCCCCAGAGAATCTTTCTTTTCCCACTACTCTGTAAGCTCCAAGGAGAAAGTGAGTGGTTTGTTACATTCAGTGCTGAATCCCCAGTGCAGCATGCATATAGACATACTTATTGAAACAATCGTTACCGTCCCCCCCCTCAAAAAGCTGTTCCTGTAGCTGGGGTCCCTTTCAGGAAACTTAGCCTCCCCTTAGTTCCACACCCTTCCTTTACGGTTGTAAGGACTCTACTGTTTCTCAGGCACTCTGCCCATTGGAGGCAGAGCTGGGTAATGTGGACTTCAGAGGAGAAGCATCGCCCCTTGGAGGGAGCCCTCAGTGCAAAACCGGTGGGTGTACGTCCTGGCGTGTGATTAAGGAGAGGGGGGCCTGGAGGCATCCCAGGGGCGGCGCAGGTTCTTCCCAGCAGGGGGCACTCCAGGGCAGCCCGTCCCCGCATAGAAAAAGGGCTGGTAGAAAGGGGCAGAAAAGGGAGCCGATGCCCAGAAAAAAAGCCCGGTCACTTTTCTGACCGTCGTCGCCATCCTCCTCGGACATGATAGCCACGCACTGCTCCCACACTGTGCGCACGTCCGCGCGGTAGCGCTCGCAGGACCAGATGAAAGAGGGCAGCAGCAGCGTCTGTGCCATGGAGCACCACAGCACAGCCAGCACCATCCACGGGGGAGCCGAGTCCGACTTAAGGGAGAAGAAGCTCACCACCTGGTGGGAGGATGGGGAATGGCGCCCAGTCAGGGCCCAGTGCTCAGGGGGCCAGCTTGACCCCAGATCCGATACCCTAGTGCAGCAGGTGGACAAGCAGTCAGGAAGGGATGGCCCTGATCGCTCAGATCATGACAAAAGCAAAGTTGGAGGTGGAGACAGGGAAAGGACTGACTCAGAGGACAGTCGGGGAGAGTACTAGAGCGAAGCCCTGAGTACCGAGGGAGAGGAGCAGAGGCAGCACAGCAAACCTGAAGACAGACAAAAATTCAGGAATAGGGACCAGGTGGGGATGAAAAGAGCTGGGGTGGTGGGGTGAGCTCTCTGGGGCTTCCACCCAGGAGTGCTCAGAGACCCTGTGATATCCAGAAGGAATTAGGGAATGGAAAGTGGGGCTAAGCAACTGAATAATAGGTCTGGGGTGCTGAATAGTGGAGCCTCAGGACAGATGTCAGAGCTGGAGGACAGGTAGCAGGCTGAAGGATGGATGATGGGGTTGAGTAGTGGAAACTGGAAAACAGACAATGTAGCTGAGGGTAATGGGAACCAGAAGATAGATGATAGAGATGGGGGCCCATAAATGGAGTGGGGATGGGTAGAGGAGAGGAAGATGGAGTTGGAGGTCAGGTGATTGTGCTGGGGCCTGGTTTGGGAAGAACAGGAGGAGGGACCCCAATCTCACCAAGATGGGCACCCCTGTGAGTGAGTCATAGAGAAAGACGATGGCGCTGACCAAGTTGGTGACCTGCAGGGATGTCTTGGCAGACTCGGAGCCATCCAGCGAGGACCGCCGCTTCCCTCGGGCATCTTCCACCACAATGGCTGGCACCTCAAAGGCTGGCCGTGTACCCAAGCCCCCTGGCCCACTCCCCTTCGCCCCACCCCCACCCCCCACTCTCCGGGCCTGCCGAGCCCTCCGGGGCCTGGCCCACAGTGTCTGGTAGAAGGTAATGGCCACACAGACCAGCCCCATGACAATGCCCCCAAGTAGCAAGAGGCTGAAGCAGACGCCAAAGCCAAGGCCAATCTTGGAGACTATGAACTGGCAGCCTCGGGCGTAGTAGCGCTCACCGTTGTTGTGCCAGCCAATGGAGGGCAGTGTGGAGAGGATGAAGCTGACCATCCAGATGCCCATGACAGCATGCAGCGCCTGCTTCTTGGCATTACTGAGGCGGTAGTTGACAGGCCAACGCACCATCCACATGCGATGGTAGGAGAGTGAGGCAACTGTGAAGCAGGTGGCCAGGGCCAGAGTGTAGTAGGTGGACACAAAGACCTTGCAGATGCTCTCATTCCAGTCATAGTCGGAGGAAGCCTGGCGCCGGAGCTGCACCACAGCAAAGGTGGTGAGGGGCACAGCCGCCATGAGTATGTGTGTGCCGGCCAGGAAGCAGAGCAGCAACTCTAGTGGCTTGTGCTTCTGCTGCTTGGCAGAGATGCTGAGGATGATCCAGGCATTGGCCAGCAAGGCCAGGAGCCCACAGGCCAGCCAGGACAACGCGTTGGAGCGCAGGGAGGCCTCCTCTGGCCCTGCCCCACCCCGAGCCATCCTATCTTTGGCCCCCCACCCCCTTTGAACTCCTGGGGGTGGGGGCTAGGTCTCACCCAGGAGCCCCACTCACACACACTCCCATGATGCCCACGGTCCTCGCCTTGTCATGAGGCAGGCAGCCCTTAGGTCCAGCCTGCTGCTCAGCATTGCCTGACTGACTCAGCTAAGTTCAGGTGTTGAGGGACGGGGAGGAGACTGGGGGTCAGCACAGGGGGCCCTTAACTTCCATACTGGGTAGGACCCTTCCTGAAGTGTCCCTGTAGCTGGCTGGGGGGACAAGCTGGCTGCTGTCCCAACTACGGGGCTGGCTGCGGAGCTCCGGCCCCCATATTGGGACCTGCAGGTCTCTTCTTCTTCTGGTTCTTGACCGGTCGGGGATCTTCTGGATGCCCCAAGGGGTGTGAGCTTGGGGCTCAGCCACCTGGACAAACTGCAAGGGAGAGATGAGATGTGGAAGGGGGCAGACGAAGCAAGCTGGTCTCCACAGAGCATCTTGTGTTCCCCTTGAAACTATAAAAGTGACTGATTACTAGGGTTCATGGGGTCATTGAGAACGTTCTCCTCCCTTAATCGGGTGGCTGCTCAAACACCCCACAGAGCTAGGAGCCATGTTGTCCAGACCTCCAGGAAAGAAGGTATTCTAACCTCCCATCTCTTGCCCTTTTTCAGTCCTTTCCCTCCCTCCGGCACTCTCAGGTTCCTTCTTCTCCAGTCTCCTGTTCAGCGCTACCCAACCCCATCTTCATGCCCCAGAATCTCTCTTCAGAGCTACTGATGGCAGACGCATGATTTGTTCCTTCTTGAGGGTCCACAATAAACTGGGATATGGTATTAGAGCCCCTCCCCAAACTTCCAGGCTCCTGGGCCCGTGGTCTTCCCGCTCAGCCCCATTTTCCCACACTTGCATGACTGCCACCCAGCTCACCAGGAAATCTGGGAAGACGGGAGAATGGAGGCTGGGGATGAGGGGAGACTAGGGAGCCCGAAGGCGGGGAAACGGCTGACATCAGAAGCATCCAGAAATGGAAAGAGGGGGAACTAGGGGGAAGGAGGAGAATTTTAGCAGAAGAGAAATAAAGAGGTGGCAAAGTGATAGTATCTGAAAATAGAAGGAAAAGCCCAGAGACCCCTGGAGAGCAGGCTTTAGGGGGAGAAGGTCTGGAAGGAGGGAGGGAGGGAGGCAGCAGGGAATAGGGACACAGAGAAGAGAAGCTCAACGATGAGGTGCTGACTCCCACCAGTAGACCTTGAGTCTTTTCTCCTCTGCCCCAGCCTCGGTTTCCCTTTGATTCGAGAGAGGATAGTCCTGAATTTCATGATGCTGAGCTTCAGTAAGCCCTGGGGTGGGGGGTGGGAGGGCTAAGGGGAAATCAGGTACAACCTTAAACAGAGTGGAGGCAGGAAGGATGGGCATAACGGCTTTGGGATAAACGGGAGAAAAAATGGGGCACAGCAGTGGGAGGGTCTATTGCCTGGGTAAGAACCTCAGACCCTTGCCCTCCTCAAGAGGTCCTAGTCCACCCCCCAACCTTTGTCTTGTCTCTGGAGCCCAGTACACCCTAGTTGCCATGGCAATGGCCAGCCAGAGGGAGGTGGAGAGAATTGGCCGGGAGCGCCTCCCCCACTTTTCTCCCCCGACCACCTCGAACCCCTTCCCACCCACCCCTACCCAGGCCCAGCCGATGGGCTCAGGAAGAAAGACATGGGGAGTCAGAGAGGGAGGAAGACAGGAAGGATCTGAAGGACAGAGAGAAGGGCAGAGAACAATCAGAGGAAGGTGGGAGGGGGTATTTGGGGGACTCCAGGACGGACACGGGGTCCAGCGCCCTCCGCCCTTCGGGGTGAAGGGGTAAGGTTAGGCGGCTCCTGCCTCGTACCGCCCACCCGGTTCTCCAGGGTAGAAACAGCAGGTGGCTGGGGAGGAGGGGCCGGCCGGGCGGAGCGGAGAAGAGGCAGCTGGGGGCGGGGAGGGGGCGAGGGGAGGAGGCCGCGGGGGACAGGGCAGGGGTCGGCTTACCTCTGGCTGCGCCCAGCACTGCCATGGAGACCGCACTCCCGGCACGGCCCGCCTGCTCCCGCTCGCCCGCCCTCCTCCTCCCTCCCCCACTCCTGGCCGTTCTCCCTCCCCTCGGTCCCAGCCTCTGCGTTCAGCCCGCCGCGCACTCCGTCTCCTCCCCTCCGGGGCTCCCCCCAGCCCGTGTCCCTGAGTCCTCCAGCCTCTGAGCCCCGCGTTGAGGGCCAGAGGAAAGCTTTTGGGGGGAAGGGGGATGAGTGTAGGGCGGGGAACTGGACGGCGGTGACTTGCAGGAGGAGGGACAAGGAAGGCGCCGAGAGGGAGGGGCGAGGAAGATGGAGGGGAACCGACTTCATTGGTGAAATGGTTCGTGTCCTACCCCCACCCCATCCCGTTTTCAACACGAACACAAGTTCCAAGAGGCAGCTGGTGGTGTACGGGGACTGAGGAGCTAGCTGTTCCAGGAGGAGGAAGCTGTGTGTGTGTGTCACCGTGTGTCACTGTGTATCCGTGTGAGGGCTGTGCCTAGGGTGTAGCTCAGAGGGGCATGTGCTGGAGACCCTGGGCAGTGAGGGGGCTGGTGCTGAAGCTAGGCTGCTTGTGGAGTGAGGGTACACAGGTCTAAAAGGATGTGGGGACACATGCACACACACACACACCCCTCCTGGAATACAAACTCACACTCCTTTGGGGGATACATTCAATGCGCACACACACAGTAGTTTCTCATAGTCCTTGCTCTCCACCACACACACACACACACACACACGCACGTGTGGAACACATCCCCCCCCTACAGACTCTCCCCCTTAGTGCATCACACATGCGTGACTACAAAGTCTTAACCTCACATGAACATGCAGGGCCCTTTGCAGGTTGGGTAGGTGGGTAATCAGTCTCCAAAGAATTTTTCCCTCCCCAGAGAGACCTCATCTCCTTCCTGGGACAAGCCTGGCAACTTCTGCTCTGGGTCTGACCCCACAGATCAGAAGATTCTGGGTCCCCAGAGAATAGTCCACACACACAAACACACACATACACCCCACACACACACACAAATGAAGAAGAGCATCTTTATAGTAAGTTTATTGTATTTTTCTGTCAGCTCAGGGAGTTGGGGATTGGAAGTGGGCAGGAATACAACTCAAGCAATGGGGAGCTCTGGCAGCAATTGGATGTTATTGAAGGAGGCGAGCTGGAAAGAAAGGGAAAAGGAAAGGGCGTGGGGACTGAGGACGATGGGGAGACAAGAATGGAAGGAGAGGTAGAGGAGGCTAGGGGTTCCTGAGAGAACTGGATCGAGAAGAAGAGGAAGAACACTTGTAACCTTAATTTTCCTGTAAAGGAGCATGTGGCGGCGGCGGGGGTGGGGGTGGGGGCTTACTGAGGCCCAGCACTATCATCCTTCACAGGAGGTCTTCTCAGAGGGCTCACTCTCAGGCCTGGGTCCCACCCCTTCCGCCTGGCAAAGCTCACCCTCCAGAAGGTTCTTCACAGGGTGAGTGGTTGGTCACTGGGTACTCTCTCCCACAGGGCCTGTGCTCCCAGCCTGTGCTCTCATCAGGAGAGCCGCAGGCTTTGTCCTCTGGTAACAGGATTCTGCCTCCAGCAGGTGATGAAGGAAGGATTTTTGGCAGGGAGGACGCTCTCCCTGCTCCTGACCTCCCTGAGACAGACCTCCCTGTGGTGTTATGCTCCTGTGAATCCTAAAGTACACACTGGGCATCTGTGACTCGCCAGCTGCAGAGATCTGTATGGTATTTGTTCCTGTGTTCAAGAAATAGCAGTAGAACTAGGGGTCAAGCAGTTTGGGCAAGTCCTGACTCAGCACTTACTAGCTTTGTGACCTTGGGCAATCATATGACCTCTCTGAATTCCATTTCTGGTCTGTAAACTGGAGATGCTAATCATGGTCCTGTCACCACCAGCCTCATAGGATTTTTCTAAGATTTAAATAGACAAAGTATGTGAAACTGCTTTATAAACTGAATGTGTTGCTTGGGTGATAAGGAACCGTGTTGGTGCACAAGTGTGAGCTGTGCACATGGGCGTGTGTCAGAATGAAACAGAGGAGCAGTCAGGAGCCTTTAGATCTGGATCTGTCCTTGACTGGCTGTGTGATCTTGAACTAGTCCCTGCCTTCTCTGGTCCCAAGTTTCTTTCCTATAACATGACAGTCCTGTGCTTTGTGCTTCGGACACCTATCTTCATACTCCAGACCAGGGAGTGCTGGTCCTGCGTGTTCCCCCGGGATCCAAGTGGGCAGTAAGGGGGAGAGCTGAGAAGAAATAATCAAAGGGCTAGAGTTTGACTGAATAGGGAATGAGGAAGCAGCTGTGTGAGTAAGCCTCTGGAAGAGGAGACCCAATGGCCGACTGAGGACAACGAGAGCAGGAGATGCCAGAGGCGCTGGGATCTGCTACATTCATTTGGTCCGCAGGCCCAGGAGCCCAACAGGAAATGCAGGGTAGACAGCTGGGGCGGCTGCAAGTGGCCCAGAGCCTCAAAGGAGGTTACGAGTCTTCTGTAACCGGCTGGAGGGTAAAAGAGTGAGAGGAGCAAGGCTATTCCTCTCCAACTCCTTTGAGATCTAGGACCTCCATGGCTCCCAGACCCCTCTTCTTTTCAAGTGTGGTGATGGCCTCTGGGCCACAGCTGCCCACCACATGCCCCCCGCCCCCAGCCTTCTGCCTGCTTTCTACCTCTTCAGCCATCCCTTTGGATCTTTGTCTCTCCTCCACCACCTCCATTAGTCCCCATCTCCTCATTTCCACCCCTCCTCCCTACTCATCCACTCCTCTTCCCTCTCTTCTTTCCCCCTCCTGCCCTCCTCCTATCCCTCCCATTCTCACCAACCCTTTCCTTCCCCCCCACCCCCAGTTCCTTACTGGGGGCATTGGCAGGTCTTCTTCTCACTGAGGAGTCTCTTGATCTGAGACATCCGCTCTGCCTGGCGCTGTCCAGGAAGAAGGAGGGAAGTTGTGAGGGCCTCTGGCCACCAGAGGGGAGGTGCCCCTTGGAGGGGGGAATGGGGAAAGCTGGGAGGGGAGAAGCAGATACTGTGGCTGAAGCCATCTGTCCCAGAATTAACTCTCTGCTCCTTCCTGCCTCTCCCTCCCTGGGATCTGGGACAGAGCCCAGTCTGCAGTAAGGGAACTCGGTGGTGGGCAGAGAGAAACAGAGCAGAA
This sequence comes from Mormoops blainvillei, assembly GCA_004026545.1. Taxonomy (NCBI): domain Eukaryota; kingdom Metazoa; phylum Chordata; class Mammalia; order Chiroptera; family Mormoopidae; genus Mormoops; species Mormoops blainvillei. The sequence goes on along the minus strand of PVJD01002583.1, from coordinate 81,099 downwards.
GCAAGTATACACAGACAGGATACCCTTGTTGCTATGTGTGTGTGTGTTGGGGGTGGGGGTCTGAGGAGGCTCACTCACCCTTTGGCGCCAGCACCTGACACAGCAGAAGATGCAGAACCCAGTGAAAATCAGAAAGCCTGCAATCGCCCCCAGCACGATGGCCAGGAGATTTGGCCAGGCCTGGGTTAATGCTGAGGACAAAACTAAGAGAGAGAGAGGGGTGTTCAGCTCATTACCTTCCATTAGGCACAGAGCACTCTGGATGGCCCAGGGAGGTCTGGCTGCCCAGCTACACTTCAGCTTGACCCTTGGGTTGAGAGAGCAGGGCAGGGACCACTAGGGCTCTCACAGGTCACCGGGAAAAGGCTGGGGAAGGGGTTTTAAGGTTTAGAGACTACAGGGCACTCTGGGGAGCTAGGAGTAGTGGTCCAGTCTGTGAGCCTTACACACACGTACATGCACACACACAATCATGCACACCCTCAAGTGCCCGTGGCTTTGGAAAGGAGTCAGGATGGGGGCTCTTGGTCAGGTGGGCCTCATTCCTGGGCTGTAGACCTTAGGGACGTGGGGACCTGCAAGACCACAGCTGGGGACCTAGAGCCTGGGACATCCTACCTCATCGCTCCTGTATCGAGGTACCATGCACATAAGCCACCTATCTCAGGGGAGTTGGGAGGCTGGGACTGTGGGTGGTCTGCACCAATCCTGGGAAGGTCCCGCAGCTGAGGAGGCAGGGCCTTGGGGTTAGGCCTCACTCACCCTCGACCTTGGATTCTAGCAGAACTTTGTCCTTGTCACACAGCAGACACTGCCACATCCCTCCCTCAGGGTTCAGCACCTTCGCCAGCTGATGCTGCTGCTTAAAGGACTTTACAGACTGGTTGTTCAGCTTAAAGCTCAGCGTCAGCTTCGGGGAGCTGGGCCCCCGCACCTCACAGGTCAGTTCGTTCTGGGACTCAGTCACTGCAGAGGAACAAGAGCCTGAAGTTAGGAGCCCGGACCTCCGGCTTCCAGACCCCTCCATGCCCTAAGGGGAAAGAGTAGAACAATCAAAGTGGCGCTTTATGTGGGCGTTCCTCTTTTAGCATCTCAGAGCACATTCTCATGAAGTTCTAATAGAGAAAACACAGCTTTTGAGGTCCCGTAGTCTTGGATTCGAATCCCAGCCCCATTGTGTACAGCCCCACTGCGTACGATCTGTGTCCCTGAGCAAGTTGCTTAGCAACTTGAGCCCCAGACAATTATTAAATGCACAAATGTTTGTAATGGGGCCTGGCATGTAGGAAGCATCAAGTATTAGACATTATTACTTGTGGAGCTGTTGTGATGATTTAAGGAAATAGGAAAGTGAAGAACTTGGTGTGGAGCCTGACGTTATCATCCTCACTATCACATTCAGAGCAGCTTTTGTTATTCTCATTAGGGGAAAACAGATACACAGAGGTGTGAGCTTAGCCAGGGTCAGAGAGGGTGGGGCAGAGGCAGAACTAGAACCCTGGTTGTCAGCACATGGCCTTTGGGGATTCTCAGTGGAATGTACCCTAGGCTGGCTCAGGGATGTCAGGGAAGATATGTGGATTCCAGTGTTAGCGCAAAGCCAGCCCCCAAACCAGCGGGCCCTTCATCAGCTCCATCAGACAACCAGGGCTTAGGCACCCCTTTGGGAGCCTGTCCTGGCTTAGAAGGAGCCCTGGGTCAGGCCTTTCCACCTCCCTCCCCTGCCTTCCCTTTCTCAGCCCAGCTCCTCACTTCTCATCACCACGAGGTTCACTTCCTGATGCAACTGCCCCTGTGTGAGAGACAGGGTCAGGTTTCCAGAACCCGCATCCTGAAGCGAGGCCTTGGGCAGGCTGAAGCGGAGGGGGAGCGTCTCCTTCACCTGGATCTTCCGGTCTTGGTGCTCCTTCATCACAGTCACCTTCTTGTTATCCAAGGAGAAGGTAATCCAGGACCGAAGGGAGGAAGCCCCCTCCTCCTGCCACCTCAGCTCCCCTCCCAGGTTTTCTTCTTCGAAGGTGAGTGGGAATGAGAACTCTACTGGCTCCCCCACTTTTGTATAGAATGTGTTAGAGACCTTCTGGAAAGCTGGAGGCAGGAAGGGAGAGAACCTGGGTTAGAAGGAGACAGAACCATGAGGGTGTACAGGGTGGGATAGGCAGGTGGTGGAGGCGGCGAAACGACGGGAGGGGACCACGTGCATCCAAACACCCAGCTGGCCATTTCAGGCCCTTAAATTCCCATCTACCTCTTCAGTCTACTCTCTCATTCCTCCACCCCAGCATGTCCGCACAGCAGTGTCTCCTCCCCCTGGAAACCCTCACAGAACAGCCCAGCCAGAGGGGGACCTCTCCCTCTTCAGGATCCCTAGGGCACAGAGGGTATTTGGACTGCATTAACTAGATGCTTAGATAGCACCCTTGCGCTGGCTGGAGTGGCTCAGTTGGTTGGGCATCATCCCATAAACCGGAAGGTCTGGGGTTTGATTCCCAGTCAGGGCACAAGCCTGGGTTTTGGGTTCGGTCCCTGGTCAGGGCACGTTCAAGAGGCAACCAATTGATGTTCCACTCTGGCATTGATGTTTCTCTCCCTCCCTTCTCCTCTCTCTAAAGTCAATAAGCGTGTCCTCAGGTGAGGATAAAAAAAAAAAATCAACACCTTCACAAGATAAGAGCAAACACATAGGGCTTACCATGTGCCAGGCACTGTTCTAAGTGCCTCACATGCTATATTAATTCCCACCATAACACTTCAAGGTAAGTACTACTATCACAGTGAGCATCATCCCTGTTTTACAGAAACCAAGGCACGGAGAGGTTCAATAACTTGCCCAGGTTAAGTCAGAGCCAGGATTTGAATCTGAGTCCAGACACTGCCCTACCTGTGTCACACAAGCATCTGCAGTAAGACCTGCATTCTGGGCTTTCAGTTTTCCCTGCAGTGGCTAGCTCAGGATTCTTAAGGGGCAACGTAGAATTTCCTCAGGGCTGGCTAGTGTCCCTGAGTACGTGGATTTGCCAACTTAGTAGGAGCGGGGAGCTGAGGCAACAAAGAAAACAGATGTCCCTGACACTCCTCTTTTGGTGCCTCCTCCATGAGTCCTTGGGGTCCCCCACATCCTTACATCCCATGTCCCTTCCTTCCTCCAAGTCCACCACCCTGAGGAAGAGAGAGCCCCGTGTGTCCCTCACAGTAGACTTCAGCTTTAGGGGAGCCTGGCCCTAGCCTCCCTCTGTCCCCAGTACCAGGCTCTGCAGCAGAACAGTCAGAGTTGAGGGAGGGCCTGTCAGCCTCTGAGGTTGGGGACAGTCTGCAGGAGACAGGACAACCCTTACCCAGCACCAAGATGTTTATGTTGAACACCAGTGTCTTCTTGCCCTGGGTGACAGTGCATGTCCAGGTGCCACTCTCCTGCAACCCCAGCTGGGACAGGAAGAGGCTCTTGCCCTCGCTCTTCCTTTTATTCCCTGGACCTTTCCATTCCACTGAAGGGTTACTTTCAGGGGGCTTCTCCAAGGTCAGGGTCAGGCTCCGTCCAGCCAGCAGGCGGATGCTACTGTAGGTGTCTGAACTGGTATGCACTGTGGAGGGAGGAAGCCACCCATGTCATATACACACTATCCCCAAGGAGAAGGGAAGAAGCCAAGAAACCAAAAATGTCTCCCACTACCCCTGTCCCAACATCTTTCTTCTAGCCAACAGCCAGCTGCCCACCCCCAGCCCTAGGCAGGGCTTCTCTCTCCCCTCCTCTTCCCCCCGCCTCCCCTTCTCTTCTCTTCCTTTGTCTCTCCGCCCCGCCCCGCCCCGCCTCGCCCCTTCCTATGGCTCTTGCCCTTCCCCTTCTCCCTCTCTAGGTCTCTTCCTTTCTCCTCTGCCTGACCTAAGCCTGGAGGAGAGTTTGAGGAGATGTGGTGGTCAGTCTCATTTGGCTCTGGACTACTGAAGTACTATCAGCTCAAGCCCTGGTTTGGGTGGAGGGATGGGAGCAAGGAAAGGGAGATTGGCTAGAAGTGTCTACACCCTAGGTCTGCTCTACTCACATTGAAACACCAGCAATTCCACTTCTACTGATGGCTTGTTCTCCAATTCACAGGTATAATTCCCTGAATCTGATATCTCAAGATTACGGATGATCAGAGGAAAGGATCCCTGGTCCCACTGGAATTTTTTTGATTCAGTGCGCGGGCTCAGCCTGGAGGAACCTGGGAGTAGAAGTCATACAGAGGACGTTGGGGTATAGTGGAGACACGGTAGCTCTGGAAGGCAGGGTCCACAACTCTTCTGATCTGGGTTGCTAATGTCCTGCAGAATCTGCTCTTGTCCTAGTCAGAGAACCGGCAAGGGGGTCCCATCACATTCATTTACCTGGCCAGGACAATATCTCACTGATCCAAAATAAAGTAACATCATATGTAGAGAAACACCTCCTACATGCTGAATACTCTATACATGCATCATCTCAAAAAATCTGCAAAACAATTCCAAGAAATAGGCACTGTTTTGCTTATTTTGCAGATATGGAAACTGAGGCTCAGAGAGATTAAGTAGCTGCCCAAACTTTTACACAATGTCAGCAGGAACATAAGCCAGTACAATTTCTTTGGAACGTAATTTGTAATATCGACCAGAATTCCAAATGCACATATAAAATTAAATGTCCACAAAGGAAGGATAGATTAAACAAATTATAGTTCACCCATTCATTGGAATGCTGTAATAGAAGCATGAGGAAGCTCTTTATATACCTATATGGAATAATATCTAAGAAACATCACTAACTGAATAAAGCAACATATTGTATTAAATAGGCTACCATCTGTTTAAAAAGGGGAAATTTACCTACCTACCTATCTGCCTTGTAGATGAACAAATGTTTCTAGAAGCAAACATAAGAAAATGGTAAACTTGGTTGCCTCTGGGGAACAGGAAGTGAATACCCTTGAGACAAGTGTGGGAGGGGAGCTTTTCACTGTATATCTGTTTCTACCTTTGGAATTTTGACTCCAGTAAGGGGTAGTGTGGGATTAAAATTCAAGCCTGTTAGGTACACTGTTTCTGGAAAGTTCCTCAGGCAGGGACATGTGGTCTCCTCCAGTCTTTTCTTTTTTAGTATCTAACAACCATCACCAAGAGGAGGTTCTCTTTAGCTAACCGTTTTCCTGGGTGCAGTGGTAGCTCCAGAATTCCTGTGGAGAAGGGCTTTCAAAGCTAAATTTACATAGCAAACACAGTTTTTTACTTGGAATGCACACTTACAGGGGCGGGAGAAGGTGGCACCCCCTGTGCACCACCTCTGCCTCCCTGAGCAGTCACAGGCCTTCTCCCTGTATTGGCCTTAGTGTGGGACTGAATGTCACGTTGGCCATGCATTCTCCCTTCTCTTCACTTCCATGCCTCAGAGTCCCCTTACCCATGGCTCAGGCTCATCCCCTCCAGGAGACCTTTCCAGAGAACTTGTAGCCCTGGGCACAACTCAACTCCAGCTTTCCCTCCAGCACTCACCCAACACCCCTTTCATTTGTCCCTTCAGGTGTTCCTGCCCTACTTGCTCTTTCCCTTGGATCTACACATTGGTTTAGTTCCTCAGTTTTTTCCAAAACCCTACTACATTCTTTTCACAATTTATCAAACTTCTTGAAAAAGGAGCCTTCTCTAGTTCTGCCCCATTTTTCACCTCTTTTGATTCTCTCCTCCAAATCTAAGCACTATTCCCTTTTCTTCATTTTGAATTCTTTTTTTTTAAGGAAAACACTTTTTTTAAAGACTTTATTTATTTATTTTTAGAGAGAGAGAAAGGGAGGGAGGAAGAGGGAAAGAAACATCAATGTGAGGTTGCCTTTTGTGTGCACCCTACTGGGTACCTGACCCGCAACCCAGGCATGTGCCCTGACTGGGAATCGAACCAGCGACCCTTTGCTTTGCAGTCCAGTGCTCAATCCACTGAGCTGCGCCAGCCAGGGTTCATTTTGGACTCTTGTTTTGACATGTACATTTAGGTATTACCCCAGACTCTGTCTTGAACCTCTTCCTCATTTCTTTTTTTCAGTATAAAATTTTTCTATTTAGAATTAGCCAGCTGGACTCAGCTTAGATGATCCCGATTTTGTTGACAACATCCAAAGCATCATAGTCGGGAGCCATGGAACATATGCCTCTTGTCTCCATCAGGCCTGGTCAGGGTGTTGACCTTGGCTACATCGATGTCATACAGCTTCTTCACAGCCTGTTTGATCTGGTGCTTGTTGGCCTTGACATCCACAATGAACACAAGTGTATTGCTGTCTTCTATCTTCTTCATGGCTGACCCGGTACTCAGGGGGAACTGGACGATGGCATAGAGGTCAAGCTTGTTTCTCCTGGGGGCGCTTTTCCGAGGATACTTAGGCTGTCTTCGGAGCCGCAGTGTCTTAGGCCTCTGGAAGGTGGGTGATGTGCGGATCTTCTTTTTTTGTGGCTGTGGATTTTTTTAGAAAGGAGCCCTGGCTGGTGTGGCTCAGGGAATTGAGTGCTGGCCTGTGAACTGAAAGGTTGCCGGTTCAATTCCCAACCTGCATGTTCTCCTGGGTTGCGGGCCAGTTTCCCGGTTGGGGGCATGCGAGAGGCAACCAATTGATATTTCTCTACCTGTCTCCCTCCATTCCCCTCTCTCTAAAAATAAATAAATAAAATATTTAAAAATATTTTTTGAGAAAGGAGCACATTGTTTCAATGTCACAGGTGATCAAAGAAATTCAAATTGAGATAACGATGATATATTTTCAACTGTCAAATTAGCAAAAAGAAAGGAGAAGAGAGAGAGAGAGAGAGAGAGAGAGAGAAAGAGAGAGAAAGAAGAAAGAAAGAAAAGGAAGAAGGAAATAAATAAATAAAATAATTTAAATAATACTACTCAGTGCTGACAAGGGTTCTAGTAACAGGAGCACACAGTGACATTCACTAGACTTACTACAATTGTATAAAACCTTTCTGGAAGCAACTGTGCATTTACAGCAACTGTTTTTAAAAGTTCATATCCCACGCCCTGGCTGGTGTGGCTCAGTGGATTGAGTGCCGGCCTGTGAAACAAGGGGTTGCTGGTTCTATTCCCGGTCAGGGCACATGCCTGGGTTGTGGGCCAGGTCCCCAGTGAGGGGGTGCACAAGAGGTAACCACGCATTGATGTTTCTCTCCCTCTTTTTCTCCCTCCTTTCCCCCCTCTCTAAAAATAAATAAACAAAACCTTAAAAAACACATTTTTAAAGTTTATATCCTTAATTTCATTGCTAGAACTTTATCCTTAAAGAAATAATTAAAAAATGCAAACCAAAATGTGAGTACAAAAGTAATAACTATGGTGTTGTTAATAAGGTACAACATTAGACAAGAGGCTAATGGCTACATATTAGAGTACATGAATTTGATGGAATATTAGGGTGTCAAAAAACATATTTTTAAATAATTGTAATGAAATGGAAAATATCCATGATACACATTTTTAGAGTTGTGTTAAGCTAATCTTTACTTTTTTAAATCTATTTTTTAAAAGATTTATTTATTTATTTATTTTTAGACAGAGAGGAAAGGAGGGAGGAAGGGAGGGAGAGAAACATCAATGTGTGGTTGCCTCTCTTACGCCCCCTACTGGGGACACGCCTGAAACCCAGGCATGTGCCCTGACTAGGAATCGAACTGGTGACCCTTTGGTTTGCAGGCTGGTGCTCAATCCACTGAGCCACACCAGCCAGGGATAAAATTTATTTATTGATTTTAGAGAGTGAGAGAAACATCAATTTGTTGTTCCACTCATTTGTGCATTCATTGGTTGAATTTGTAGGTGCCTGACCAAGGATTGAGCCCTCAGCCTTGGCGTATCAGAACAATGCTCTAGCCCTGGCTGGTGTGGCTCAATGAATTGAGCACCAGCCTGTGAACCAAAACATCGCCGGTTCGATTCCCAGTCAGGGCACATGCCTGGGTTGCAGGCCAGATCCCCAGTAGGGGGCACACAAGAGGCAACCAGACATTGATGTTTCTCTCCCTCTCTTTCTCCCTCCCTTCCCCTCTCTCTAAAAATGAAAAATTTTCTTAAAAATTAAAAAATGTTTTCTTACGTTAGTTCTATACATAAGAAGCGTTTTCAGTTTTACTTAGAGGAATAGCAAAAAGTATGTTACTACGGACTGAATTTTGTCCCTCCAAAATTCATATGTTGAAGCTCTAACACTCAATATGATAGTACTTGGAGCTGCGGCCTTTGGGAGGTAATTATTTATTTTTCATTTTATTTATTTTTATTTAAAAATTAGCTTCAAAAAAGATTTTATTTATTTATGTTTAGAGAGAGGGGAAGGGAAGGAGAAGGAGAGGGAGAGAAACATCTATTGGTTGCCTCTGTGCATGCCCGGACCAGTAGTGGCCTGCAGCCCAGGAATGTGCCCTGACTGGGAATCGAACCGGTGAACTTTTGCTTTGCAGGATGACACCCAACCAACTGAGCTACACCAGTCAGGGCTCACCAGCTTACTTTTAAAATTTAGTCTAATAATTTGTCATCTCATCATGATATAATATTATTAGAGAGTAGAATTAAAGTATATGCAATAGATTGATAATATCTATGTAAATAATATGTACTATATTTGCCACGCAAAACAAAGATTAGAAGGAAATAAATCAAGTTTAGCAGAAGATATCTGAAAGTATGGGTGTATTTGATTTTCTTATTCTTTTCTGCATTTGCCAAATAATTTGTAATGAGCATGTAATACTCCTGAAATATGAAGAAAAAAACAGTAACATCAATCAAATTTGTATAAAGGAAGTAATACGTTGGAAGGTGTAAATTAATATAGTCAAATCTTATTATAGTGATGCAATTTCAGCAAAATTTGTGTGACAAAAAGGTAAAGATCAAGCTGACCTGGCCTACCAATTTCACTTCTAGGATTTTATCCTACAAAGACATTTGCACATGTGTCCAAAGCTACATGGTTTGATTCATTGCAGAATTATTTGGCAGCAAAAAACTGAAAACAGCCTCAATGCCTAACAATAGTGGATTAGTCAAACTGTGGTATAATTATACAGAAGAACTATAGAGTCTCTGAAAAGAAATGAAGTAGAAATATATACAGAGAGGTAGATGTAGGTGCACATACATATGAATACAGAACAGTCTTCAAAATATCTAAATAAAAAATTTTAAAAAACAAGGTTACAACCAGGTGTGTGGCTATGGTATGCTCATCACTCGAATGTCTCTTTTGTTTACTATATTATATTTCCAGAATCTAGAACATTGTTTAGCAACTGTAGGCGGGGTGTGTGTGTAAATTGATTATTTAAGAGAAGAGAGGACTATATACTTATAGACTTCTACATGCATATTTCATCTCTTGAAGGAAAAAATGTAGAAAGTGATTAAAACAGTTACCACCAGGAAAGAGAGCTAAGGAACTGGAGATCAATCACAAGTAGGAGGGACATCTATTGTCACTGTATATTATTTGCATGGTTTTAAAATTTTACCATGTACTTGTATTACTTTTTCAAGTTATTTTAATAACATCAATAACAATAAATAAAATCCCCAAAAAAGTCAGCTTATTTCAAGCAATTTAGCAGACTAACATTCCAGGACAGAAAAATTGCTTGCAGAGTTTCTGGGAGTTGTGGTCCTGAGCTCTGTCCAAGGGTGTGAATTACAGAACGGGCACCAGGAGCCCATGGTCCAGAGGAGGACGTAGGTGAGTTTGATTATAGGGGGCCTCTTGAAGTAGCTGTTTGAAGGAGAGGACATGGCAGGCAAGAGGCAGTTAATCTAGTTAACTTAATGATTTCTCTTTGTTTTTCTAAGAAAGAAAGCAGGAACTGAGGATTTTGTTAATTTTAGGGAATGGTTTTTTCTTCATGTTTAGACCTGAAGAGTGGACATGGGTGTCTGAATCATGACTGTGGGAGCCCAGCAAGAACTTCCTTGCCAGAGAAGGATTTTTTTTTCCTACTGGAAGGGAAGATGTCCATTTTCAACAAAGATGTTTTCCTGTGCACTATGGCCGATTCAGATTTGGCTACACTGAGGACAGATGTCCACAAGAGAGCCTAGGCCTGAAAGGTAAAAGGCCAAAGCTCCATGTTGGCTGGTGTGGCTCCGTGGTTTGAGTGCCAGCGTGTGAACTGAACAGAAAGGTTGCCAGTTCGATTCCCCATCAGGGTAGGCCATATGCCTGGGTTGGAGACCAGGTCCCTAGTTGGGGGCATGTGAGGGACAACTAATCGGTGTACTCACATTGCTGTTTCTCTCCCTCTCTCTCTCCCCACTTTCTCCTCTGTCTAAAAGTAAATAAATAAAATCTTGAAAGAAAGAAAGAGAGAGAGAGAGAGAGAGAGAAAGAGAGAGAAAGAAAGAAAGAAAGAGAGAGAGAGAGAAAGAGAGAGAGAGAAAGAAAGAAAGAAAGAAAGAAAGAAAGAAAGAAAGAAAGAAAGAAAGAAAGAAAAAGAAAAGAAATATCAAAGCTCTAACCCAGCTTTGCCTCTAGTTGGGTACAAAAGCTCAGGGCAGGGACTTCCTCTCCCTGAGCCTCAGTTTCCTCATTAGTAAAATCAGAGTATTGGACCAGAGCCATATTTTCTAGACTGCAACCACTCACATACCTTATACATGATTTTTTGTCAAATCTACCTGTGTTATTTATGTAACATTTTAAAACAGATTCATTTTTTTAAATTAAATGAATTCATTTTAAAAGAAAACTTTAGGCCCGGCTGGTGTAGCTCAGTAGATTGAGCTCCGGCCTGCAAACCAAAGGGTTGCCGGTTGGATTCTCAGTCAGGGCACATGCCTGGGTTGCGGGACAGGTCCGCGGTAGGGGACAAGTAAGAGGCAACCACACATTGATGTTTCCCGCTCTTTCTCTCTCCCTTCATCTCTTTCTAAAAATAAAATAAATAAAATCTAAAAAAAAAAAAATTATTTAAAATTATAAAGAAAGAAAAGAAAACTTTATATTGCTAAAATAAACAGAAAGCCAGTATCACTTGACATAAACAGAAAGCACCTGTAAAAAAAAAAAGAAAAAGAAAAAACTAAAAACTAAAAAAATTATTATAATTATTACTTAAAAGTAACCCTTTTACCTGAGTCTCTGTCAACCTGAACCCTCTGGGATCCCGGAGTTCACCAGGAGCAGAGCACTGACACTGGGGACGTTGGATCCATAAAGCTTTCCCCTGAATGGGGAGCTAGGCCACCTTACCTTTAACCAAACCTGTACTCCTGGGGTAGCTTGCCAGAATCTTGGTCCCAGAACGATGCTTCCAGGTGAACGGCATGTTCTTCTTATCAGGATTTTTGCAGGGCAGCTCCCCTATGTCTCCTGCCTTACCCAGAACCACTTCTCTCCCCTGAGTAATCCCTGGGAGCAGCAGCGCTAGGTGAAAAGAAGGAGGTCAGGCCCCAAACCAGTCACTGCCCCACCTTGGACGCATCCCCAGCCTTGCACTTCTCAATCAGCCCCTCCTCCCAGGCCATCTGCACCCACACCCCAAATCCGAGCACTCACCCGGTTGCAGCAGCAGGAGCAGGAGCAGGTGCCTAAAAGAGGTTCCCTGGTTCATTGTGCCCTTGCCGAGGCAGGCAGGGACCTGGGCCTTCCCCTGCAGAAGGGACAGAGCCTGGGGGAAATACTAATTGTTAGGCAGCAGGCATTTATTGGGCCTGGAGTGTACAAGGATGATAGGCAATCTCTCCCTTCAGGAACCGACAGCCGAGCCAGGGACCTGGAGCGCATACCTCTAAGCAGACACCCACTGATATGTGCCACACGATACTGTGGCCAGGCCAGGGGCGAGGTCTCTGCCAGCTGGCATCAGAAAAAGATTTATGGAGAAGGTGGCAAGTTGGTGGGGGCTGAGACCAGGGAGCCAAGCCAGGTCATGAAGGTCTTTGAATGCCGTGCTGGGATGCTGGGACCTGACCCTGGGCCTTGGAGAGCCAGCAGAGGACTTTATGTAGAGAAGGACATGATTAAATTTGCAAAAGGGTTCTCTTGAGCTGCCAAACCCAGGAGTCAGGATTGTAACAGTCCTGACAGAGAAGACGAGGCCTGAACTCAGGTAGTGGCCCTGAGAAGGTGGGGAAAGAGACTGATGTATGGGACAGTTCTGAGGTGAAATTTCCAGGGCCTGACAGTGTGAGGGGCCAGGGAGAGAAAGAGCAGAGGGTAAGGCCCTGCTCACTAGCATATTGACCCTGTAATAACTCCTAAAGGGACAAGCATGAGATGCTGTTTCAGCATTTAGATGAAAGAGCAGGAGCCACTTCCGTGAGCTTAGAAGACTGTCACCGGTGGGAGTGGGGGTGGGGGGGTGGGGGGGGCGGTGCGCGGCGGAGGCTGCAGAAAAGCTCTGAACAGACCCTGAGGAAAGGGCAGCATTGGACTAGGGCACTGATTCACAAAGTGCGGTTCTAGGTCAGCAGTGGCAGCAGCACCTGGGAGCTTGTTAGAAATGTAAATTCTCAGGCCCCATCCAAAACCTGCTGAATCAGAAACTGCGGGTGGGTCTAGCGGTCTGTTTTCAGAACCCTCCAGGTGACTGATGCAGGCCTGAATTTGAAAACCAGAAATTAGATGAAAGAAAAAGGGAGGGGCATCCTACCCCAAGGTGTGCGGAGGTTGTGGGGCTGTTTGAGAAAGCTGGGAGTCAAGAGAGGGGTGCAGGGGGCTAGGTCCTACTGATGAAGTTTGGGGGAAGATTTTTTAAAAGCCCTCCCCAGTCACTCCACCTGCCTGAAAGAATAGTTACCCAGGGCTTAACATATGGTAGGGACTTTACAGAATTTTTTTTTAACCAGGGAAATAAGAAGAGAAGATGTCAGGAAGGAAGGCTCAGGAAAGGAAGGAGGCTGGTCACGAGTGCACTTGTTTACAAGTTAACTTGGGGCAGGAGAGGCCTTGGGGTGGGGAAGACTGGGGTAAGAGAGCAGGGCAAGGGCACTCTGACACCTGGTGGTTCCCGCCGTTGCTCCCATCCCAGGCTCACAGCGACTTCGCTGAGCAGAAAGTCAAGGGGTCTCTCACGGGATATCCTTTTCCTGGCACCCAAGTTCAGCTTAGATGGCTGAGGAATCTTGGACATTCTTGATCTTTCCCCCAAATGGTGGTCATTTTTTCTTCCCTACTCTGTGATCCTGGGGTCCGTGCAGACGGTCACCCCCTCCCTCCAGCTCCCTGCACTGCCCTAACCCAGGCCCAGGGCTCATCTCAGTGCAGGAGATTATGGGTTTCCAGCCGCTGCTTGCTTTTGTGCCTTGGGCTTCCGCTGTGGCCGCCCCAGAGAGCTGGCCTTTGATTCCACATCCTCAACCTCCTCGGAGGCGCTCTGCCCCAGTACAGTACAGCCCCAGGGTGAGGCTAGGAGGTGCTCGCTGGTCCCGAAGGTCCTGGCGCCTCTCTCAATCTCTCTCTTTCTCTCTCTCTCTCCCTCCTTGTTTCTTTGCTCACATCCACGCATTTCTGTATCTGTGCATGCCCACACTGATGGATCCATCTTCAACTCCCGGGGTCTGTGTCTCTCTCCCTCTGTGCCTCACACCCCACGAGGCAATTCTGACTCTCCTAGCTTTACGTGGAGTGCCCATGCCTCTTCTCCTTTTTCATCTCTTCCCATTCCCTCTGCCACCAAGCTCTAGTTTCTTTTCTTGCCTGTGAACAGGCATTCAGGCCTCTGGCAGGAATGCCGGCTTTCAAGGAGCTTTGATCTGATGGCAGCCTGCAGAGCACAGCCCGGAGCTCAGAGTGGGTGCAGAGGGGGCGGCTGCAGGGTGGACAAAGGGAAAAGGACTGCTTCGGAGAAACACACAGAGGCTCCAAGGAAAGCCGAAGGTAGGGAGAGACCCAGAGCAGCTCATTAAAGCAACAGCTACACTCTACAATCCAAGATCACACACAAACCCTGGGGGAGTTCAAACAAGGTGGAAGCAGAGGGAAAGAGATGAAGAAATTCTGAGAGGCAAGACCCATGCGTAGCGCAGTCAAGCAAAAGAGAGACAGAGAACAAGAGAGCGGTGAGACCAAAATGGCAACAGGCCCCACACACTCAGAGCCCTTGAGGTTCCTGCTGCTCTCACCCTGGCCCCCTGAGATGGGATGAGGAGCGTGAGGCTGGGGAGAGGAAGAGGGCACAGCCCTACCACAGCGACAGTCTGTGGTCCCATGGGCACTTTTATCTTCCCCCCATGGTTCCCAGACAGCTCCCTCAAGCCCAGTCACGGGATGTGCCCTGACCACACACGCCCTTCTCTACTGCTTACTGGCTTCATATAAACTTCCTAGGTACCGTGACCCTTCTAAGGGACCCCTGTGGTTCGGTAGCTGCAACCTCCGTCATCCTCTCTTTTGCCTCAGACGCCCACGTTGGGGGAGACATGCCCTCCCTCCTTCTCTTATCCCCCGAAAGGTGCCGAACAGAGCTCAACCTTAGATCCTCACAAGCCCAGGCACCCCCTCTGCTTCCTCCCAGAACGCACCCTCATCAAAGTTAGTTCATTCAACAACACGTATTCAGTGTCTAAAACTTCAATAAACACTTATTTGGGGTTTAAAATGTGCAAGACTCTCGATCTACCCAACTCCGTTGGTGGCCATCTCACCACTACAGCCGGGATAGAGGCCTAAGGTACAGGGAGGCTTCTGTCTAGAACCAGTTGGCGGGGGGAGTTTTTATTTCAAGGTAGACCTCTTCTATATAAGTGCCCCTACACTGAAAGAGGGAAATCACCTGGCAAGTTATCTCTGGCCCTGTCCTCTGGGAACTCTGTCATCTGAGGTTAAGGGCAGCCATCTTGTAGAAACTGACAGAATCTAGCACAGCCCCAAAAATCACCTGTCAAAACACAAAAAAGCAGCGATCTCCCCAAGAGGTTCTACTCTCAACCTTGTACTCTTATATATTTGCCCCATAAGAGCAGGACATTCAGGAGGAGATATTCCACCTGAACGAAATCTTTGAATTAGCGAGAATGGTGCGTTTCTATTTTGAGGAATCTGACTGTACTGAGGTGGCCCATCTCCCAGAATACCTCTACGAAGGGGAGCCAGAGGCCGCCTTGGGTGCAGGGTTGCAAGGCCATGGAGGTCTTAGGAAAGAAAAGGTCTGAGGTTGCGGAGTCGTATGAAGTGTTCCAGCTTGAGGGTGTTACCTCCTGAGTCCCTTGCACCTGACCACGTCTGGGGCGGGGTGGGGGTCTGCACATCCTTTTCTAACCCCCTAGCCTCCTTCTCCAGAGCAGCTAAGCCACCTAAAGCCAATTCTCTTAGAGCCAATTTTTCCAATGATGTATTTACCTAAAAATATGTATCTATTTCTTTTAAAGCATTTCATATGTAAAGCTCAATTTCAACCCTTTTTGAGAATTTTAGCTTTTCCATTTCGTTAATCATTTTAAAGCTAATTAAAGGGGAAGTGCCTTTAGACATATTGTTCAAAATTCTAAAAAAGTACAACAGTAGACAAAATGTAAAAATACATATAAGCAGAGAAGACCATTAACAGAGGCTGCATCTATCACGTGGTTTATAAAATGGCCTAAGTATGATTTCTGGTGTGACTTTTTAGTGACTGTGTTGTTGGGAAAATTGATTTTGGGAGAACTGCCTCTAGACTTGATTCTACTTCTCTTTCTCTTTTTCTTGCTTTTCCCTTTGTTTCCCCTTTTCATTTATTTTATAGGTCTCCTCCCTCCTTAATATTTATTCTTCTATTCCTTTCCCAATCCTTCTTTCCTCTTTTCCTTCTCTCCCTATCCTCACCTCTCCACTCCCCATAGCTAATTGCCTTCTACTGCCTTTCTCAGTCTTAGGTGGCCTCGAGTCCCCATTTCTTCTCCAATTTTGCAATCCGAGGTAACAACCCTCTCAAAGGCATCTTCTGGTCCGGGCACTGAGCTGGGCACAGTGGGGAGAGGAGTCCGGCATAGTCCCTGGCCTCCTGAAGCTCACAGTTCCAGTGGGAGATCGCTGCTGATGAAATGCAAGAGAAGGTGGCCACAACTGTGGGCAGAGAGTCCAGCACATTCCAACGCACCTGCTGCCACGTCCTCCTCCCCTTCCCAGATCTGCAGAAAGGAATAAAGCTGAGTCTGTCAATCTTACCTCTGGGCCTGTGTCTTTTGTCCCCTCTGCTTCTGCTCCTCGAACAGGCGTGCCTATGGGAGGGCTGGGGCCTCTGCCACCAGGAGCCCACTGGGGAGAGTGCTTGTTACTCCTTCAGAGACGCACTTAATCGAAGAAACAGGAAGCCCGGTAGTGAGGCTCCTTCCTCCACACCCCAGACGGTCCCAACGTCACCATCTGGGACTGGGGTCCCCACCCCCTGCCTGTCAGGAAAGATGTTAAAATGAAAATACCAAAGTCAAGGGAAAAAGTTAAGCAGAACCAGGCTGGAGCCCAGGGGGTCATTGTGCTTCTTGTTGGGTGGCAAGAAAAAGGGTCACTGTACTTTTTTGTTGGGTGGCAAGAAAAACATTGTGTCGGTGATACTGCAGCCTGGCCTGGGCTTCAGGGAAAGAAGTGGGAGGCAAGTGCAGAGCATACGAGAGCAGTCGTGGTAAGACCTCAAGAGCTACTTGCTCCTGGGTCCTGAAGGCACTTGTTTGTGAGAAGGCAGCCGAGACATTGTAGATGGCCCAGTGTGGCAGATGGGGGGGCCCTGAGTGGAAAGACGGACATGTGAGACACTCAGAGTGACAGGGACCAGACTCTCTCCCCCTGAGCCTTCATTTTTGCCAACGCTTTGGTGTTTATGCATAGCCCACATTTCTCAGGAGCTCCAGACGTGCGTACCCATCCGCCCATTGGACATCTCCACCTGGATGTTCTCCAGACAGCAAACTCGGCCTGTTCCAAACCCAGCTTATCATCTGCATACTACTCCCCTCTGGTAACCTAAAAATAAATGGCCTTCCAAAGCGAGAGGCAGCAAGCATGTATTTGAGATCAGAAGAATAGCTATTTGAAAAGCATTGATTTTGACAGAAGCCCAAATAATGTTCCAATCAGGAGGTAAAGACAAGAGGTGTTTATAAGAAAGGAAAGGTGAAAAATTACATCAATGGAAGGAAGGCATTTCTATTGGAGCAGAAAGCGTAACATAGTTTATTCTTAAGAATGCTTTTAATTTTCAATCCAGGAGCCATCAGTCCAGTAACCTTATGTCTGCTTTCTTGTTATCCTTGCAAACAGTTCTTTGGGACACAATGTTGCTTTAGGCCCTCCCAGTCCAAAGGTTACTTTGCCATGTTTTAACATTCCAAAGGTTTGAGGCATAAGACGGGCACAGTTCCTCTGGCATAGCAGCTCTGGTTCCATTTTAAAGTGGCTCCATTTAGTTCTTTCCAGCCAGCTCTGAGCCATGGTCATCTCTCGGGACAACTGAGACAAATGCCACAATATTGGGGGTTACAGCAAGCCCCACCACAAGAAGCGAAATTATGAGGTGGGACGCCCTGCTGCCAGCACTAAGATTGGCCCCTTCCGCACAGACGTATGCTGAGAATGGCCCCGCGGCAGACACACAGTCCACATACAGGGAGGCAGCAAGAAGTGCCGGGCCTTGAGGCAGGACGTGGGCAGCTTGGGGCTCAGAGTGCTGCACGCACACGACAAGGATTATCGATGTTGTCTGCAATGCATCCAACAACAAGCTGGTCGGCACCACAGCCCTGGTGAAGAACTGCGCTGTGCTCACTGACAGCGCGCAGCACAGAGAGTGGTACACGTCGCACTGTGCACTGCTCCTGGGCCGCACAAAGGGGGCCAAGCTGACTCCTGACGAAGAAAACTTAAAGAAAAAACAATCAAAGTTAATTCAGAAGATGGCCAAAATCAGCAGTTTTCTAGAGGAGCGGTTCCAATGGAGCAAGCTTCTCGCGCGCATTGCTCCGAGGACAGGCCAGTGTGGCGGAGCGGACCGTTCTGCGCTGGAGGGCAAGGAGCTGGGGATCTAGCTGAGGAAAATCAAGGCGCAGAACAGCAAATAAATCCTCTTCCCTCTTGTCTTAACTCATGTAATAAAGGTGTCTATTGTCCTAAAAAACAAAGTGGCTTCGGTTATTATTATTTTTATACCTGGAATCCCACTTCTCCTTCAAGTCTCCCACTCAGTGAAGGCTTCACCATTCACCAAGCTGCTCGAGCCAAATAAACTGAGTATAATCTTTGACTCCTCCACCCAGACCCTCCCATGTGTTTATTTTCCAATTCCCACGGATGTTACTTTCTAAATAGTGCTGAGGTCTACCCAAGTCATTCTGCCCCACTGCTGCCAGTCCGATCCAAGGTGCCATTATCATCTTTTGCCTGGACAATCACACCTGCCTCCTCACTGGTCTCCTGGCCTCTCTGTTCTTCTTCCTCCAGGACATCCTCTGCATAGCAGCCTGAATTTAAATATAATCATGCCATTACTCTACTGTGAGAAAAGGAAGTGGCTAGTTCAGCTTGCAACTCCAGCGATTAATGCAGCGTTTTCACTTGAGACAACCACAGGGCTCCATTTGCAGCAGAAGTGCTTCTCTCATTTCACAACATTTCATAACAAATGAGTAGTGCTGTATCTCATTCCATAACAATGTAGTCACGGGTTGAATTTTAATAAAATTAATACTCACTGCTTCATCAAGGACATTCTTAAGTGAAACTGGCATTAATTTTTTCTTCTTTTTTTTCCTGCAAGTGCCAGCCGGTGAAGAATTCAATGACTACAGTATGGTTTGGCTCCACTGCCTAGATTTGTGCTAAGGCAGCCAGCCCTCTATCCCAGATTGCTTTTGCAACATCATTGCAATCTCGACATGCAGATTTTATTTTTATGAAAATAAGGGGACCTTGCAAACCCCCTGACGGGGCTCAGGGGTCCCCATGGCCACACTATGAGAACCACTAATCTAGAAAATTTTTATTCATTCTTCGTATCTTAACTATCTCTCTGTGCTGACCTTCATTGTCCCCAAAATCTGTTTTCTGTTCTTCCTTACTAATGCCCTCAATTTTAGTGTAGCTCATGGCTGCTGAGATTGTTTTACTTCCCAGCCTCCTTTGCAGCTGGATGTGCCTAAATGACTATTTTAGTTAATGAATATAAATGAAATTGTTAGGTGCACCACTTAAGGAGTGTCCTTAAAAGGAGGGTGTATGTCCTTTAAGGGGGAATGTGTGTCCTTCCTCAGGCCTTCATCCCCTTACTACTACTGCAGGCTGGCATGCAAACACCCTCCCACATGCTGTCTCATTCACATTACCTAGCAGGTGCCTATGGGCATTTATTTAAGTTTGTAACCCCTGATCTAGTCTGGTTCCTCTCTTTATTCACGTATTCAACAAGTGTTAAGTGTCTACCAGACCCAACATACTCTGCTGGGTGCTAGGGATGTTAAATAAGCCAGAGTTGGTCATTGCTCTAGCCTGGGATGTAGACACTAGACATTTAATAATTTCATTAAACAAGGGCTACAAAGGGAGAAGTGTAGGGTGTTGGAAGAGCTTATCCTAGGGAACTTTATTTCAACCTGGAGATTGAGAAATATCTCCATGGGAAATGTGTATCAGTAAGCTGGGCTCTGCTACAAGTGAAAGAAAATTCAACATGATAGAACCTTGCGTGAGACTGGAGTTGACTTCTCACCTGAAAGAAGACTGGAGGCAGGCGGTTCAGAGGTGAGGGAGGTGAAGGGGCTCTCATTGTACCTCAGAGGCTGGATTTGGGCTCTACTATCCTCGGCCCATGACCCCTCCTCATAGCCTGAGAAGGCTCCTCAGTCTCCTCCGTTGAACTCAGGGACCCTTACAGTAAGATCTCCCAATGCCTTGTCCTGCTTCCCCCCTGGAAGCACTGGTCCGAGTGTAATGATTATGAAGTTATTGATTGTTTAGTGCCTGTCTTACAGACTAGCGTGGTGACCGTGTCTGTCTTACGTAGCACCCAGCAGAGTGCCTTGGGCATGGTCGACCCTTAATACTTGTCAAATCTTTTTTTATATATTCAATTTTATTGATATTTATTGATATTAAAATTTGTTGTGGTTAAATGTATACATACCACCATAAAATTTACCATTCTACCCATTTTTAAGTGTATAACCTGTGGCATTAAGTATATTCGCATAGGGTGCAATCATCACCGCCATCCATCTCCAGAGATTTTTCATCTTCCCCAACTGAAACTCCGTACCTGTGAAACACTAAATCCCTTTTCCCCCTCTCCCCAGCCCTTAACTGTTGAGCACTTTTTGAAGGTATGAATGGAGAGGAAATAGATCAGGTCACAAACTTAAATGCTTACAGGAGCCTGCTAGGAAATATTAATGAGAAAATCAAACTGGCTGTGGACAATAGGGAGGAGTGGGGACTGAGGCAGAGCAGCTGCTAATCACACAGCTGCAGCCGAATTGATAGTAGATGTGGTACCAGAGTGTGAGCTCAGAGTTGCCAGCTCTGCAAAAATTTCTAGAGAAGATGAAAAACCAGACATTTATGTAATAACTCCTAATTTTAATGTTGGCAACTAATTTTTTTTTTTCTGACACTGGACAAATCAAACAAAGCATTCCAAGGACTGGGTATAGTTTAGGGCCCACTGTTTGCACAAGATGGACTTCTTGACACCATTCAACTCTGGGGCCTGTGACCTATGAATGCCTGTGAAGATGGGTTCCGAAGAGTCAACAGGCTCCAAGAACCTGGCTCTCTCTCTGGGATTTCCAAAGAGGAAAAGAAAAGAGGAAGAGAGAGCAAGTTTATATCGAACATTTAAAAGAGCCATGTATTTTACTTAATCCTCACAACACTGATAGGGCATAAGTGTTATTGTCCAGATCATACAGATAAGGATACTGAGACTCAAGAGTTTAGGAAAATTGCTGAAGGTCACAGAGCTAGTAACTGTAAGTGGTGGAACTGGGATTTGAACCTCTGCCTGGACCCCAATGCTTGGATTGTCCCTCTCGCCCCACTTCCTCTCCTCTGCATTAAGGAAGGCTAAACTGATGACTAAGAGTTGGCTTTCCTATAGCAGTGCGGGGGTGTGAGGTCAACAACCTTATCTGGGGCTTCCGAGACTTAGCACCACCATTATCCTGCATATCTACAGAGTGATTTTCCATTTTCAAAGCACTTCCACATACATTAGCACAACATTTCATAAATTTTTGGTAGGTATTACAATC
This sequence comes from Mormoops blainvillei, assembly GCA_004026545.1. Taxonomy (NCBI): domain Eukaryota; kingdom Metazoa; phylum Chordata; class Mammalia; order Chiroptera; family Mormoopidae; genus Mormoops; species Mormoops blainvillei. Next base: position 59,900 of record PVJD01002583.1, on the reverse strand, counting down.
CTCATTTTACAGAAGAAGAAACTGAAATTAGGCTCTCTGCGCCGTGATAGGACTACAAGCATGGAGCACGGGGATTTCCAGAAGTCTCCTGTTCCTGGTAGAGAGCTATTTTTGCTGCATGGATTCTGTCTCCAGATTGGAGGAAGGGGAGGAGGTCAAGTGGGGAGAAAAAGAGGGGAAGCAGGTGGAAACCAGCATCAGGTCTGACAAGGTGTTGGAGACTAGGCTATTGGAGAAGGGGCAGGGCTGCCCGTGGAAGCCTGTGGGAGGGAAGTTGGAAGCCCCAGGTGCAGTCCTGTGGTGGCCTCCTTACCAGAAACATCTGCAGCTGCACCAACACCCTCTGCAAAGGAGGTTGGGGGCAGGGCTTGGAGATGGGTGACGTGGGGGCAGGGCCACAGAGACTGTTCTCCGGGAAGTAAGCCTTGGAGGGCTGACCTACCTCCGCCCTGGCCACATTATTCCTAGCTCCATGACCACCTTCTGCAACTCTCAGAAGGTGGTTCCTGGGCCTGCCACACCCCATGGGAGCTATGAGCAGGCAAATTTCAGAGCCCAGCCTGGGCTCCGCCAGCTGGCACCTGCAGCTTGTTGGATAAACTGTCAGCCACAGAGTGAAGCAGACAGAGCCCATCCCCACCTCAACCCCAATCCCTTCAAAGGGCAAACTCCATCTTGGGGTGGGCCCAAGCAAGGAAACCTAAGCTCCTTGCTTACCTCCTTTGCAGGGGGGGTAGCAGCAAGGGCCCAGGCCTGAACTCTAACACCTCCGCCTGGTTGGGGAGGTAGAGCAAGGAAGCTTCTGGGCCTACCAGGCACCATAAAGACAAGAAGACCAAGGTCAGGGGAGAGGAACCACAGGTCTGGATGAGCACAGCATGGCCTCTTGCCTGACACACTTGACTTGGCAAGGCTCTGAACTCATTTGGCCTCCTGAGCTTCTGAACAGTGAACATGGGGGAGGCTGTCAGGTCCATGCAGGGCTGGGGGTGGAGGTACTCAAGGTTACCTCTTCCCCTCTGGTAGCCTAGCTCTTTCAGGAACTGTTTCCCCCTATAATAGCCAAATTGATGCAAGATGGCTCCCAGTGATTCCTGCCTCCTTCAGTTTACACCCTTATGTTGTTCCCTCCCACATTGTACCAGCGTTGGTCTGTGCGACCAGTCGAATCGGGCAGAAAGGAAGGTATGTCACTTTCCAGATTAGGTTATAAAGACATGGTAACTTTTGTCTTGGCCACTCCCTCCCTCTGGAGGAAGTCAGTTGCTCTGTCACGAGCAATCTAAAAAGCGGTCCACGTGGGGCAGAGCTAATGCCGCTGGCCAGCAGCCACCTGAGGATCCTTCTTGGAAGCAGACCTTTCACCTCTACCAAGCCTTCAAATGACTCCGGCTCTGACCCACATCTCGGCAGCAGCCTCACAAGAGACCCTGCCCCAGAACCACTCAACTCAGCTGCCCCTGGATTCCTGACCATGTGAGATAAGGTTTATTGTTTTAAATTACTGAGTTTGGGGGTGATTTGTTATGTGGCGATAACTAATACCCCCTTTCTTTTTAACAATGACCTAAGATGATCTCTTCTTCTTTCCCACTGGCCCCACTGAACTACCTGCCCCCTTGACGCCCCTTCCCCTCCGGGTCCCCAGCCTGGAACACTGGTTTGGTTCCCAGGGAAACCTGGAGATGCAGGATGAATTAACCTTGCTCCCTGGAAAGACTAAGAGAACACGAAAAGGGCTGGAGGTCACCTTGTTAGAGCTTTGCGGGGGCAGTGGAGGAGCCAAGTGTGTCACCCCCTAGGAGAGAGCTCACAGGGAAGGGGGTAAAAATTAATAAAAGGATCACTGTAAGCACAAGCCCCACGCCCTCTCCTCCTTCCGCTCTTTGCTCTTCACTTCCTTAGTGGGTGAACAAGGTGGCCCTTCACTCTGCCCCTGTCCCCTCCCTGTTGCCTTTCTGCAGGAACATGGGGAAGTCCCCGCATAGACACTGGCGAATCCTCAATGACTACTTTCATAAGCCCAAAGGGCATAGGATGTTACCTAGCAGAAAGGAGAAATGCCTCCCACAGAAATTTCCAGGAAACCCCTGCCCCACCGAAACATGGGGGCTCCTGCAGACTTGCTCCCACTCTCTTTCAATATATTCTCCCTCCTGTCCAGTGTAAAGTTCCCTGACAGGGTCGTCTATGACCAAAGTCCAGAGCCCTGCACACATCGCAGGCAGAGGCCTAGGTCGCCGTGGGGGGTGCTGGGGGCCACGGCTGTGTCTGTGCTCTGCTGACAACAATCTGCACGGCCCAGATCCCGGATAGAGAAACAGCCAGCGGCAACCAGGCTGGCGGGTCTTCTATATTATCATTATCCCATTTAATAGGTGAGGAAACTGAAGCTCAGGGAGATGAACTCCGGTCACATCAAAACAGCTGGGATCAGAAGCCGGGTCTCCTGATTCCCAAAGCTGGAGCAGCAGCCAGGTCTTGCTAGCTGTTCTGGTCCCTACGTGGGGTCTTTGTTCACAGCACTCTCCTTTGTCAGACTTGGATCATAACCTTGCCAGGTCCAGGGCTATGTGTCCCGAGGCTCTCCCGGAGGGTGCATACTCACCTACAGACCATAGCAAGGGCACTCCACAAAGGCGGTGGCTACATGCAGGCACATGTGCCCACCAGTGAAGTGCACTGCATTGCTAATCTCCTTGGGCCTGCCCCCACCCTCAGTGACCCCCTTCCAGTGGTGTGTGACAAATAGTGACCACTGGGTGGCAGTGTGTTCTCATGCCTGGGAACAGACGGCCCCAAGAGAACAGACAGGAACATGGAGGTGGGGGCGGAGGCCCGCAGGAACTTCAGCCTGCGGCACAGAAAGGTTGCAAGACTTGATCTCCAGGAGGACCTGACAGGACGGGGCTGTTCTGCAAGTGTGTGTGTGTGTGTGTGTGTGTGTGTGTGTGTGTGTACACATGCTGCAGCTACAGGGCCAAGGACAGTGCCGAAGTGGAGCTGAATGTGGGTGGGGTGGGCCGGAGGAATAAAAATATAAAGGAAACCAGGGCAGCCAGCACGATATGAGCGGAAGGACGGAGGAAAGGGCTGTAGGGGTAAGGGGCGAGGGTTTTTTGGAGCTTCAGAAAAATGACAACCCAGGAGAGAGAGAGAGAGTAAGAAAGAGACCAAGAAAGAAAGAATCACGGAGAAGCCAGGAACAGAAAGAGGAAGATAAGAGAGGCTGGCTGGGGAAAGTAGTTCGAAAGGCTGAGGTGGGAGAAGGGAGCCCCCAGAGGCTGGGGAGACGAGAACCTTCACTGGACAAGAAGGAGCCAGACTCAGGCTTGCTGCTGATGGGAGTTTATTTGGACTGAATTACGGAGATCCACTGGCTGCTTCAGTTCCAGCTCAGGGCTGCTGTGGCCGTGGCTCCGGCTCCGGCTCCGGCTCCAGGTCTGGCTCCGGCTCCGGCTCTGGTTCTTGCTCCAGATCCTCTAGCTTGCTCTGAGCCTGAGGTGGGTGAATCCCATGCTCTAAAGCAGAGAATCTTCTTGGTCGCCACTGTGGAAAGACATGGGGGGCGGGAGGAAGAGAAGGATGAAGAGAAAAGGAGTACGGAGGATACTGGGTCCCTCTAGTCTTTCTCAGCCCCTCCCTTCCCCATTTGGTGCCAGGCCTTTTCTCAGCCCTTTCCAGCCTCCCTTGGGTTGTTTAAGCACAAGGGGTCCCTGGAATACAGAGGCTTATGAAGCAGGGTCTCTAAAGGCAAGTTCAGCATTCACTTTAGTCACCTTTCCTGAGGAAGGAGTGCCGGACAGCACTCTGAGGACTGGAGAGAAGGAAAGCCAGAGACAGGGGTCAGGGGACCCTTGAACTTACCCGTCTTCTCCAAAGGTGAAAGCCAAAGGCTCCAGTCACCAAAAGGAGAAGGAGGACACCAAGGGTGAGAAAGAGAGGGAGATGGCCTGTTTTCACGGCACCTGGGGCTCTCCCTGAGCGCTGGGCACCTAAGAAGAAAGTACAGGATTAGGCACAGGGTCCCAGGAGAAAGGACACTTGCCATGCCCTCATATTTTACAGATGCACACAACAAGGCCCAGAGTTAAAGGGACTTGTCCAGGATCATTCAGCCGATTAGTGGCAGAAGTGAGTTGGGACTTGACAAGAGCTGGAAGTCAGGCCCCTAATAGGAAAAAAAGAGCTGGGAGTTGGGGCGAGGGGGTCTGAGAGTGGAATCAAGATGACTGGTCTGGAGTTGGGGCTGTGGTGTTGTACGGTCTCAGACCTGGGCCAGACAGCTCCGTGAAGTATACGGCTGTTCCAAGAAGCCTCTCCCCCTGGTACAGGTGGCACTGCCAAGGCTGAGAAAGGAGGCTGGGCTTCTGCACCTCCAGCCAGGGTCCTGGAGAACTCCTCCAAGACTGCTTGTCCAGGGGCCTCCACACAAAGCGCTCTTGTCCAGATGCCGGAGTCACCTCACAAAGCAGTTTTCTCAGGTTGCCAGGTAACCCAGAGGATTTGGGAGTCACTGAAAACATTAGAAGGAAGAGATCTTTTGAGTCCCCAACCCCCTTACTTGATACCGTAGATTCCCAAGTCTCAATCACACTGCACTCCTCTGGGCTCTGATTGGGTGAGGTAGAGGGGAGGAGATCAGGGTCATGGCCAAATTAATCTTATGAAGACAAAGTTCCGGGCAGATCGCTCTGCTGCTCAAAAACTTTCCTATTGCCTTCAGGGGACTGTTCAAACTCAAGCTGGCCTGGAAGGATCACACAACAAATATTGTTTCAGATTTTTTTACACTACTCTCCACTCAAATGCTCAGAACCCCCGATATCTGTCAGGTGAGTTGGCCCCCAACATACTTTACAATTTTTCTGTTTCCACAATTTGAGTTATATCAGTGCCCCTGCCTTGAGGTGCCCCTGAATGAACTTGCCCCCTTTCCGAATGTTTGGAAAACAGTGAACTGACACACTGATCTAGAGAAAGAGCATCTCAAAGCTGAACAGTGAATGATAGGGTGAGTAGGAGGAGAGAGATAGTCAATGGCCTTGAGCTGAGCCTGGTGTACAGGAACCTGAAGATTTGGTGACACAAACACCTGAGTATAGACCCGGAGTCTGGCACTTCCCAGCTGTGTGATGTTGGGCAAGTTCCTTCTCTATAAAACATCTCCCATTGAGTTGTCATGAGACAGCAACTGACACAAACCAGTGGACCTTCAAGAAGACCTTGCACAGAAAGAACTGGTAGGTTTTGGTGACTGACTAGACATGGGGGAAGAAGGAGGCTAGGTTTCAGGGCGAGTGGGATACAAATGGAGTTATTGACAGAAAGGCTAAGTCGGCAAGAGGATTGGGCATGGGGAAAAGACAGGGTTCGGAGTGAGACTGAGGTGTGCCTATGACATCTGGGTAGAAGTACTCAGGAAGCAAGTGGAGATTCAGCACTGGTCCACAGAGAATGTATTATTTGTTAGTATATTCATTTATTCATCGAACCAATGTGCATTATTAAGCACTGACTACGTGGTGGAACTATTTAGTGGCCACAGGCGAGTACTACAGACACAACCAAATAACCACCATTGGTAATTGATTGGATTACCAATCATTCAACACATTTTCTAAGTTTTTCTTTTTAAGGTGTGTGTGTTTTACACTGTCTTGAAAGCCCATGATCAGTAAATATTTGCTGACCAAGAGATTGATTAACTCCTTCCAAATGGAGGCCATTTCCTGCAACTTTAACCCAAGCTCTGGCCCCAACGTGGGACAAGTATTCTAGAAATATATTCCACCCCTTTTGAACCATTTGAACTTTTGCCACCTCTCTTTCTAACTTCTCAGACCCTCCCCCCCAATTCAGAGCAGGGGATCCCCTTAGAGAAGAGTGGAACATTCATCTAGTGACTCAAGGGAGATTTTCAGTTTCGGTTCTTTATACATGGGGGCGTGAAAAAAGGAGGCCACGAGGGGCAGCCTCTGTAAATTGTGCCCATGGCCTGGCACCATGAGGCAGATTTGCCCAGTCTTTGCCCAGCCATTCTTCCCTCCCTGCCCCAGCCCCCCTGGGTTGGGAGCTACTCCTTTCCCACACAGGACCGACCTGTGATGACTGCCAAAGTGACCGTGGTACTGAGCTGCTGCCCCTGCAGATGGATGCAGCAGGTGTAGGTCCCAGCCTGGGCCTGGCTCACAGCCTCTAGTTGAAGGGTAAAGTTGCCGTTGTCTCCAGCCACCAGCAGGTCAGGGCCTCCACCAGGAGGGGTCCACTTGGCAGTGAGGGAAGACTGGGTCCTCACACCAGGAGGCAGCTGGCAAGGCAGCTCCGCCCGGGAACCTGCTCCTGCATACACTGTCAGAGGGACGGGGGGCTCCAGGCCTGGAGAGACAAGGGAGCCCCAGGTTAAGGCAGAGAGAGCGAGGGGGTGAGCATTGGCTTACCATGGAAGGCAGACAGGGTGAAGGAGGTGGTCCTGCTCAGAAGAGTGCTAAGGAGCGGAATAAGGCGTGTGAACTGAAGAGACTCAGAAGCCCAGGTCAAACCCAGATCAAGGCAGGGGCACTGGTATGTGGGCTGGCCCAGCTGGGGACCGAAGGCTGGCGACTGAGGCTGGATGGCCAAAGGAAAGCCTCCAAGGGGAGAAGGCAGCTGAAAGGCTGCCGCAGGAGGAAGGCAGAAATCAGGCAGTGAGGTCCAGAGCAACCAACCGTATGTGGTGTTAGCTGCAGAAGCCCTGCTTTGAGGACCATAAGGCAGGGGGAGGGGAGAGGGGGGCAGGAAGACATTGTGGTCAGGTGTGAAGGCAGACTGAGGAATTACCCAGAACAGTGAGGTTGTAAGTGCTGGAGACACTGAAGCCATCTCTGTAGGTGAGGATGCAGCCCCATGGTCCAGAATCCAAGGGGCTGACTTGGGGCAGGAAGAGGAAGTTTCCAACCAAGTGGTGATGTGGGGACTCCTGAACAGGGACTCTGCCTGGGCCCCGGAACCAGCGCACAGAGGCTGGGAGGTCAGGGCGGCTGAAGGAGCAGTTCAGAACGACCCAGTCAGAGGTCCTGAGAGACCCTGGGGGACTGGCAGTCACTACGGAAAGATAAAGGCTTGATCAGCCCCACTGCACCTTCCCAGCAGAGCAGGCCAGCTACGCTGGAAGCTCTTGGAAATAGGCACCATGATGTAGATTTCTTTGTCTTCTTCACCCCACTCCCTCTAACTCGGTGCTTGGCACCTGGAGGCGCTTAAAATGGATGCCCAGAGCCTCCTTCCTACTTCCCCTGCCTCCAGGTTTGCTTGGCTTGATCTGCTCTTCCCTTTCACCAGGCCTCGCCTGAGGATCCTCACGAAGCCCACCTCCTGAGCCACAGATGTCTGAAATGAATCACTCCAGCCTCGCACCCTCCCTCGCCCCTCCCCCCAAGGGGTGTCTCCCCTCCTCCATCCTGGCACTCCCACTGTGGGTGGGGCAAGGGGAGCGCAAGGGGTGATACAATCTCTTCAAAGGCCCCCCCCACACATACGTGCTTTCTCTGGGGGCACCTTCCACTTAGCAATCCGGTTCCCCAGCCCCTTCCGCTACCCTTCTAGGGGCTCGCTGTCAGGGCTTAGGGCGCATCCTTAAAAGCATAGCCTCGGCCCAGCCCTTCCTGCCTCCGGATGGTGTGGAACTGGGCGCCCTCCTCCCGGCCTGGCGCCCCTCGCCCCACCCCCACCTACCCCAGGCCTGGCCCACGCGCAGACGGAGGCGGCAGGTGAGGGCCCGGTCCTTGAGGTTCACCGCGGCGCTGTACTCGCCGGCGTCGGCGCGTCGGGCCGGGCGCAGCCAGAGCGAGAAGTCCCCCCGCTGGAGGCCGCGCTCTTCCAGCTTCACGCGGGACTGCAGGGGCCGCCGCCAGCTGCGCAGGCCACCGGGAGCCAGCCTCAGCACAGTGTAGGGGGTGGGCACCACCCGGCGCGAGCCCCGGGCTGGGGGCTGGCTGGACGCGGGAGAGAGAGAGACTGAGACTTTACAGGGAAAGAAGTCTCCGGGGAGATGCAGTCCTGCCACACTTCGAGCATAAGGAAGCCCACCCAAAGGGAAGGTCTCTTGACCACTAACTGTCCCCGTCCCCCTGGCCTTGGTCCAGCACCATCCCCTCCTAGCAACTTATGGGATGCAAGGATGTGGGGAGCAGTTTTCAGAGGAAGGACCTAGGGTGCATAGTGGCAGGGGAGGCACGCCACTGGCTTTAGAGGGACTGACAGCTCAGGGGAGGGGACGGAGTCTGCTTTGGGCCTTGGGTTATGAGTCTGGATGCCATTGCTGCTGGATTGGGAGTTCTGTTGCTCAAGTTTGGGGTGCATACCTTTCTGGTAGATGTTGCCAAGTGACTCTTCCTATTCGAAGAAGGCTGGGATCCTGGAGGGTGATTGTGGGGCTGCAGGGAAGTTGGGCAGGAGCCCCTTCCTGGGCCCACACCTCTGGGACCTCTGCCCCAGGTCCTGGTGCCTCCACTGGGGAGGAAAAGAGAGGCCAAGGGGAGGGGCCATGAGCTCAGTGACTTAGGAGTAGAGAAGGAGCCTGAGGAAGACCAGGGGTTTTGCCCCTTCCCTGCCAAGGTGGGGGCCTGTAGAGAGGCTTTGGGGCTAAAGGACCACCCCAAGCACAGCATGAGAAGAATCCACCCAAACTAAGAACCTTGGCTTTTGTGCAGTCATCCAGACATCCCTGCTGACCCCCTCCTGTATGTCTGGAAGTCTACCCTCCCAGAGGGTCATCCCTGCCTTACCTGGAGCCACCCACAGCAGTTGCAGAAGCAGCAGGACCTGGAACTGGACCTCCCCCATCTCCCCGTGGGCCCCGGCCACAATGAGCCCTCCGAAGGGAAGAGGTCAGAAAGTGGGGAGAGACAGCCTGACAAAAGAGAGGTTCTGCAAAGTGGAAGATGGAGGAAGAGAACCTGGACCAAGAGGGCCAGGGGCAGAGGCTTGGAGGGGGTGGGGGACCAATGGCCTGAGGCTGGAATCCAGAGGAAAGCTGGCCAGGTCAGGGGTGGGTAGGGGGTGAGGATGGGGGCGTCCCAGGGAATGGGGTAGGGCAGCGGCAGAGAACAGAGGGGAGGCAAGGTGGATGTCTCGAGCTGGGAGGCCGGTCTGCTGCTCCCAGGGCCCTTGCCCCTGTCCTTCTGCCTTCCCTCCACCTTGCCCACTTCCCCTTTGCGTTGCCCCCCCCCACACACACACACCCCAAGGCTCATGGTTTCGCTTCGCAGTGGAAAGTCTGAGGGGGCTGATTCCCAGCAGCATTACCCTCCACCTCTGTGGTGGCACTCCTCTTGTTTATTTCCTCAGTCTTGGGTGTCCCCACCACCCCCTCCACACCCTTCCCCACCCTCCTGACTGTTCTCTTTCCCAGGACTTCTGCCCTTGTCTCCAAACCATTTCTACCTGAAACTGCCAGCTTGCTCACCTGTAAGCTGCCTTCTGTCAGTCCCAACATTCACTTTTTTCGTGGCCAGCCCTTTCTTTGGTACTCATCCCCTCCTTCATTCCTTTAACCTCCCAGAACTTTATTGTTCCTGTATACCTGCCTTCCCCACCCACCCAATGACTCCTGGGAATAAAGTGGACAGGAAGCTTTACTGGGCCCTAAAAGATGGCAGGACTGGGGAACGGCACCTCAAGCCCAGGGAAAAGTATAGCTTCATTGTATTGAACTTACAGTATGTGCTGGGCACTGTATTGGACACTTTACATATAGTAACTCATGAAATCTAATGTTATCCCATTGTACAGATGAGGAAACTGAGGCTTAATTTGCCAAGGTCAGTTATGGAGTGTGAAGACAAAAGCTGTGTGTTGTCCTGACCCTGGGTGAATTATGGGTGTCTTTTAACAAGAATGGCAGTGTTAATGAGTCACACACCCTGGCCCAGTTCAGACTCCTATGTACTCAGCAGCTGCTCCCAACCCAGAGGTTCTGCATTGGCAAGGGTGATACGGAGAAATGCAGAAATCCTTCGACACAGATCAAACTCTAGAAAAACTGAGGCAAAGGTGCTAGGGAAGGAAGCCTGAGACTTCCAGAAGGAAACTCTTGCCCCTCATCCCACCCAGCCTGAGGAGCCAGCCCAGCAGGGAGTGGTGGAAGGCTGGTGCCAAGAACTTGCAGCCAAGTTGGGTAGCACAAGGGACCCTGGAGTTCTCCACTTAACCAGGTGTTCACTTCCTCAGTGCCAAGCAGAGGGACAATTCTGATAGCAGGCAACTCTCACTCCAGGTCCCAGGAAGTTGAGACCCAGGCCTCCCAGCCCTCTCCCACTGCAGGGGCGGGACTTCCTGTTTCTGAGGCTGTTTCTTTGCCTGGTTCAGCACAACAGGGCTGGTAGCTTTCCACTGGACTCAGCAGTGTCTAGGCCTGGTGTGGGCTAGCAGGGAAGTACGTGTGTATTGCTGGGGAGGAGCGTCGCCAAGAATCCAAAACCAGGACAACAATCAACTCTCAAGGAAGCTGCACTCCATGACCACTCTGGAGTGCCGGCCTTGTCTTCTTGAGCGGTGGATGGCAGGAGGGTACTTTTTTATAGAAGGGTCTTTGACAGAATGTGACATAGCCACCCTCCTCCCTCTGCCCTGGGAAAGCAGGAGACAGGTTAAAAACAGAAGCGCGACCATTTCTTTATTAAATTATACAAAAAGGGGAGTAGAGGGAGGCAGCTGTGGGGCTTGGTCCCAACCCTGGCCCCACCCCGGCCTGGCGCTGTCTGAAAGAAAGGGATCTGAGGGAGACCCAGGGATCAGGCAGGGTAGGGATGGACAGGGCAGGAGGCTAGGATGTAGAAGTTAGGAAGGAGAGGCTAACGGAGGAGGAGTGGGAGTGGCTGGGAGGAGAAAGGAAGAGAAAAAGAAAAGAGAAAGGGGCAAGTGGGGACCAGCTGGGGAGCTCAGATGGAACAGGTCAGGGGATGGAAAACGGCAGAGTGAGGATGGAGGGGCAGTGTCTGGAGAGGTGGACATGAGAAGGCTGGGAGGAAGAGGGTGGCAGCTCTGATGCAGGGCCCAGAGCAAGGAACCAGGTGAAGAGCAGCTGCACTCATCTGTTCCTGCCCCCATCTCCAGGCCCTGCGGGGCCTCCCACCCCAGCCCATTGGCAGGGGGCTCATGCTGATGCCCCATTTTCTGTCTTCTGCCGCTTGGGATCAGCTTCATCCTGTGGAGAGGAAAAGAGATATTAAATGGGAGAGGGACCTCGCCCTGTCCCTGCCCTGTTCCAGCTCCCACCCATGTACCACAGGGATCTGGGCCCAAATCCAAAGGGGTCCCAGCCCCTGCTGCATCCCTGACAGCCCCTCAGGCCCCACAACCCAGCCCAAACCTCCTCTTCAGCAGCTCTCTTCAGCGCGGGCCCTTCGTCGTCATCATCTTCTTCTTCCTCATCTGAGGAGCCAGAAACGGGTCATTGGGGAAGAGCAGGAAGCTCCATCAGACCCCCTGTGGTCGCCCTCAGCCCTGTTTCAGGTCTTCAAACCCACCCTGCCTCTGTTCCCTGTCCCTCCCCACCTTCTTCTTCCCCTTCATCTTCCTCTTCTCCATCCTCAGCAGTTTCTTCTTCCTCCTCCTCAGCTCCATTCTCCTCCTCCTTTGGGGACCAGAAGAGGGAGCAGTGTCAGGCTGGCTGTTTGCCTCCACCCACCATCACCACCAATGGCAAGGGGCACTGGAAAGACCCAAAAAGTGAGGCCAGGAGGATGGGGAAGTCAGAGGAAAGATAGGACCCAGCCTCCCAGGAAGATAACTGGAGGGGGAATGGTGGGCAGATGTGGTCGCAGCCCCCAACCCTGACCCTCAGCACCTCCACCACTTCTTTCTTTCGTTCTTTCCGGCTCGCCTTCTCCTCCACCTTCTCTTTCTTCTCCTTCAGGTCCTGCAAGAGAGAAAGAGGTCACCTTTCTCTCACCACAAATGATCTGCAGCCCTTAAGTCCCTCTAGCCCGGGTTCTCCCTCTGCAGTGAGCTTAGAGGAGTGCGAAACAGAGAAGGTAGCCACAGCAGCTTGGAGTCAGAACAGAGGTCCCAGGGTCCTTTTTAAAAAAAAAAAAGTTTATTGATTTTAGGGGTGGGGAGAGAGACAGAGAAACATCTATTTGTTGTTCCACTTATTTTTGCACTCATTGGTTGCTTCTAGTATGTGCCCAGACAGATCGAACTCTGTAACCTTGGCGTATGGTGACAACACTCTAACCAACTGAGCTACCCAGCCAGCGCCAGTCCCAAGGTCCTTAAGGCCACAAAAGGACCGAGACCAGAAACTTTCTTCCCCAAGACTTAAGGAAGATGAAACTGATGAGGAAAGGGAGCTAAGTGGCCAAAGTAACCAGTCACCAATCCCATCAAATTCTTCCAAACCCCACTGGCTGAAGAGTTCAGCTCTGCAAAGCAAATCCCCTCCATCTGCTCAGAGCCCTGATGCCCCACCCCCTCCTTCTCTGCCTGCCCAGCTCTGCCTTTTGTCTACCTCTGGGGCCTTTCCTGGTACTCTCCTGGGCATCTCTCCCAGCTACCAAAGCCTTTGATTCTCTCAGTCTGTGGGTCTGTCCCCAGAGTCCCCAGGCTCCTACTTGGGCAAATACCACAGGAATGGGGAGAGCACCCTAGCCTAATTCCTGGCACCCTCACTTTTCCCCACTCCCCCCACCCCCCAAAAAGAAGTAGTTGCTTCCTCCCTAAGGCCTGTAGAATGTTCACGGTGTGGTGGGGGGCAAGGTAGAAATAACCACTTCCAAGGGATATAGGTCAAATAGGATAAAAGAAACATGGAAGAAAGAGTGTGGGACAGGGGAGATGAAAAGAGACAAGTTTTGTGTCTGGGGTGAGACAGGAATACAGATGGGGAAAATATCTGTTTTCCAGGACCCTCCCTAGGCACTGCCCCTCACCTCTTCATCCCGAGATCTTAGCAGGCATACCCTAATATCTTTTTCTTTTTTTCCTTTTTTTATCCTCACCTGAGGACATTTTCTTTATTGCTCTTTAGAGAGAGAGGAAGGGAAACAGAGACAGATAAGAAACACTGATGTGAGAGAGGAACATCAATTGCCTGCCTTCTCACACACACCCAGCTGGGGATCAAACCTGCATTTCAGTCTATGGGACAATGCTCCAACCAACTGAGCCACACCAGCCAGAGTCTAATGTCCTTTTCTGATGTAGCAGAGAGAAATGCTCGGGAGTCCCCCCCCCCCCCATAGATACACCCACCCTTCCAATTTTGATTCCAGTCCTCTTCCCACCCCACCCTTGGCAAGCACTGAACAACAGTGGCTCCCTATGATCTGATCTAGTGTTGGGTATCTGATTTCATGTGGATGGAAGTTTTCTATGTGAGTAGATCACCGTGGGAGGGCATGTCCTTTCTGGAACGGGACTGGGGCTAGGAGGAGGGTTGGTGCCAATGGTTGGCCTGGAGGGATATTCAAATCCCTTCTCCCTTTCAGGGGAGCACAGAATGCTCTCACTCTAGCTAGGTTTCTTCATGTCACTTGGCTGTCCTCATTTCTTTGCCACATGGTAGGTATGACATTTCTAATACCTGGTAGACTTTCCCCTCCATGCTGGGCCTGGAGAGGTTAGGCCTCGTCAGCTTCTCTCCCAGCCCCAGCACCAGGTCTGTGTGGCCCTGGCCTGAGTTTCCCATCTGGGCTGACGGGGGGGAGGGGGGGCGGGGGGACGAGGGCGGGGGACTACCAGAGACCAAAGTCCAAGGGGCAGGGCCCTCTCCTCCCTGTCCTGTCCTTCTGGTCACTGTCCTTCCATGATCCCTTTTCCAGGAGGGTATGTGACCCAGGTCTTGTGCTGAGCAGCTCTCTGGCCTCATTTACTCAACACAGGCACACGCTGACACAGGCTGACACCAGTTCACACGCACAGCTACAGAGGAGCACCATGCCACCCAAAGACACATGGCCCGGTGTTTGGGTATTCTGGCACACTCTTGAGACAGGCAGAACAAGAGCACAGCAGAGCCACTCGCCACTCACAAAGCAGCAACATGGCTCCAGAACAGCAATGTCTCCACATGCACACATGTAACTGACACAGGCAGTCCCACACACTTGCTGAATTTCAGACATACAAAGACACCTACTCAATGAAGTCACATGCCGCCACACAGCCCACCAGAAGGCCACACGGCCCACCTTGTCAGATTTCTCCACAGCCCCTCTCTTCCACTGCCTTTAATCCCACGGGTTTCCCCTTATCACTTCACAGGCCACCAGGAGGCCTCTGTGACCTCCTCAGCCATCCCCCCACCCCCAAGGTCGGGCTCCCAGCCCCCAAGCCCTGGCCGAATTAATTTCCCAAAGTGACACTAGGCAGGTTCCCTAGAGAAATTAAAGGCTGGAAGAGAGGCAAGGGCAAACGGATGGGCCAGGAATAGGAGCTGACTAGAGCAAGGACGGCTTCATGCAAGGCCATGCAATGCTGAGCCGAGGCCTTTTCGAAAGATATTCCGGCCTCGCTTCTAATTTTTAAGGACCCAAGATTCTTTAAGTGCGGGGGGGAGGCGAAAGAGGTGCTGCGGAGAGAAAAGACAGCTGAAGGCCACGAGGAAAGGAATGGATACAGGCGTAAAGAAAGGAGGTAATGAGAAAATAGAGGCAGTAGCTGTCCAAGGGGAGAAGCAGGAGGCTGTCGGGCCTCGAGGGGAGGGGCCGAGAGGAACCACCTCCCGGGAGAGTACTGTTTACACCGGAGGGTCTCAAACCACTCGGCCGAGGAAAGATGAGGTCAGAATGGAAGGAGTGACGGGGAAACGGGGCGCGGGCACAGGGGCGCGAGGGAGGGGGCAGGTAAAGTGAGCCGCGGAGAGCTCCGACGGGAAACTAGCCGGGACCTAGGCGCACGGGCCTGGCACGGAGAGGGGTGGGGACGGCGGCTGGGTCCGAGCGGGGCCGGGAGCGGCACTCAGGAAGCTAGAGGGCGCTGGCGGGCGGCGCGCCGAGCTGGGTAGGCAGCGCCAGGCTTGCGGGGGGAGGGAGGGCGGATAAGGGTCGGCCGAGATCCTGCGCCAGGGCAGCGTGGGGCCGTCGGGGGCCGCCTGGGGCGCACGACCGTGCGGAGTCCGGGGGTCGCGCGAGGCCCAGGCCGCGGCCCTTCCCGCCCGTACCTTGGCGCTCAACTCGGCCGCTGCCTCCACGCTCTTCTCCGACATGGTGCCGGGGCCGGGGCCGGGGCCGGGGCTGGCGGGGAGCCGGGGTCCCGGGACCGGGACGGAGGGGCCCTGGACGGCGGAAGGTGGCCGCGGCCGGAACCTGGCGCGGTGGCGGCGGCGACAGCGGCAGAGGCGGCCGCTCAGCAGGCTGGGTCTCTGGAAGAGGCGGCAGAGGCGCGCGGGGTGGGGCGGAGATGGGTCTGGAACGGAGACCCGCAGGGCTGCGGCCGTCCAGAGAGCGGGCGGAAGGGCGGTGCGGGCGGTGGCCGGCACGCTCCGGCCGCGGTCGCTAGGTCCTCGGCTCGCCGCCCCCGCACCCGCAGAGCTGCCGCCGACCAGCCGCTGCCGCCCCCGGGCAGAGAAACCGCTTATAAAGGCGGCGCTGCCCGACGGGAGGGGCTTCCCAGGGGTGGGGCAGGCGGGAGCGGGGAGGAGAGAAGAAGGGAGGAGGATGAAAGCGGAGGTTGGAGAGGTGGGGATAGGAGGATGAAAGCGAGGGGAGGGAGAGCGCGAGAGGCGGGAGGACTAGACCGGGAGGGGGAGATGGAGAGACTGACGGTCGCGGAGAAAGGAGTAGGGCGCGGAGGTGGGAAGGGGTGGGGTTCCTGCGGGGAGGGACCTCTCCGAATTCCGACCTACTGCCTATGAATGTAGAGTCTGTCTTTTGGGGGCGGGCTGGAGGGATGGCCAGAATCCTACTGACCTCCCCCCCTCAACCCACCAAAGCCCGGAGATTTTGCCTAGAGATGATGAGGGGAGCTGAGGGAAAGGCTGGGCAGGTATCTGAGAAACCAAAAGCTTAAACTAGAGGAAGAGGGTGGGGAGCTACTTCCACATCAGCTGGATTTCCCCCTCTCATCCGACATCTATCTGCATTTTCTGCGTGGCCTTGAGAGGGGATGGGGGAAGAAAGGGCAACGCACCCTCTCTCCTGCCCTGGGTTGACACAATTTGTGACCCTTACTGGGTTCTACCATTCCTGGCTCCTCGTGCCCTCCAGTCTCCTCTCCTCTCTTCAACATCTGACCTTTCTTATTCGCCCATCTCACCTCACATTTCTTCTCCTGGTCCTTCTGTTTCCCGTCATTACTCCTCATTCATCTCTACCCAGACTCCTCCCTCACAACCATTTATATCACACATCTCTCTTACTCTTCTGTCGCCGCTGCTCTGCTTCTCATTTGCCCTCTTCTACCCTTCCACCTCCGATATCTCTCCCAGACAACACGGTTCTTGTATCATCTCAGTCTGTCACCTAGCCCTATATCCTTAGCTGATTTTCCTCAATTTCTCCTCATATCCTTATTTTCTACAGTTTTCCCTTTTTCTCTTACCTCTGCTACCATCTTTCCCAGCCTTTCAGAATTATGTTTGCCTCCTTTGCAGAGGGTTCAGGTCTGGAGTTTCAGCCCCACCCTACTCCACACATCCTCAGTCTTCATTAGCTTTGGGTCATTTTGAGAAGCTTGGGATTTCAGGAGGGCACAGGTGCTGGGGTGTGTATTAAAGGTCACAATGTGGATGGGGCGGAAGGCCAAGGTTTGGAAAAAGATATCTTTGGTGTGTGCACTCCCATATTTGGTTATCATTATCATTACTCGTCTTTTTATCATTTTCTTAATTTAAAAAAAACCAGACTGGATCAATCATCGTTTAGTATTTGAGTGCTGAAATACACCATCTTTTCGGTCCCTTGGTGTACACACCTCCCAATTTCTCGGACTCCCTTATCAGTTTCTCAGGTTCCCTCTCCTCAAAAATCTTGGAGCCCCACCCAGGTTTCTCCTTGCCGGACTCTGTCCATCTTTCTCTTGAGATAGCTCCATCTCTCTCTCCATCTGTTTCTCTGACTCACTCGCTGATGTCTTTAGCGATCTCTGACCCTCTCCATCTCTGTACTCTCTTGCTTCATTTTTCTCCTTCACCCCCCCTTCTTTTACCCTCCTCCCGCCCCCAGTCTCCCTGTCTCCCTCCCTCCCCGTCAGTCTCTTTCCTCTCCCTCCCACCCTCCTTTCCTCTATCCACCCCTCCCTCCCTCGCCACCTCCCAGCCCCGCCTTCTGTCTCGGACACCCTGCTGGGCTCTTACCCTGTTGCCCTGGTAACCGCCCCCCACTCCGGTCACCTCCACTCCCCTCCCCCCTCCAATCCCCGCCACCAACAACCTCCATCCACCTTCCTCCTATTTTTCCTGAGAGCCAATAGAAACTCTGTTGCCAGGTGGAATGCTCATTTGAATCGGCCAATCCAGGAGCCTAACTGCTTGCCCTGCCTTATATGGGAATTTGAGGAGGGCCACTCCCCCGACTCCAGCCCCACAGGGGACCAGCCCCTCCATTGCCCTTTGCCCGCTCTGGAAATAGTCAGGGACGCTCTCTTTCTCTCACTCTTCTGTAAGGGTCTGGCCTCCCATTTCTCTAACTGGGACCACCGGGGTTAGTGTCGGGTGTGAGCGGGACTGTGGGTTGGGCCTCAGGGCCGAGGGTGGGAATGAGGTGTGATTAAGAAAGGGGAGGCGGAGGGAGCCGGGAATTTTGCCCAGGGAGGGGTGTCTGGGAGCGGAGGCAGCTGCAGTGGAAAATTCCAGGGAGATGGAGAGGCAGAGAATGGGAGTCCTGCCCCAAGGCCCAAGGGAGTGCCTTAAAAACCTAGGAGTTTGGACACTAGAGTCCGCAGGGACCATTGGAAAAAGACCTAGAAAGCCTGAGGCCTGGATCTAAATCCCTTCGTGCATGGGAAAAGCACCCCTTAGCCTTCCCTATCTGTCAGGACAACAAACTAGTCTCCTGAAGTCTTCGCTGCATGAAGAGGAAGCTAGAAGTCAGAAGAGGTGAATATAGAGTGGACGGGATGCTAAAAGCCAACCCCCATGGTCCTTGGGATTAGCCTCTGGGGCCAGTGGTAAATGATGCCAGCTTGGGTCTGGTCCTTTCCAGGAAACTCTGAGGCCTTGTGGAGGCTTGCCTGTCCCTAGAGCTCTATTACTCCACAGTCCAATTGAGAATTTCTCGCTCTACTTGAATGGGGGAACCTGTGCTTCTCAAAACATTTTCTGGGGGTGGGAAAAAGAAAGCCAGGTGAGAGGAGACACGAACCTCCTGGATATTATGACTTCTGCCCTGACATCCTAGGAATTTACCTCAGTAATGTGTGTAAGGTGTTCGATTCTAACCCTTTGCATAGCATTCTTAAGTGAACTCTTCCTCCTCTTCATCTTTTCCTCCTCCCCTTTTCCCCCCCTAAAGTTTGCCTATTTGGTAGGTCAAGTGTAAGGAAGTTCTAGTTATCATTCAAAGCATTGGAGGACAGAAACCTGAGAGTTGTACCGCCCCATTCCTCACTGTACTTTTTTGTTCCCACTTCCAATAACCTCATTTTTACTATTAATTTTTCCTTGGCCTTTTTTTTTTTTCTTTTACACTAAAAGCTCAAGGCATTAGAGAGTTGAGAGTAGATGGACTCTTGGAGAGAGACCTAAACCAGCCTACCACTGATCCTGTTTTGAGTATGGTTTCCCCAGGAGTGTTACTTAAGAAATCACCTTCATGACACTTAAGACACATTCGTCATGGACGCTACCAGTCAAGTGCGTCCATCATTATATTCTGCTCACATTTTAATAAGAGTTAAGCTAAAATAAATTCCAAGTTTTTTCCTTTTTAAAATATTTTATTCATTTATTTTTAGAGAGGGAAAGGGACCTGGCCCACAACCTGGGCAGTGCCCTAACCGAGAATCAGACCAACCACCTTTTGGTTTGCAGGCTGGTGTTCAATCCATTCAGCCACACCAGCCAGGGCCCAAGCCTTCTTATTGCTCTCTATATCAAGCTGGAACTTTTGCACTTCAACAAACTTTATTGAGCTCCTACTAGTAGTTAGACACTGTGCTGTGTGATGGAGACACAAAGCTGAATATAGAAGACATGGTCCTTGCCCTCAAAGAATAGATGGGGAGAGCTCAGTCAAAGTACAACTTGGACATGTATCCAGGTACTGTCTTTCTACCAGTCAGACCAGACAGCACGCTGTCCCATCTCCATGGAATGCCTCCCTGATCTAATTTTTACAAATCCTTACCCATTGTTCCCAACTCCAAACAGCCTTCCTTGGTTCCTCCACTCTTACTGATTGTCTCCTCCTGTACATAATACTTAGTATCAAAGAGGTACATAATGCTAGGCACCTAAGACAAAAGCTCAATAACATTGATTTCTTAGCCCTGGCACACCATTTTGGACTCAATCTCAGTGCTCTTTCAACCTTCTTTATTTGAGTAGGCAGAGAAAACATACAACATGCTACCAGGATATCAACTTGACTCTCCCTGACTTGGGATCTCCTCATTAACTACTGATGTCCTGGTGGTCACTGTCTTTTAGAGTATTGACATCACAACCAAAATCTCCATGGCTTTCCTACTTCCGCATGAACTTTCTTCCAAGCATTAAGAATTGGTTTTACAATCATATCTCTCCAGATTGATTGCCTTCTTGGTAACCTCCTTCACTTTTACATCTAGAATAGTTTGCTATTGCCCAATCTTTTACTGTTTTCCTTTCAATTTCTCCCCTATGTGCACTCTTCAGGAAGCCTTCAGAGGCCTTCAAAAAGTCCAGAAGAAAGATAACATTTATAAATGCTATCTGGCTCTAATAAAATTTTCTGTGATAATGGAAACGTTCTATATCTGCACTTTTCAATACAGTGGCCACTAGCCACATGTGGTTATTGAACACTTGAAATGTGGCCACTCCAAGTGAGGAACTGCATTTTTAATGCTAGCTTTAATTATATTTAAATAGCCACATGTGGCTAGTGGCTACCATATTGGACAGCACCGCTTCAGACCTTGGCCCTAAGCTGGTTTTCTTTTTCCACCTCCTTCCCCTTTTCCACCCCCAGTGTTCTGTACATAGAAAGTCAAAAGCAACTCTGGCTGCTGTGTTGAAAGTCATCTGGGCCACTGTCATAAGCTTTACCATAGGTGCATGTTCGGGGTTTCCACGTTTTCACAGGTTACACAGACTGTGACTGACTCAGAAAGAAAAGTAGAAATGAAAAGGATAGGGAAAATGGGACCAGGAGTGATAGCTAAAACTTATTTTGCCCAAAACATAAGACCAAAGGAGGACTTGATAACCAGAAGGCAGTGACAGTGTTGACTGAACCTTTCCAGATGACTCCAGTCTCAAGGGTCCTGTTCACACTCTTCTCAGTCTCTCTAAGTGACTCCATCACATATTTCCATGATTTTAAGACCTACTGCCAACACATACCTCAAACACTGATGACCTTATTTTTTTAAAATTCTCATCTGAGGATATGTTTATTGATTTTAGAGAGAGTGGAAGGGAGAAAGAGAAAGAAACCTTGATGTGAGAGAGAACATCAGTTGGCTGCCTTCCATACGTACCCTGACTGGGGATCAAACCAGCAGTTGAGGTGTGTGCCCTGACGGGAGAGTGAACCCGCAACCTTTTGGTATAAGGGGCAACGCTCAAACCAACTGAGCCACCCAGCCAGGGCATGGTGACCTAAACCTGTATCTCTAGCACTGGTTTCTCTCCTGAAGGCCAGTCATGATCCAATTCCCTTCTGTTCATCTCTCCCTGGATCCTGCACAGCTCCTCAAACCCCACATGTTCCAGCTGAAATTCCCTTTTTCTACTTCAGTTAAAGGTACTGTCCTCCACTCATTCATTCATGCAAAGGGGTCATCCAATATTCCACCTTTTCTTTCCCTCCCTAGGTCCTTCACATTTCACTTTACAAAGATTCCTTGAGTGCCTCTTCTCTCCAAGCTCAGTCCTGCCTCTGCGTCAAGGGTCAACATCACTCGCTGACTTTAAGCTTAATTAGGATTTTCAATCAATTTTAAGAATTTTTGTATTTTCAGCACTGATTTCCCTACCTGGCATATTGCAGAAGTTTAAAAGTTGTTTCCTGAAATGCATAAACTCTACTTAAAATACAAGCAGGCTGTTTTAATTTCTCTATATAAAACCCTTTGGATAGCTTCCCCAGGCCTACCAGATAAAGTCCAGGAACAGACAGGGCCCTTCAAGGTCTGGTCCCTTAGGCCTCTGTAACCTTGTCTCTCACCACTGTTCCCTCAAAAATTTTGCTTTGGCCATTTTTTTTTTTTAACTCCTCATAGTTCTTCCCAAATGGGACATATACCTCTATGCCTTTGCACTGATCATATCTTCTGCCTGGAATGCTCTCCTGGCTCCACCTCCCCCCACCAGAAAGTCATTCACTCCCTCTTCTGAACCACTTTTGCCCTTTTAATGTACATCTTTCAAAGGGCAAAGGGAGTCAAATATATGGTGATGAAAGGAGATTTGACTAGGTGGTGAACAAACAATGCAATAATCAGATGTAGAATTGTACCCTTGAAACCCGCATAATTCAATTAACCAATGTCACCCCAATAAACTTAATAAAAATTAAAAAAATAATACAGCCTGGCAGGGTGGCTCAGTTGGAGAGTTGTCTTGTACACCAAAAGGTTGTGGGTTCAATTCCTGGTCAGGGCACATGCCTAAGTTGCAGGTTTGATCCCGATTGGGGCACACACAGAAGGCCACTGATCGATGTTTCTTTCTCACATGAATGTATCTCTCTCCCCCTTTCCCTTTCTTTGAAAAGATCTGGTGTCTACTGTACAACTTTCAGTATCTGGGACTATTTACTGGTAATTTTCAGGGTTTATCTCCCTCCCCCAATGCACATCCGCATACACATACACACATACACTCAGTCACTCCCATGCATGTTGGCTCAGTCTCCCCTTCCACATTATTCCCCATCCTCACTGTATTCCAACATCCGACTGCCCTAGGATTCCTCCAGGTACATGACATTGCATCAAAAAAGGCCCCTTTCTGGCCAACCTCTACTCTCTCAAGGACTTGCTGACTTTGTCTTCATCAGGTAGAGAAGTGAATATAGGAACGACTTTGTTTCTCTTCCTTCCCAACAATCTTTATCCTCCTTGTGTGAAGTAAGCCTCACCCCTGGCAGGGTCCACTCTTTCCTACGTCTTACCATCTACAAGACACTCCAATGACTTGAGGAATTTCTGTTCATCAGAGTTCATTGGACAGAGATGGACTGATGGAGGAAAAAAAGGAGGGAGGAAGGAAGAAAGGAAGGAAGAAAAGGAGAGGGGGAACATGGGAAGGAAGGGAAGTTGATGGAGAAGGACAAACTCTTGTTGTGAGAGACAGAAAGGTTGCTTATAAAGTTATATTCCTTCAATTCTAGAAGTAGATGGCTGCCTAAATGGTATGTCTGGGGATTCTAAAAGTGAGCTTTTGCATCTCCTCCTTTATCCCCATCTGTACAAGAATTTCCTTCAACCTGAGACAAAGCCCAGGTCTGGAGTTAGAAGCTGCATTGTAATTTGTAAATACTATTTTGGATCTGGGCCAGGTTGAGAAACCAAATATGCACAGAGCCAACGAGTTATATGCAGATTTTCTGCTGCAGGTGGGTAGCACCCCTAAACCTTGCTTGTTCAAGGGTCAACTGTACGCCCAGGCGCTGTAATACATTGAAATGAATACTTTTAAAATCATGCAAAGGTAAAAAAAGCTGATAACAGATTCTTAATTTTTGGAAGAAAGAACTGTAGGCACCTAAAAGCAGTAGGTAGAGTACCAGGTATTGGGAAAGGGAAAAAAGGGGAGGCTAGAAGCTAGATTGTATCTCCTATCCATTCTGGAAGGTTGGACATGATGGAATGAGAAGGCAAAAGCTGGAAGTTGAGGGACCACACTTAGTTAAGTCAGGGCTACAGGACTCTCACTGGGATAACTCGATCACACGTCCAACTGTTTTTGTTTGAGACAAGAGGAAAAGGGGCACTTGCATGGTGGGATGTCCACAGATAGAACATCTGAAAGATAAATGTAAAAGATTTTCCTAAGTCTCTTCCCCAGAAATATCAATGAAAACAAATTTTCTTTTATTGTCTTTCTTTGGTTTTGCCAGTCTGCCCCCTTCTAAATTATCTGTCTTATATACACTCCGTCTTCACTATTGTTTTTTCCTCTTTAATAATGATCAAGTCCTAAGAAACCTGAGAGGCCCTGATCCCAGTACTTTTTCCTGAGTCACCAGGGACCCCTTCTTCCTTCTTCCCCAGGGAAGTATTGGGAACAAGTCTTTCTCATTGTCAGGCTCCACACAGCACTCATATGGCTAGCAGCCAGAGTAAAGAACCAGAGAGCTAGAATTTGGATAAATCTGGTTTAAAGTCCATCCTAGACAGTCCAAATCCCCTGACACCCAGGGGGGAGGGCCCTTCTCTCCGCCTGGGCCAGATTTTATGCAAGACATTTACTATGTCAAAGTATCAGTCTTTGG
The DNA here is from genome assembly GCA_004026545.1 of Mormoops blainvillei. NCBI lineage: Eukaryota > Metazoa > Chordata > Mammalia > Chiroptera > Mormoopidae > Mormoops > Mormoops blainvillei. The sequence continues at coordinate 36,339 of PVJD01002583.1, read as the reverse complement.
CCTCAGAGTCAGGTCTCCAGAGTCAGTTTCGAGCTCCACCCCTAGGTGATTCTAGTTAATGGAGCTATCCAACGTTTTTTTTGGTCTCAAACTTTAGACCCTTGACTTAGTTACCTGACTAGAAGCAAGACAGATCAATGCAGGACTGGGTGCTCTTTAGGACACAAGATGTAGAGAAAAGAAAGGGAGCCTGGCATTAAACTAAATAATTTCTTAACTAGAGCCTTTCCCCAGTCCGACCCTTACAACAGGGTGAGGGGCTCAGGAGCCTCGCCAACTCCAGCTCCCTACAGGATGTAGTTCCAGCTTGGCTGAAGAGTGCCATCTGGCGGCCGAACTCCACCCCACCTGGATTCTCTTTGCCCCGCCCGAGTTCTCTAAGCCGGAGCTAGACCTGGGCAGAACTGTCACGTCCTCCTCTACGTCACTCTGAGGACCACGCCCCTGCCTGGATCGCACCTTCTTGTGAAGGGACTGGCCCCTAACTTTTCCCCCGCAGAATTGCCGCCCGTCCTCTCTAGGGCTAACGTTTCTCTGGTAGAAAATCTGCTCTAGGCTCCCCAGGGATCCCCCTCATCTGGTCGTCCACAGGGAGCCAGCCCCTCCCCCATGAGAATCTACCCCTGTCCTCTTCCTTCCGGAGTGAACGTGCTGCCCCGCCCCAGCCCCGTCCCTCGCGAGGAATGGACTTCTGTGGTTTCCCCCGCAAACCCGTACAGGGAGCTTCTTCCGGTACGCAGAACCCAAATCCAAGCTACCAATCAGACGCCCCTACCCTGTGTTCCCCGAAGAGCCCCGCAGCCTGCCCTCCGCGTCCCGCCACCCCAGGAGCCGGTCCATGCCTTCCCTCCACGCCCGCCAGCGGGCGGAGCTCCTCGGGCCGGCCCCGGGATGGGCGTCCCCATCGTGACGTCACTTCCGTCCGGGCCTGGCCTCGGGTCGGGCTCCGTGGGCCGAGGGGGGGTACGGAGGTGGCAGCTGTGGGAGGCGCCGGCGCGGGAGAGCGAGGATCCCAAGCCCGGACCAATCCTGCGTCCGGGGCCGCAAGCCCTGACTCTGCAGCGCACCGGGAGGCGAGACCGGCCGGATGGGCCGCTGAGCCCGAATTGGGGACCGGTGAGGCTCCATCCGAGCGGGGTGCAGGGGCTGCGAGCCTGGGATGAGGGGAGGGGATAGAGACAGTCCCGCCTCACCCGCTTTCAGGGTGGAGAGGCCGGGGCCAGGGAAGTCGCCGACAGTCGCGGTGGGGACAACGAGGCCCACCAGAGGAGGCCTGGCAGCGGCTGAGTGTAAGGAGGGGGCGGGGTGGCTTGGGTCATTAGGGGGCGTAGGGCCAGCACTTAGGATTCGCATCCGGAACTGTGGCGTCAGGGGAGGGGGTTGCTTCTGGCCAGAGCTTTGGGAAGAGGATGGCAATGAGTGGGGGAGGCAGAAAACAGAGGCTTGGAAAATTTTCCATGGCCCTTCTTGCTAGAGAGGCTTGAAGAACTATTATGTCCCTAGAGGGTGGTGTTGAACACCTGGAGAAGGGTCGCAGTGGCTTTTGAGGTGGGGAGTGGGGGTGGGTCGGCTACAATATTGGGAAGGGACAGTGCTCCGAGAGTCTCCACATTGAGCGGGTGTGCAATGCTTGGCTGCCTCCAAGTATCAGATCTTTGCAGTGTGGAGCCCCCTGGAGCTAAAATCAGGATGTTCCGCTTCATGAGGGACGCAGAGCCTGAGGATCCCATGTTCCTGATGTGAGTATTCCCTCCCCCTCATGCTGTAGAGCACTCGTCCCACTCCACTTCAGGTCTCTGAGTAATTCCAACAGACATCTGGGTTCCCATTGTGGGTACTGATTGGGACTGGCTGGATACCTAGCTCCAGCTCTGACTTAAAGGGGAAACAGACATTTGTGCCACTGTTTCCCTGGGACTGTTTTCTTTTGGGAGCAGGGGCTCTTGACTGCTTGGCCCTTCTGCCATCTATACTGTCTACTCACTCTACAGGGACCCCTTTGCTATTCACCGTCAGCATATGAACCGAATGTTATCGGGTGGCTTTGGATATAGCCCCTTCCTCAGCATTACAGATGGCAACATGCCAGGGACCAGGCCTGCCAGCCGCAGGATGCAGGTAATGGTGCTGCAATGTACGTGAGACCCTGGAGGATGGTTAGTGAAGCGTTTGATTTTCTCTGCACTACAGCCTTTAGCAAGTGGGATCATCTAGGAGTAGGGGGAAGGGGTCTGGAAGAAGGACTTAGTGATCCTGTTCTGTGAGGAGGATGGAAAAGAGCTGAGGCCATGGATTTGGTTTGGGTTGCAGTGACATAGGATGTGGTCTCTAATTTCTGTCCCTTCTGTCTTCCTGTAGACTGGAGCTGTCTCCCCCTTTGGGATGTTGGGAATGGTGAGTTTTCATCTCCTTGTGTCCTTCCATCTCAGATACACTTAGATAGTACTTTCAAATGTACATCTCTGGAATAGCCTCATGGGTAACCCTAGAATCTTCCTACAGTGTTCACAAAGCTCAGGGCCTGCCTTGTGCTATCAGTCCTGTGAGGTAGAGATGCCGATATTGATTCCTGGACTTAGAGGAGCTATAGGAATTAGGAAAATGTAATTGTCTAGCAAAGTTTATTCTTTTAAGGAGGGAGATGCAGTTGAAAGGGCAACTAAATACACACGGTTTTTAGATATTTTTTTACAAGTTCATGCCCAGCCCCTTTACAGATTAGAATCCATTAACTTTGGCATGCTTCCTAAAGATAGGAGGAAATAGGGCAGTCAGGAGAAGGAAAATGGATCAAAGCAGCCTTAGAGACTGAGGAGGAGGGTGGGTGGCAGTGTACAAGAAGAGACACGTGAAGAGAAACATGTTCACGAAAAATGAGAAAAAGCAGTTGCTAGGTGTGAAGGAAGAAGAGAAAGGGACTGTGTAGCCATGTAGCTTATGGGTCATCTCTGAGCACTGATTCTGCCCTCTCTCTCTGCTGCAGTCTGGTGGCTTCATGGACATGTTTGGGATGATGAATGACATGATCGGGAACATGGTGAGACTCTTGCCCCATCCCCTTTCCTGGCCCTGTCCTCACTGATAGCTGCCACCACCTTGAGTCCTCAGAGGCAGGAATGGGGAAGAGTGTGCTAGAGAAGGGGTCAAGCTCAGTAAAGAAATTGAACCTGGAACTCTGGCTGATGTGGCTCAGTGGATTTAGCGTCAGCCTGCGGACCAAAGGGTCGCTGGTTCGATTCCCAATCAGAGCACATGCCTGGATTGCCGGCCGGGTCCCCAGTAGGGGGCACACGAGAGGCAGCCACACATTGATGTTTCTCTCCCTCTCATTTTCCCTCCCTTCCTCTCTGTCTGGAAATAAAATAAATAAAATCTTAAAGAAAAAAAAGAGCACCGGGTTCCCGTGTCTGTTCTCATGTCTGCGTGTGAAGCAGCAGCAGCACTCTTACTAAGTGTGCAGTAAGGCTGGATCTCTTAAGGTCCTTCTTGTTTACTGTTGGACTCAGAAGAATTTGGGGACAATGATGAGTCCTGAAGTTTTCTCAGTTTTCACATTTTGTGAGGAAGATATGAGCAAGAACAGGCCAGTGAAGTATGGGATCCTGTCTCCAGAGGAGACGTCAGTCCCACTCTACCCTTTCCTTCTCAGGAACACATGACTGCTGGAGGCAACTGCCAGACCTTTTCATCCTCCACTGTCATCTCCTACTCCAATACGGGTGACGGTGCCCCCAAGGTCTACCAGGAGACGTCAGAGATGCGCTCAGCACCAGGCGGGGTGAGTTGGAGAGCTGCTTTTCTGTCAGAGAAGGCAGGATTTGAATGGCAGCCATAGAAACCCTGCCTTCTTTTTCAGGATTGGTTCGTGGGTGGTTTTGTCTGTCTTGGGTTGCTTTGGAAGGGGCAGCTAAGTGTGCTGTGTTCTGCCTCCTTCCAGATCCGGGAGACTCGGAGGACCGTACGGGACTCGGACAGTGGACTAGAGCAGATGTCCATTGGGCATCACATCCGAGACCGGGCTCACATCCTCCAGCGCTCCCGAAACCACCGCACAGGTGACCAGGAGGAGCGGCAGGACTACATCAACCTGGATGAAAGTGAGCCTTATTCCTGCTCATTGCCCTTTCAGCTTCTTGTCCAGTAACCCCTAATCTGGTTCCTGTGAACTAGGAGATACCAAGCTTTTCTCCCTACCTTCATAGATATTTTGGAGGGCAAAACATAGTGAGCCCCATATTCTTTCCTCACTTGGAGCCTTGTCAACATAGGGGCTGAGTCAGGTCACCAGGGAGGGGTAAACATTGTCACCTAAGATTTTGATAGTAATCTACCCTCTCAACCTGGATCTATTTTTTTCTCTTTCTTTTTAAAAAGCCACCAAATACTTATTAAATGCTTATTGTGTTTTTGGCACTATGCTCCTTACCTAATTAATTATCCCATTTCTGATTTCCTCCTCCAGTAGTCATGCCTTAGGCCCGCTAGTGGCTTCCAGGAACCACATTGAACCAAAAATTGCTAAATAAAGTTGCCTTCCCCCACACATCCCGATCCACCTTACTTTCAGCCTTCACGGCAGTTGTGCAGTCTTCGAAGCCCGTGGCTCACTCTTAGGTCTTCCTCCAGAAGCCAGGCTGTCCATAGGTGATGTCATGCCTGGTGTCTGTGTCCTGTCCAGGTGAGGCTGCAGCATTTGATGATGAGTGGCGGAGGGAGACATCCCGATTCCGGCAGCAGCGCCCTCTGGAATTTCGACGGCATGAGGCCTCAGGCGGTGGGGGCCGAAGGGCTGAAGGGCCTCCCCGTCTGGCCATACAGGGACCTGAGGACTCCCCCTCCCGACAGTCCCGCCGCTATGACTGGTGAGGGCCCTGGGCCCTCAGCCTCTTGTAAGTATTTGAGGGAGAGGAGTTGTAAGATGTCAAGCATGTGAGGGTGGGGAGGGGGTGTTAGGGAGTGTACCTGTGCACCCTACTCTGCTGTGAGGCAGAGACAGTCCAGGTGCCCAGCAAATACTGCCTTTGCCAGAAGTCTTACTTGGTGCGGAAAGAGAAGAATGCTGTCACTGGAACAGGGAATAAACCCCAACTCCTGGCTTTTAGAATTTGTCTTCCTTTTGACTTGTGCTCATCTCTCTTCCCCCTCTAGGTACAGGCTGAGAGGCTGAGAAATCATCCCCCGATATAACCTTTTCCTCTCCAACTCCCACTCCCACTTTAATATTAAATTAACAGGCAAGCTGGCTGCACCTCTCCCTGGGGATCTCAGGGGGATCCTTTCACTGCCCCCTTTACCTACATTTTTCTTCTTTAATCCTCTTACCACAATGACTCCACATTTCCTGTATCCACTAACTTGATTTTCCATTTTGCTGCTCCATCCTTGAACCTCCTCACATTTCCCATTCTATCCCTGCCATATGTTGAAGGCTTTTGGGGGAGCTCTGGGTTCAGGGGCCTCCTCCATCCCTCAGCTCCCTTGGATCTTTGCCCACCTTCTCCTCAGACCCCCTGCTCTACAGGGGCCACAGCCTGCACCCAGGGCTGTGTGTGGAGAGAGAGGACTGGCTCTAGACCCTTTCTCCCTTCCCACCCCCTACACATCACAAAAATCTTCCCTATATCCTTCTCTGCCTTTATTTTTTGATTTGTGCAACTTGTAACTAGGTGTTTATGGAATAAAGGAGAATGGGAAAAAAACCAAGCGGCATTCTGGCTTTACTTTTGATCTTTTCTCTGTTCAATTTCAACCCTCCTGTCTCGTGGTCACCTTCTTTCCTTCCCTCTGTATTTGTGGCCTTCGTAACTCAAGTTCAAACCCAGGGCCTCAGTGGTAAAGACACTGGGGTTGTCAGAGCACTGGCAGCTGAGAAGCAGCAGTGGAACCCAGCTGGGCTAGTGCAGGAGGACAAAATGTCAGCAGCTGTCTGACTCTCCCCTTGCTTTTGCTGTAACTTCATTTGTCAGGAGGAATGTAGGGCATATCTCATAGGTGCATGAGGAATTTGCTGCCCCTTGTCCCTCAGGCATAGTCTCTCCTGAGGACTGTGGGTGGGAACACTTGTGCAAAGCAGGAAGGAGCCAAATAGCCCTATGCAGGCTTCCAGGGGGAGGAACTCTGGGGTCAGTAACCCCCACCAAACATTCTTCAAGCCCTCCACCGCCAGTTGAGAATTTGAGCTCAGGGAAGGAGACCAGAGGGGAAAACTAACCTGGAACCTGAGCGGTACAGAAAGGGCATGAAGTGCTCAAATTTCTCAAGACGGTTACTCTTGCTTGACCAGGCTCAGCCAAATGGGTCACTCTCTTTCTCTTAGGAACTTAACTAATGATGACAAATCTTTGCCTGGTGAATCTGATGATGGTTTCCTCTTCCAAAAAAACCAAACAAAAAAACACAAAACTTTAGTTCTTTTCAGTTGGTAAATCAAAGGCATAAAATCCAACAACCACCACCCAAAATTCAAGGCTCTGGGTCCTCTCAGCAAAGTGAGGTTTTGTTGGATAAATAGATTGAAGAGGATTTTTCCAGTTGCTCAATGAGCAGAGAGATGAAGTTGAGCTCATCACCCAGGCACTGACTTTGTTGTCCTAGGCAGGTGTTAAATCTCATAAACAGGGCTGGTGAGGATGACTAGGGTCAAGGGAACCAACCCAGTGGCTAAAATAATCCAAGAATCCTGGAAGTTAAACAGGTATAGTTAATCCATCTCCACTTGAGTGCTGAGTTATGGATGATGGAACTCCAAAGTATCCACAGACCTCAGCTTCAAGTGTAAACTGCCCTCTGTCCAGATGGGACACATTTACTTCCTCCAGCAGTGGGCATAGCCTTCATGAGTCTTGAAGCAGAACATGAAAAAGCACTGAAGTTGTAGAAGGAGCCCTTGGGCTGGGTCGTCAGCTCAGCTCTGCCACCAACCTAGCCATGTGGTTGGGCAGGCCATTCACTTCCCTGGGCCTCAGCCATGTAGGCCCCTTATAGCTACAAAATCTTAGGCTACAGTTAGTGCCCAACCTCTCAACCCAGATTTCAGTTCCAGTGCCCACACATGGGTGTAGTTCTGAGTAGGGGCTGGAGCAGGGCAAGGGTTGCTCTTACTTCCATGTAGGTGAGTCACTCGTGCTTCACAAGCCCTCCCATCTGGGTTCTGACTTCAGACACATGAACTAATTTTCAGCTCTGCTCTCTGCTCTCTGCTCTTGGGTAAGGACTACCCTTCAACTCAGCACTTACTCCTAGGGCCTGTCACTGTAGTTCTTAGCAGTGATATGTTGTGGGAAGTTGTTGATAGCAGCAGTCACCCAGTGAGTTGCTCAAAAACCAATCCCCTGGCACTTCCTGACCTGTCTGCCATTGTGGGGTGAGGGTCAAGAAGCAGAGACATTCCTCCGGAAAGGAACTCTCAAGAAGAATGCTGACTTTTTATTTCTGGTCAGCTCTCCAACTGGACCCAGTCTCATTCACATCAGCTACTCCCTCAGCCCTCTGTCCAACAGGTGTTCAGAGGACATGGTCAGATTCACTTAGGTTATTCCCCTTCCCCAGAAAATCATAGGTTGGAAGAGGCTGATACTTAGTGGAAGACTATGAATTATATAAAGTGAAATTATGAATAGACTGGCCTGAGCAAGACTTGGCTCCACCACTTAGCTACAACTCTGGGAGATTCTTAATCTCTCGATGTCAGTTTCCTGCTTTGTAAAATGGGACTTTCTAGGCACTGGTGGCAGTGGTGATATGGGTTCATAGCTCAGAATTATGAGAATTAAGTGAGTACAGAGAAAGCATTTGACACAGTGCATGGGATATAAATGACTTGATTTCTCCCCAGCTACTCCGTTCCAGTCTTGTTCCTTCAGCGCACAACCTGGAAATCATCTTACCAACCTTGAATCAGCCTCCAGCCTTCCATTCTCCTAACTACCAATTATCTTTCACCCTTTTCGTTCCTCAGCCTCAGACCAACAGGTAGAGACAAATGTTTTGGGCCTCTCTGACCCTGCCCTGCTTGCAGTTTGGGTTTTTCCCCCTCCTGTGGTAACAGACGGCTTCAGGTCCTAGTAACACCTTTTACCCAGTGCCCCCTTCCTCTACCCAATGTCCAAGTTGTATAAACAGGTTACCCAGAGAACCAAGGGCTGATCCACTGTGACTATAAGAACCCAGTAGTCTGGCCTCCTAGCCCACATATTCCAGTCCATTTAACTCCACATACCTATCCTGCTCTATGCTTTCAGTCCTGCGCATGGAGCTGAAGGAGTACCAAGAGTCAAAAGAAGGGCCTTCTGTCAGGCCCGTCCAGATGGGCTAGGGATAAAGAAAAAAATAGCCTTTACCTCTCTTCCTTATACATCACTGGGGTCTTCAGATAGGAGAGGTGGGAGCCAGGTGAGGCTGCACTAGAGGAGAGATGAACACAGGGACAGTTAGGCATAGGAGGTGCTGAGAGGTAAGAGAAATAACCAAGGAGACTGGGGGCACTGGGAAAAAAGACTGTATAGCTGGTTCCCCTAAGGAGCCTCCCAACTAGCCTCCATCCACATGCAGAAACTGGGCGGGGGAGTGGTACAGAGCTGACACGGCTGGAGGGAAGAGCACCTAAAGGGGTTGGGATGCAGAAATCTGACAGAGCTGCTAGGGAGGGTGAGCCTGAAGTCCACTGTGGGGAGTGATGGCAGCTTTGAGCCTTCCCAGCCCCAATGTCTGGCCTTAAACGGTATCTCAGGGGACAAGGAGAAGTAGGTAGTGCTTACCCCAGCTGTGCTCAGGCCCTTCCCCACTCTGGATTGTCCCTGAGGTGAGATGAACTAAGCTAGCATTCAGAGTTCCTCGCCTTTTCTCTGCCCTTTATGATCATGATTCTTTTCTTCTTCCCTGAAGAACTTATCTTTTGGATAGGAATAGGGTGCTGCCCCAGCATCCCTTTCATCTTCATCTGCTCTGTCACTTCCAATTGGAGAACTTGCAGGTCTAGACAATTATCCCAAAGATGTTAGTGTTCTCCAGCCAAGGAGGTCAGCCAAGTGTCTGACGGGTCTGAAGCTAGGACATTTGGACACATGATACTGGATGATGGGAGAGAAAGGGGCATGGGAAAAGGCTATAAAGGGGGCACTGAATCTCTAAGAGGGGGAGCAGAAATACCTTGGGAAAGGTCAAGGTGACACTGAGGTAGGAAACGGTTTGATGAAAGTAAACAAAGCTAGGTTCTTAGAAAACTACTGGTGGACTTAAAGATATCCTGGATTTGGCAGCAGTTGGTGGAGTGTGGGGGTGTGGGGAGATTCCCAGTTCACAGGGAATGTGGCAGGGAAGGGTATAAACTGATTCCCAATACCGATAAGATAGGCCTTGGTTTAAGCAAACCAAGTATATGATACAATTTTAGAGTTTAAAGGAACCTTAGAGATTACCTCTGGATGTTTCCAAATGTGGCAGCAGGTTGGAATTATCGCCCTAGACATACTAAAGCAGAATCTTGAGGTTGGAGAGGATTCCAAGGCAGCTTAGCAACAATTACAGATACCATCCAAAACCCAACTCCTATTTTACTGCAGGAGAAACAGAGGTGATTTGCTGAACATCATACAGCTACCTAGTAGCACTGCCAGAGCGTGGGCTCAAATTCCGGATTAACATAAATGATACTAATGGGGGTTCTTTAAATAAAAAGTTCCTCAGTGATTTAAAATGTTTTAAGTTTATATTCAAATTTACCCAATAGCACAGTGTTTATAATTTATATTAAAATTTGCTCAAATAATAGCATAGTGTTTAAAACAACAGATTGCCAGTAGCCCAGTATGTCTGATTTTCAAAAAATCTTATTTAACATACAATAAAATTGCTAGGTGTGCAGTTTCTACGCAGTTTAATACATATAGATTTGTGTAAACACTCTCAGGAACAAAACGGCTTTATCCCAGACCCTCTCCTGCTGCTGCTTTATAGTCACCACACCCTTCCTTCAGTCCTAACCCTTGGCAACTACTGATTTGTTCTCCATTGCTATAGTTTTGCCTTTCCAGAATGTTATATAATGAAATCACATAGTATATAACCTTTTAAGAGTGGCTCTTTGATTCATCTTTATTTAGCCTTTGAGATTCACTCATGTTGTTGCATGTATTAATAGTTCAATCCTTCAAAAAAATTTTTTTCCTTTAATTGATTCTAGAGAGAGGGGAGGGAGGAAGAGAGGAAGAGAAACATCGATCCACTGCCTCCTGCACGTGCCCCGACTAGGGACCAAACCCTCAACCCAAGCATGTGCCCCGATTGGAATCAAACCAGCAACCTTTCAGTCTGTGTGGCAATGCCCAACCAAGCCACACCAGCCAGGGCACTAGTTCAAGCCTTTTTCTGCTGAGTAGTATTTTACTGTTTGTTTATCTATTCACCTGTCAAAAGACCATTCTAGTTGTTTCCAGTTTTTGGCAATTATGAACAGAGCTGCTATAAACATTCCTGTACACGTTTTTGTGTGAACAGGTTTACTTTTAGAATGAAATGGAGTGGGATTGCTAGGTCATATAGTAAGTATATACTTAACTTTATGAGAGAATGAAAAAACATTTTCTAGGGTGGCTGCGCCACTTTGCATTCCCACCAGCAGTGCAAGAAAGTTCCACTTGCTTTGCATCCTTGCAAACAGATGGTATTGTCATTTTTTATTTTATTTTGTCCATTCTGTGTGTAGGTATTGTGTTTATTTTAATAGATGGCTCATGGTGATTTTAATTTGCATCTCCCTCATAACTAATGATGTTGACCATCTTTTCATGTGCTTATTTACCATCACAGCCTCCATAAAGTGTTTTAAGTCTTTCAGCCATTTTTCAAAATTGGGTTATTTTCTTGCTGTTGAGTTTTGAGGGCTCTTTATATATTCTGGTTAGTTCTTTGTTAGATAGGGAATTGCAAATGTTTTCCCATTCTGTAACTTGTCTTCTCCTCCTCTTGATGTTTTTTTCAAAGCAAAAGTACTGAATTTTCATGAAGTCCAGCTTATCACTTTTTTCTCTTATAAGTCATATTTTTGATGTCATACCTAAGAGAGCTTTGCTAATTCTGGGAAACTAAGATTTTCTCCTATGCTATCTTCTAAAAGTTTTATAGTTGTATATTTTATATTTATATCTCTTCTTGGGTGAGTTCTGGTAGCTTGCGGCTTTCAAGGAGTTCGTCCATCTCGTCTAAGTCATTGAATTTATGTGTGCTCGTCTTCCCTTACTAACTTTTTAATATCTGTAGAGTGTGTAGTGGTATCGTCTCTTTTATTCCTGATATTGGTAATTTGTGTCTTTTCTCTCTTTTATCAGCACGACTAGAGGGTTATTTTTATTGATCATTTAAAATAATCAACTTTTGGTTCCATTGACTTTTTCTATTTTTGTTTTCAATTTCATTTATTTTTGGTCTTATTATGTTTATCTTCTGTTTGTTTTGTGTTTACTTCTGCTCTTCTTTATGTACCTTCTCAAGGTACAAGTGTAGATTGTTGACTTTAGACCTTTCTTCTTTTCTAATATAAGCATTTGATGATATAATTTTTCCTCTGTTGCTGCTTTAGCTGCAATTTTGATAGTTTATGTTTTTCTTTTTGTAAAGTTCACAGTATTTTCCAATTTCTCTTTGGTCCATGGGTTATTTAGAAATGTGTTCTTTAGTTTCCAAGTGTTTGAAGATTTTATTGTTAGCTTTCTGTTATTGATTTCTAGTTATAATTCCATTATGATCAGAAAATATACTTTTTATAACTTCAGTTCTTTTAAATTTGTTGAAGTTTATGACCCAGGATATAGTCTATCTTGGTAAATGTTCCATGTGCACTTGAAAGGAAAAAGTGTACTCTTCTGTGTTGAGGGAATGTTCTATAAATTTCAATTAGAGTCTGTTGGTTAATGGCATAATTTATATTGATCAGTCCTCAAATTCACCCTTTTCTCTGTCATCTCCTTTCTGCTAATAAACCTACCCAGTGAATATTTTATTTTGGTTATCCCTATTTTTCAGTCCTAAAATTTCCATTGGTTCTTCTTTATATCCTCTATTTCTTTAAACATTTTTAAAAATTTATTTTGTAGAGAGAGAGGAAGGGAGGGAAATAACTCATTGTTCCACCCATTTATGTACTCATTGGTTGATCCTTATGTGTGCTCTGACCAGGGGTCAAGCCTGCAACCTTGGCTTATCAGGATGATGCTCTAGCCACCTGAACTACTCAGCCATGGTTACATCTTCTATTTCTTTGCTGAAATTTTCTATCTTCCCATTTGTTTCTTCTTCCAGCATGTTTATACTAACTGCTTTGAAAACATTTATTTAAATTCCAACACTTCCGTCATCTTGGGGTTGGTTTTCTTTTCCCTGGAGATTTCTTTGTATGCTGAGTAATTTTAGATTGTATCCCAGATATTTTAAAAATTGATTTTACAAGGCTCTGGCTGGGTAGCTTGGTTAGAGCATCATCCTGATAAACCAAGGCTGCAGGTTCAATTCCTGGTCAGGGCACAAAGAAGAATCAACCAATGAATGTGTCAATAAGTGGAGCAACAAATCAATGTTTCTCTCTCTCTCTTCCTCCCCCATCTCTAAAATTAATCAATAAAAAATAAGTTAATAAAGCTAAAAACTTTATTTTAGAGAGAGAGGGGAAGGGGGAGAGGGAAGGATAAAAGAAAAGGTGGGGAAAGAAAGAGAGAAAGATCAACTTGTTGTTCCACTTATTTGTACATTTGTTGGCTGATTATTGTATGTGCCCTGACTGGTGACTGAACCCTCAACCTTGGCATAACGGAACAACACTCTTAAGTAACTAAGCTACCTCACCAGGACTATCCTGGATATTTTCAATATTGTTTTGAGACTCTGGATCTTGTTAAAATCCTGAAGAGGATTTTAAAAAATATTTTATTTATTTATTTTCAGAGAGAGGGGAAGGGAGGGAGAAAGAGAGGGAGAAAAACATTGATGTGTGAAAGAAACACTGGTGTGCAAGAGAAACATCGATCGGTTGCCTCTCACATGCTCCCAGCTGGTGACCAGGCCCAAAACGCAGGCATGTGCACTGCCCAGGAATTGAACCACCACCTTTTGCTTTGTGGGACAATGCCCAACCCACTGAGCCATGCCAGGCAGGGCAAGAATTTTTTTTGTTTTAACAGGAAATTAACCAGTTTGAGTTCAGGCAGCAATCTTCCTTCTTTGCATTATGGTTCTATTATCAGTTTAATTTTCAGTCTGTGGTGTATTTGGGTCAGTCCTGCATGGGTCCTACCCAGTGGCCAGTCAGACTTGGACAGTGGTCCAGCCTGTTGCCCAGTTCACAAAGCTTTGGTAAGCTGTTTAGGGTCAGATCCATACTTGTGCTCAGAGGTGAGCCCAGGACTTGACACAATTCTATGGGACTGTTCTTTTGATTTTCCTCCTGTGATCTTCCTGACACTTTCGGGTTCTCTGGAGCTTCCCTTCCCCAGCCTCTGACCAAAAAGGCAGGGCTTCAGTTTCTCTAGCCTGCTAAGCGTTTCCTGCTGTTTGGGCCAAGCCGCAAGAGAACAAAGAAAAAAAAAAAAAACACCAGAGGGGATTTGCCTCACACCTGTGGGGACACAACTTATCTAGTCAGAATTTTAAGTGCCTGCCTAGCCACTCGGCAGTCATTGCTGTAACTACCACCACCATGCTATGCCTGGAGCTAGAGGTGGAAGAAAGAGAAAAAATAAAATGGGGTTTCCCCCACGCTGACCCTTATAAGTCCCTTCCTGCTCCTCAGACCTGCAATAGAGGGCTCTGAGAGGAGCTTTCAAATCACAGCTGATGACCATTTCTAGGTTCTGGCTGCTTTTGAGTCCATTCTGGATTATACTGGAGGAGAAAACTGGTGAATTCACTACTGGTTTTGTGGAACTTTGAGTTCTGGTTTCTTTCTTCATACCATTTACTTCTCTGAGATCCCAGTTGCTCCATGCATTCTCTCCGGGGGCATGGGAGAGAGAGGTTGGGGTATGCTTTCTCCACTTATAATTTATGTGACCCTGAGCAAATTATTGGACATAACCTCTTTGTACCTCTTCTGTCATCTTTAGCAGAGGATAATCATGTCAATCTCAAAAGGCCATTGTGTAAATTTAATGACTTTGTATATATAAAGCACTTAGAATAGTGCTAGATCATAGTAAGCACTTAAAAGTGGTAACTTCTATTATTAGCAATCCACAGATTAGAAGATTAAGATAATCAAAAAGACAAAAATCATCAACTGCAATGCCCATAAGTATAACATTATGGTTTGTATTCAGATTTTCAGTCAAGATATATTTATCGATTGATTAAATGGACAAATGAGTAAGTTAACATATTGGATTGTGTTCCGTGCCCCATCTTCCAAATTATGCATTTCATTTTAGGGGAGAGGCAAGCAGGTCACAGGATAAAAACCATTCTGCCTCCAAGCCCTTCATCCCCGCTATTCCTTCCACCCCAAATGCTCAACCTCCCTTTCTTTCATCAGGTTAACTGCAATTTGGGCTTCTAGTTTCAGTTTAAAGGTGACTCCTTGGAGGCTTTCCTGATCCCAGGCAAGATGTAGATGCCTGTTTCATGCTTTCATGTCACTTTATACTTCCTAGCACTTACCACGTTTAATTATACAACCATATACATAAGAACCTCAAAGGACAGAACAAGTCCTCTCTCTCATCCTGCAAAGTCTTGCCTTTGCTCACCCTTCTCTCCCAGATGGTGATCCTGGGCCTCCTTACCTGTCCTCCAAGGCCCTGCAGTAGGCGTCTTTTCAGCACTAGTCTAGGCACGTCTGCTTTATAAATGGGACTTCACAGCTCAGAGCTGAGCCGAGGAGGGCAGTGAAGGCACATTTCCACTCCACACCCTGGAGATTCTAATTCAGGAGGAACTGGGGCGAGAGTGGGGTTCAGAAATACACATTTTCAAAAGCTCCCCTATGATCTAATGCCGGTGGCCCACTGCCTGTGGCAGGAAACTTCTGATATGGCTTCCAATGATCCTTGCCTTCTGATGGTCACTAGGCTGGACCTAGTGACTGGTAGGTGATACAATGTCTCTTCTGTGGTCAGGTTACAAAAGATTGTTAGTTCACCTTGCTGATGTGGTCTCTTGCTCTGATGGAGAGGGCCACCTGGTCAGCCTCTAACCAAGCAAGCTGGAAATGAGGTCCTCAGTCCATGAGGTAATGAAATCTGCTGACAATCACTGCTGTTCTTTGAAACAAGTCTTTCCCACTGGAACACTGAAATAATATGGCCCTGACAGATTGTAACCTGGTGAGAGACCCTAAAGAAGAAAACTCAGCTCAGTTGTTCCCAGTCCCAAAACACAGAAACTGAAATTAATAAAAGCACGTTATTTCAGGCCACTAAGTTTTAGGATAATTTGTACAGAGCAATAGATAACACACTGCCTAGACTTGCCTAAGTGAAGGATTTTTTTCTCTTTAGCAGGATTTCATGAAATACTGACTGTAGACATGGTCCCTGTTTGTGCGTAAAGATATGCACCAGTCCAAATGCAGTGTTTTACCTTCAGAGACTTTGAATGATCTTTTAAGTGGCGCCTGTTTCATGTGCATGCACTCTGAATTCGCACGAAAGCAAGTTATCTTCCTCCACTTTTACCATAGTGGTGCAACACTAAGGCCATCTGAGATTGCTGTACGGTAGGGATCAGCATGTGAGAGTGTGCTTCAAGCGGGGATAAGATTCTTGGTTGGGAAGATTTTTCTGGTACCCTGGGCTTAGTTATATATGGGATCCCTAAATCCTGAACCAAATTTCATGTTCAAAAACTGAGCCCATGAATGCTCTGCTCTCTTCTCCATGCCTTGGTCAAGAACCCAACTTTGCAGATCAAAGAGAAATTGCATTTGCATGTCCTTGGGGCTGTGAATGGCCCTCCTCCATCTTTGGGCATCAGGCCAGGCTGTACCAGCCCAGCCCACACTAGGCTCTGGAGTCATCCAGTAAAGGATGGAACTAGAGAGGTCAGGAAGTTATAGAGCCATTAGCTGGAACAAGCTTGCAGGAAAATGGGACACTAACTTCAGGAGAAAAACTGGCATGGGCAAGGGGAGGGGAGACAGGTTTAAAGCTCAAGGAATGAGCAATTTCTACACATTAGAGCAGGGGTCCCCAACCTCCCTCCTTCCCATCTATGGACACTGCTCTAATTACTGCCTGAGCTCCACCTGCTGCCCACCCTCCCCCCCAAGCCCAGTCTGTGGAAAAACTGTCTTCCAAGAAACTGGTCCCTGGTGCCAAAAAGGTTGGGACTGCTGCATTAGAGGGTGTTGGAGGAAGAAAAGGCTTATTTCAGAGGTAGAGACTGAAAATCAAGACACAAGCTCAATTTGTTTGTCTAGGGAAAATCTAAAATGAGAAGCCAGGAATGGCAACTCCTGAAATAGGCCTCATTGGACTGGTTCCATTAACTCTCCATTGCCTCCTCAAAACAATAAGCTAACCCAGCTGCTTTAATCAAAAACTCAGGGCCCACCCCCGCTTTCTAGTTCTATGACTGATACCTTCAGGACCAATAAAGAGTGGCCTATTCAAAATCTCCACCTAGAGAATAGCACAAGTTCTGGAGAGCAGCTGAGTCAACACTGGGACCCTTAGGAGGCAACTGCCTCACATGCAAATGTGTGTGTGTTGGGGGCGGTGTGTCAACCATCCCCTACACTACAGCTTCCCAATTCTAGGGAGTGCACAGCCCTACACTAGGCCAAGACCAATCCTCTCAGCGTAATGCCAGGGAAGCTCTGCCTTGGACAGAGGACAGGAGCCCAACTGCTGCTTCTTACTGTGGATCTGTGAGTGCTGTGTGGTTTTGATGCAAAAACTGAGGTTTACTGTCAGTTCTGTAAGGTGGAAGGAAACAGGCTGAACTCAAGCTCCTTCAAAGCAGGGACAATGACCATCACTTTGCATCTCCAGTGCCTGGGCGGTGCTCATGAAGTACCCACTGCTTCTGAATAAATGCTGAGATACTGAGCAATCCATCCAAAGTCACGCAGCCCAAGACTCAGCACAAAGTATCTGGTTCTCTTCATTTTCCAGCACTTTAGAGTGGACTGAAATGAACCTTCTTCCCATCCACAAATATCAAAGACAAAAGAGCCGTGGCCAGGTGGCTCAGTTAGTTGGAGCATCATCCCGTATACCAAAAGGCTGAGAGTTCGATCCTGTTGGGGCGTGTACAGGAAGCAACCCATCGATGTTTCTCTCTCACACTGATGTTTCAATCTCCCTCCTTCTCTCTCTCTCTCTCTCTCAAATCAATAAACAAATCCTCGGGTGAGGATAAAATAAAATAAAAAATCTAAAGAAGAAGACAGAAGATACCCAGTTCAGGGCATGTTTGTAGATAGACTTCTCATAAATTTATTTCTGTATTGTTATATATAGATATAGCATATATACTTTTTTTTTTAATACAATCTATATCCCCTTCCGTTCCCCACAAAACTCACAAAAGGAAGTATAAATCCTTCCAGGATTGCCATCAGGCTTTCCAAGAGAGCCAGAGCCAAGAAAGAACCATCTCTCAACATCTCAAGAAACAGCTGCCCTTCTTAGGCTCTGGGGTCATTGAAGCAGCAGCATTCCCAGGACCCAAGGGAAGGTGAGAGGAAAGGACTGTAGTGTGACAGAATTCTAGGATGAAAGTGTCCAGTGACTCCTAGAATGGCAGACTGGCTCCAAGAACGGTCAGGGTGGGAACAAAGGTGGAAGCCCTATGGCTCTGCAGATGCTGCCCAAACAGGCTGGGGATAAGGATGAGGAACTGGGGATTAGCCATGCAGGGGTGGGGTGGTAAGATAAGGAACACAGGGGTTATACTGGAGACACAGCAGCCCCACCAATTCAATGACATATAAGAAACAAGGGCAGATGCTGGCTCTTAAAAATATAGGAGAGAGATCATGGTAGGAAGCGTGAGGGGGGCAATGGGACACATAAGAAAGTCACATAAAACAAAAAGTATCAACAAAAACATGACTTGTACTTGCCTCCTCCCTAGAGAAGGTGTGCTCTATGCTTGGGGGTAGGGAGAAAAGAAAGATGAAAGGTCATAAACCTAAGATTATCAGCTGGCCAGGGGCACAGGAAGGCTCTTTGAGGACTCCTAAGGGTCAGGCAGGCAGCTGGGACCCCCTATCTCCAGGGGAAAAAAATGACAGTCCCTTTAGTTCGACTTGGACCAAATCTTGGCGCTCCCTCGGAGCCTGGCAAGGGGGAGAGAGAGAGAGAAGCTGCAAGGAATCCCCTAACCCCTGAAGGCTCCCCCCATTTCCTACCCCCATGCAAATGATTAAAGGGCAGCCAGGTCTCCCAAGGAAAAGCAGGGCACCCCGGAAGCAAGCAATTCCTGCCACACTGGCTCACCCCTTGCCCTTCGAGGCTTTCTTGCTGGGCTGGCGCTGGTTGGTGCCAGCAGCTGGTTCCCGCAGTTCAGTCAGGTGTTGCTCAGGGTCCTGAGTTGTGGCTGCAGCTGCTGCTGCGGTGGTAACTTTAATGGTTTTTTTAAGGTTGGCGACCTATCAGGATGAAAGGGGTGGGAAATAACAAAGAAGTTTCCTATCCACCTTGTCTGTCGGCTATAGCTGCTGTCCAAACCATTCTGTGCTGGACAACTGGCCCAGGCTGGGGGAACCTGGGTCTGTCTTGCTCCCCTGCCAGCTCACCTCACTCTCAATCTGCTGCTTCAGGCCCAGCTGCTGCTCCTTGTGCTGGTTGGCACGGCTCACCTGCTCCTCAATGCCTGACAGCACTACCTCACAGCCCACACACCTGCAGGAATCAGGAGAGAGAAGTGTCAGCAGAAGAGAGCTGTGATCAGACTCACTAAAAATAGACTCAGAAAGAGTCCTAGATCCTGATGTGCAAACCCTTGTCTGAGGGTCAGGAACTTTCACCAGGGCATCTGGAAAACCACCTGCAACAATATTCCCAGGAGCTGGACGCACACTCCGATAGGCTAGGAGAGGTACAAGGAAGTGACTGGAGTGATGTGCAACATGGAAAAACTAAAATGGGATCGGGGCACTAAAGGGCGAAAAAATGTATTAATTAACTAAAGTTAAACAAGGACACAAAGAGAAAAGCAGAAGTGGAAGAGGCCCAGGGCCTACGGATAGTGCTGGTTACAGACTAATGGGTTGAATCCAGCCTAGGACAGGTAACCAACTTCCCAGTGAGGATCCTCTCAAGAGCATATCTTGCCATTCTCTCCCCTATTACTACACCAAGGACACAATCTCCTCTCTCATTTCCCAAGCCCCTCCCCTCCTGTCTTCCCTCAGGAGCCTTTGGAGGAACAAGCTCAATTCCCTTCATTCTCTTGGATTCCACCTCTGTAGCCCTCCAAAGCGCCTCTCCCTTTCTTGGGGTAAGAAGAGAAGGGACAGTGCCAGGACACAGGTCTCACCACTCCTGTAGGGTTCGGGCAATGGCACTGAGGTCCTGGCGCTGGATGTCACGCCCAATGCTGTAGTCAACCTCCAACCGCTGATTGCGCTGGTCCAGGGAGCCACGAAGCACATCAGCATACACGGCCTCAATGACAAGGTCTTCCAGCTGCCGCACATTTCGTAGGGCAAGGGCCTCCAGCAACACTGCATATGGGATACACTGGGGCCCAGGCAGGCCAGGCTGGGTTTGTGAGGTTCTGCCACAGAGAAGGGCTTTCAAGGTTCTTCCTCCCTCCTTCTCCCCACCTAGGCTCATCTGCCTACCCTCCACTCCTATTCCTAAATCATTTCCTCTAAAAAGCTGGTTCTAAAGCAAAATAAATACAAGTATTGCCGCCTAAAAAATAACAGCACGAGAAGGACAATCTTAAATAAAATATAAGACTTACGCTCTCCTACTACCCTTACCTCCAACATCAGAGAGGAAGAAAGTGTCATCTGCCTCTGGCCACAGCTCAGGGTTACCACACAGACCTTGGTTAAGATCAGCTTGACATAGTGGGAGTATGTGGTATGGGAGAGGTCTGGAGTTACTCTATTTACTATTTATACTCCGCATACTTCCAAAGAAGATCGTCAAAATAGACAGCCTGATTTAAATAAACTCAGAAGGAGGGAGAGTCTAGTAATGACTGGGAGAGTGCAAATGACAGGAGGGGGGATATTTAACAAAAAACAAACCTAACGAGAAATACAGAAATACTCCTGGGTTATACATTTCTTATTCCAGCAAACAGAAGCCTAGCACTTCACCAGAACAGAGAGCCCTGTTTGCAGTTCCGAGCACTGAGGCCGTTTGCGTGGAACATTCTACAGTGAGGAGGAGGGCGATCCTTGTACAACACAGTGAATGGCATCCTAGTTGCTATTTTGACTCCAAACACAAAACATGTTTTATTTAGAACTTAAGTTGATTGAAAAATAAAAGCAAAACAGAAAACTAAGACACTAATATTACTGTCTAAAAGGCTGCAGGTAATGGAGTTCAGATACAGATCTCAGAGGGATGTTGGGAGGAAGGTGGGAAGAAGCAACAATGTTTCAAAGGCTGTCCCAGTACAAATTCCCTTCAGATGGGCCCTTACCAAAGGACAAACAAGAGGATGCTCTTTGGCTCAGGGCCAAGGGGACTGTCACTCACTTTGACTTTGGCAGCTAGGGTGACGACTGATAGGTGCCGAAGCTTATTCTTCTGAGCCTCTGTGAGTGGAGGAAGATTCCGGGCTTCAGCTGGAAAAAAAGGACAAAGTGCAGGAAATCCTGATTTCCCTTTTATGGGAAGGCTAGCTTCTGTCCCTTGCATTTTTTTTTTTTTTTTAAGTTTTCCATACCAATTCAGGTCTTGACTCTGTCCCTGTATACCTAAAGGATCTAAGTTTTAAGTTTTCCATACCAATTCAGGTCTTGACTCTGTCCCTGTATACCTAAAGGATCTAAGTAGGATATCCCAGGAATTTCTTCTGATTCCCTCCAAAAATTGTCCTTTTCCCACCTCCGCAACTCCAGAACCCCAGGCCCTCTGCTTACCTAAGTAGTCAGCATATGTTCCATAAGCAAACACCGTGAGCAGGCGGAATGTGGAAGCAAAGTCACTCTCAGCCAGCTGCAAGAGTATGAGGGAAGAGATGACAGGAAGGACCTCCATCCACCCTCCTCCCAGTCTTACCCGGTTTTGAATCGCACTTTCTGGCCCCATCTTTCCCCTCCATTAACACTCACAGCTCACGAAAAGGAGCTTGGCCTCTCTGATCACTCTCCTCATAGGAAGCCCTCATTTCCACCTCCAGGCCTCCCCCCAGTCACAATTCCCTCATCCTCCACAAACCTCCAATTCCTACCCTAAATTCAGGGTTGAAAACACTCAAGAGTGTTCAGTATCTAACATACACATTAGACATTGCAAATGTGTTTTTTATTTGTAAATTTGGAGTGTGTCTCATATTTGTAAATTTGATTATTTAGGCAGTCTGCTATACTTCCCAATTCACCAGACTCCTGCCTCAGTCTCACTCATCTCCAACAGCTGCACAGCCTAGGCAGCCACTGGAATTTGTGGCGACTGCTTCAGACCTGCCTCACCCAGGGGGCTTTCATCACACAGGCACCCTCCCACCCCCCACATCTCTTCTCCTCCTATCACTGATCACTCTTTCTGGCACTTCGTCAATCAAACCCTGCCTAAGATTGTTACCTAAGAATATCTTTCTTTTCAATAAGATTACAGACCCAGTCTCTGGTATACCTCTTAGGTCAAGTAGAGCTAAGCATGTACTTGGCTCTCTCAATACTTGCTAAATAAATGACCTGTACACGTATATCCATCATCTGATCTCTGTAACCGAAATGTCAGCTTCAGAAAGGTAAGCACCGTTGTTTTACTTTTCTGGCATTCCCAGACAACTAGCAGGGTGCCAAACAGGCACCCAATAAATACTGTTTTTCTTCACCTTGATTGACTCTCTTTAGTTCCACTGCAGAGGAAAGCAGGGAAAGAAGTCAGCCACAGTTTTCTCCACACCACAGAGTAATCCCAAAAGGCTAAATACACTGACTCAATCACTGGCCCTCAATAACTTAACTCACAGCTTACCCAGATTACAATCATAGTTCTCAGGATCTGGGCTGGTGTCATACATCTTGGCAACCTAACCGCTCTGGACTGTAAATTCTTAACTCTACCACTATTGTGTGAACAGCTTTCTCTGTTGTGTTCCTACCATCTTCTATATGATCTAACTTAAGTCAACTAGCACATAGTGCAAAGTGGGGAGTACAGGGCATGCCAATTTCATGTTCATTTCTTCCATTTGTACCAGACTTTACACTTTCTCATAATCTCACCTGATTTCTACAGTAATGGTGAAGGGCAAAATCAGTTCCATTTTATAAGAGAAAACTGAAAACCTAAAATAAAAGTGGCCTGATCAAGGTGACATGATTATTAACAGCTATTATTACACTGATGGAGATGGGATGGAATCAGGTCCCTATTCTAAACCACATGTTCTTTTGCTTAAAAATGAAAAATACAGGGTTTTATAGATCATTCATCCTCTAAGGGAAACTAAGAGGTTTACCTGTGTACTTACTCTTGCAAGATGACAGTTAATCATCATCCTATTGTTGTTCAACTGAATGGTATGGTTTACAAAATGAGCCCTGCCCACCCATTCTCAAATTCAAACGTTAACCCCAAGCTTCCCTGTGGGCTATCCAGGCCAGGAACCCACCTCTCTAACATTAGGCATATCCAGCAGTTCCCCAAACACGTAGACACCAGGGGCCTCCAGCACCTGGTGGATGAGTGTGGCCAGCGCTGCCCCCTTGGCTGACTTGGCCAGGAGCAGAAATTGCTCCTGGTTCTGCCCTGTCACCTTCACCTCGGCACTCATGGCTGCACTGAGCTGGGGGGACCTGGGCTCAGGATGTCTGGAGCTGCAAGGAAAGAGGATGTGAAGCTGGAGGTCCCTGGACACTGGGAGGATGAGAAGCACAAGAGCTAAGGCCGACTGCAGAGGCACAGGGTGACTTCTGCAATGAGGAATCAGAGACGAAGCAGTCTAAAACTCGGATCTAGTTATCCTAAAATACGTCACACTTCAAAGGATGCCTAGCTTATGCTTTGGTTGCCACGCCCAGTCCCCCTCTTCCCTGGGCCTAACCCCAAGCCCCACCAAATGCATCCCATTGAACCCCAAGATACAGGCTGCAGTGGGGGGAGGGGTGTCACATGGTGTCTACCCCCACGACGACGCTTCTTCAAATCTCCAATGGTGCCCAGCAAGTGCCCCCAACCATGTGACCTCACCCTCGCGATCCTCCCCCATGGCTCCGCCTCCTCCCTTAAAGAGGCCGCCCAGAGACCGTGGGCTCCCGCAGACTGCCGCGTCGTACCCTGGATTAGACTCTGCGGGCCGCTACCTGAAGCTTCGTCTTCCAGAGACCCAGGCGGGGCCGCCACTCCGTCACCTCCGGCAGCTGTTTCCAGTCTTTCCTGCCACCTCCCAGCAGGGTCGCTCTGGCTGCTAATCTCTATGGCTGGCTTCCGGCTGTACTTCCGCTCTTACTAGACAGGTTTGGGGCGGGAGATGTCCCGCTCCCGCCTTCCAACGGCTGAAGCTCCTGTGAGCGACTTAAGCATTCTACTCTGATTGGCTGTTGAGGAAAGACTGACGGGCATTTTTTTTTCTGCCTTGTTTCAATAAAACTTTATTATTGGCCAGGGCTGGACTAAATGCAGAGGGAGCCTCTGGCCTCCGGCAGGTACCGGTGTTTGTGTTCCAGGTAGGAGGCCACTATGTCCAGGCAAGAGATGGGGGTGGCTTAGGCGAAGGTGGTCACTGTGGAGGTGAGAAATAGTTGTGTTCTATATTTAATTTAAAACTGAAGTGAACGACCTTGGCTGGTGTGGCTCAGTGGATTGAGTGCCAGCTGAGAACAGAAAGGTCACTGGTTCCATTCCCAGTCAGGGCACATGCCTGGGTTGCGCGCTGGTTCCCCAGTTGGGGGCTTTCGAGAGGCAACTGATCAGTGTTTCTCTCCCTCCCTCCCCATCTCTCTAAAAAATAAAATCTTAGAAAAAAAAAGCGTGGACAGATTTTTGCAAATGGATTAGATATGAGGTGTGAAAGGAAGAGAAAGCATTAAGAATGACATCATACAAGCAAGTTGCACCAAACTTTCAAGTAATTTTAGTCTTATGTGAGCTTTTCCAGAGAATAGGAAAAGAAAGGACAGCTCTCAACTCATTCCATGGGGCCAGAATTCCTTTGATAAGCCAACCGGAAAAGGGCAATATTAAAAAGGAAAATTACAGGCCAGTCTCACTTATTAACAAAGATACAAAGATCTTCAATAAAACATTAGCAAACTGTACCCAGCAATGTGCAAAAAATATCAAAATCCAAGACTAGAATTTATGTCGGGAATTTAAGGGAAGATTGATATTAGAAAATACATCACTTCATCATATTAATAGATTAAAGGAATAAATCACATGGTCATCTCAATAAATATAGGGAAAGCACATGATGAAATCAATATCCATTTGTGATAAAAAAAAGTCTTCTAGAAAACTAAAAGGGAACTTGTTAATCTGATATAGGAATGCCTGGTATCACCAATTCTATTCAGTCTTTTAATGTGGATACTAGCCAGAGTAGTTAGAAAAGGGGATGAAAAGTTAAAGGATTATATAGAAAGAGAAACAAAGCTGTTACCATCTACAAAAAGTGTGAAAATGTGATAGCAAATGTAGAAAATACAAGAGAATCTACAAATAATTTGAGTTTAACAAGACTGCATGACAAAAAATATACAAAATCAATTATATATCTATATAAGAACAACAAATAATTAGATAATGAATAATTTTCAAAGTTTCTGCTTGCAGCCTTGGCTGGGTAGTTCAGTTGGTTAGAGCATTGCCCCTATATGCCAAGGTTGCAGTTCCTTTTTGCAAAAGATTTTATTTGACCCTGACTCATAAAAAAAATCTTTAAAAAAAGATTTTATTTGTTTATTTTAGAGAGAAGGGATAAGAGGGAACGAAACATCCATGGGTTGCTTCTCACATGCCCCCAAACAGGCTTGCAACCCAGGCATGTGTCCTGACTGGGAATCAAACCGGCAACCTTTCAACCCACAGGCTGGCGCTCAATCCACTGAGCCGCACCAGCTAGGGCCAAGGTTGTGGTTTTATTTCCCTGATAAAAGATTCAACCAATGAATCTTTGAGTGCAAGAATAAACCAATGAATGCGTAAGTTAAGTGGAATAACAAATTGCTGCCTCTCAAATCAATCAATAAAACAAAATTTTAAAAATATTTCATTTATTTATTTTTAGAGAGAGTGGAAGGGAGGGAGAAAGAGAGGGAGAGAAACATCAGTGTGTGGTTGCCTGTCTCACACCATGTACTAGGGACCTGGCCAGTAACCCAGGCATGTGCCCTGACTGGGAATTGAACCCGTGACCCTTTGGTTCACAGACCGGCACTCAATCCACTGAGCCACACCAGCCAGAGCTAATAAAAAGAATTTTTTTTAAGTTACTACTTAACTTAAATAGTATGGGAAATATCAAATAGCCAAGTGTAAATTTAACAAAATATGTGTAAGACCTGTATGTGTCAAATTATAATTTACTGTGAGACACTGGAGACCTAACATAAATGGAGAGATATTATCGTGTTCACAGATTAAAAGTTTTAATATCATGAGGAAGTCAATTCTCCCTAAAGTGACTTATAGATTCAGTACAATTCTAATCAAAATCCCAACAGGCTTTGTGAGTGTGTAGAACTGACAAACTGAGCTAAAATTTACATGGAAATGTAAAAAGCCAACTATAGCCTCTTGAAGATGAACAAGGTGGGAAGACTTGCTTTACCAGGTACCAGGATATAATTACAAAGCCATAATAATTAAGACAGTGTGGTATTGGCACAAGATAGATAAATTGACTACTGGAACAAAATACAGAGTCTACAAACCGATCCATACATTTAGAGACACTTGACTTATGAGAGTTTGCACTTTTGAGCAGGAAAGAAAGGATGCACATTTCAATGTTGCTGTTACAATTATCTATATAAACAAATAAAAACCAGCCCTGGCTAGTGTAATGCAGTGGATTGAGCATCGGCCTGTAAACCAAAGGGTCGCCAGTTCGATTCCCCAGTCAGGGCACATGCCTGGGTTGCCGGCCAGGTCCCTGATAGAGGGCACATGACAGACAACCACACGTTGATGTTTCTCTCCCTCTCTTTCTCCCTCCCTTCCCCTCAGTCTAAAATTAAATTAATATAATCTTTTAAAAAATAAACTAAAAACCAAACCCCTGTCTTAAATCATGTACAAAAATCACCCCCCACTATATGATAGATTAAATGTAAAAGGCAAATTAAAAACCTTTTAGAAGATAATGTAGAAAAATAAGTACATGAATTCAGGGTAAGGAAATTTTTCTTAAGGCTGTACACTAACTATAAAGGAAAAGACTGATAAATTTGACTACATTAAAATCAAGAACATTTGGTCATCAAAAGACAAACCACAGAATAGAAGAATTTGTAACTTATATAACTGATAAAGGATGTGTTCAGGATGTATAAAGAACATCTTCAAATAATTGAAGAAAAAACACAATAAAAATTATAAACATGAACTAAAGATCTGAACTAGCACTTCACAAAAGGAAACCCACAAGGTCAACAAACATATGAAAAGATGTTCAACCTCATTAGTGATCAGAGAAATGCAAATTAAATCCATAATAAAATACCACTGGATGTACCAGAATAGCCTAAATTAAAGTCTGAAAGTATTAAGTGTTGACAAGAATATGGGGCAGGAGAAACTCTCACATACATTTAATGAGAATACAAGTGTTTAAACCACTTTGGAAAAGAGTTTAGCATTATCTAATAAAATGGAAGCTACTCTATGATACATTCATTCCATTCCTATGTATATAACAAACATATATAGTATTATTACATATATATCTTCAAAAGTAGACAAGAGAGCCCTGGCCAGGTGGCTCAGTTGGTTAGAACATTGCCCTGATAGGCCAAGGTTGAGGGTTCGATCCTCCATCAGGGCACATACAAGAAGCAACCAATGAATGCATAAATAAGTGGAACAACAAATCAATGTTTCTCTTTTTCTTTCTACTTTTTAAAAAAGCAGACAAAAGAAACTATATTGTTCAATAATGTACACATGTATGGGTAAACTGTTAAGCTGGGAAGTGATTTCCATAAGTCAGAATACTACTTACCTCTGGTGAGGAGGAAATGGTGTATGACGGAGTAGGAACATACAAATCCTTTTTGAGTACTAGCTAGGTAGCCTGGGTGGTGGTTGTACAAGTATTCTCTCTGTAAGTATTCCCTTTATAATTATTCTATATATTTTTTTAAATATTTTATTTATTTATTTTTAGAGAGAAGGAAAGGGAGGGAGAAAGAGAGAGAGAGAAAGACAAACATCAATGTGTGAGAGAAACATCAGTTGGTTGCCTTGTTCATGCCCCCAGTCAGGGACATGGGCCGGAACCCAGGCGTGTGCCCGCCTGGGAATCGAACCCGGGACCTTTCAGTCTGTGGGATGATGCCCAACCCACTGAGCCACACCAGTCAGAGCAGTGTTCTATATTTTATGTTTATGTCTTGGTGCACTTATCTTTATGTGTTGTATTTCACAATAAAAATTGACTTTAAAAAGCATTTACTTCAACACTCATACATGACAAAACTTTTAGCAAACTAGGAATAAAAGGGGTCTTCCTTAACTTGATAAAAGTTATTTTAATAAACTACAGCAAACACCACTCTTACTGGGAAAACACTGGAAGTGTTTCCTTTAAAGCCAGGTACAAAAGAAAGATGCCAGGTATCACTGCTTGTATTCACATTGTACTAAAGGTGCTAGCCAGCACAAGAAAAGGAAATTAAAGCCATGATATTGGAAAGGAAAAAGCAAACTACCATCATTTGCAGATAATATGAGTGTCTTTGCAGAAAATTCAAAAGTCTATGGAGCAGAGGTATCCAAACTTTTGCATCTTTGTGCCACACAGAAGAAGGAGTTGCCCTGGGCCACAGATTAAATACATTGTGACATGTAATCACAAAAAAATCTCATAATGTTTTAAGTAAATTTACGATTTTGTGTTGGGCGACATGCAGACTGCAGGTTGGACACCCCTGCTATAGAGAAATTATTATACAGAAGAGAGAGTTTATCAAGGTGGTTGGCTCTAAAATCAGTATTGCAAATCAACTGCATTTCTATAAACCAGCAAAAACATTTTGAAATGTAATCTTAAAAAAATAACATTTACCATAACAGAAAAGCAAGAAAATACCTAGGAAGAAATGAAACAGAAGATGTGCATTCTCTGTGTGTAGAAAATTATACAGCTTTATTGAGAGACATTAAAGACCTAAATAAATGAAGAAATATACCAAATCATGATAAGAAGGTTCAGTATCAAAAAGATGTCAGTTTCTCTTGAGTTGGACTTTTGATTCAATGCAACTCCGACCAAATCCTACTGAATATGACAAGTTGATTCTCAAATAGAGCAATGGCCAAGAAGGGGCAAAATACCCCTGAAGAGTATACTGGCAAGGTGGTGTTTGCTCCAGGAGATAATGAGATTTATTTTAAATCTATATGATTTAAGAAAATGTGTTATTGGTACAGGTTTTTAAAAGTCAACAGAAAAAGATCTATGCATATGTGGAACTTTGATATAAAACAGAATTAACAAAGGAGATCAGGCAGAAAAGAGGAACTGTTAAATGAGGCTTGGAAAACTGATTTTCCATATTACAGATGAAAACTACATCTTTATAAAACACCAAATACAAAAATCAATTCAAGGTAGTCTTAGGACTTAAGTATAAAGAGCAAAAATTTTAAATCTTTTGAAGAATATATAAGAAAATATTTTTCTGACCTGAAGGGTAGAGAGTGATTCTTTTTACACAAGAAATAAAAAGCACAATCATAAACTGAAGGGCTGGTAAATATGCCTATATTAGAATTAAGAACTTTTGGCCCTGACTGGTGTGGCTCAGTTGGTTGGGCATCACACCACCAGCGAAGGGTCACTGGTTTGATTCCTGGTCGCACTGTGCAAGAGGCAACTGATACAATGTTTCTCACATCGATGTTTCTCTCCCTCTCTTTTTCCCTCCCTCTCCCTCTCTCTAAAACATAAATAAAATCGTTAAAATCAAGAACTTCTGAAACTCAAAATACAGATGGTCCCCAACTTACAATGGTTCAACTTATGGTTTTGCAACTTTATGATAATGCGAAAGTGATATGCATTCAGTAGAAGCCGGAATTTGAGTTTTGAGTTTTGATCTTTTCCGTGGCTAGCAATATGCAGTACAATACATTCCCACGATGCTGGGCAGCTGCAGTGGGCGACAGCTCCCGGCAGTCACACGGTCACAAGGGTAAACAACCAATACTCTACAGTGTACTTACTGTGTTGCCTGTTTTTGGATATTGCGTTTTGCATTTTTACACCCCATGATGCGTACAAAATGCCCATCTGTGTCTCCTGCTTCTGGTGAAAAGAGGAAGGCAACCATTCTTGAGATGAAACTCAAGATATTTGTCCAACTGTAAGCTAATGTAAGTGTTTTGAGCACATTTAAAAGTAGGCTAAGCTAAGCAATGATGTTCAGTAGGGTAGGTGCATTAAATACATTTTTTACTTACAGATATTCTCAACTAACAATGGGTTTATTGGGATGTAACCCCATCGTAAGTCAAGGAGCATCATGAAAAAAGTCAAAGAACAGGTCACACATATCTCACAATGAAGAAAATATTTGCAATATATAGAACTGACAAAAGACTGGTATCCAGAATATATAAAGAACTCCTACAAATCAATAAGAAAAACTCAAATAACCCAAATGATCAGGCATTTCCCAGAAGAGAAAATTCAAAAGGCTAATAAGCATATGAAAAGATGCTGAACTACATTAGTAATTAGAGCTATGCCAAATAAAACCAAATGAGATTCTATTATACATATTCTGGGTTGGCAAAAATTAAGAAGTCTAAAAATACAAGTGTTGGAGAGAATGTAAATCAATGGGAACTCAACGTTGAAAAAAATAATTTGATATTCTTTCTCAAAGATGACTTTTTAAAAAGATTTTATTTATTCATTTCTAGAGAGAGGGGAAGGGATGGAGAAAGAGAGGGAGCGAAACATCGGATGTGTGAGAGAAACATCAGTCAGTTGCCTCTCACATGTCCCCAAACAGGGACCTAGCCCACAACCCAGGCATGTGCCCTGACTGGGAATTGAGCCAACGACCTTTTGGTTCAAAGGCCAGCACTTAACCCACTGAACCACACCAGCCAGGGCTCAAAGATGATTTTTTTTTCATTCAATATTATTTTGTATTAGTTTCAGATGTACAGCATAGTGGTTAGAGAATCATATACTTTATAAAAAGATGCTTATTCTTTAAAAATTTTTTTGAAAAGGTTTTATTTATTTATTTTTAGAGGGGGGATGGGAGGGAGAAAGAGGGAAAGAAGTATTGATTGGTTGCTTCTCCCAAGCCCCCAACTAGGGACCTGGCCAGCAACCCAGGCATGTGTCCTGACCAGGGATCTAACTGGCAACCTCTGGGTTTACAGGCTGGTGCTCAGTCCACTGAGCCACACTAGCCAGGCAAGGTGTTTATTCTACAACCTAGAAGTCGCACTGCTAGATATATACTCTAGAAAAACTCACACGTATATAGGAGACAGATAAAATAATGTTTATAGCAACAATGTTTATAAAAGCAAAAATATTATAAATCCATCAACAGAATACATAAATTATGATATATTCACAGAGTGGAACATTATATTCCAGCAAAATTGTATGAAATCCAGTTACCTGCAACAATGTGGATCAATCTTGGCAATGTCATATTGAGTGAAAAAACAAACATGTGCCAAGGTCTACATATAATATTATATAACACATTATAATACAATACATTATTATATATAATATAATATATAATTATACATAATAATATATAATGTAAATTTTATTATATTGAAAATAAACAAGACTAAACAACATATTTATTGTTTAAGCTTATATTCATTTGTGAGAAAACTATATTTAAAAATGATGGAGGAAAAAATACAATAAAAATTTTTTTTAAATAAAATAAAACCAATGGAATAATTTTGCCTAGGTTGGTATGGCTCCGCTGGAGCATCACCCAGTAACCAAGAGGTTGCAGGTTTGATTCCTGATCAGGGCACATACCTAGTTTGCAGGTACGATCGCCTAAGCGGGTGCATATGGGAGGCAACCAATTGATGTTTCTCTCTCACATCAATGTTTCTCTCTCCCTTGCCCTCTCTCTAAAAGCAATGAAAAAATATCTTCAGGTGAGGATAAAAACAAAACACAATGGAATAATTTTAAAAACTGGGGAGGTAGTCATTACAGGGAGAGAAGTCGGGAATGGTAGGGTGAGGACCACATAGCTGCAAGTTATTTGTAACTTTCTAGTCCTTTGGTTGGATGGTGGGTTCATAGATACTCATTTTAATTTCCTACTTTATAACTAACATATATATTAGTATCTTGTGCATCACATTTTATATGTAAAATTATATTTACATATAACATAAATACATATTACATTTGTATGTGCATATTTAAAGATACCAAAGTTAAATAAAAGAACATACTAGCCAGATGTAGACATTTAAAAAAGATAACAAAGATGACTTTAAGGTTTTCATCCTGATCAACTGGAAGAATTGAGATGTCATTTGTTAAGAGAGGAAGTGTGGAGGGAGGGGCAGGCTTGCAAGTCTGGGATAAGGGAAGGGGCTAGGTTAGAGACAGAAATGTAGAAGTCATCTGTAAAAATGATATTTAAAGCCCAGAGACTGAATGAGATCCCTTGGGGTGTGACCATAAGTAGAGAGCCAAGATGTGGCAGTCAGGGAGACAAAGAGGAACTGGCAAAGGAGAAGGAGAATCCAGTGTGGGAGGACAAAATTCATGGCAGGGAAGCATGATAGAAGTCAGGTAAGAAAGTGTTTCTAGCCCTGGATGGTGTGGTTCAGTGGATTGAGTGCTGGCCTGCAAACTGAAAGGTCACTGGTTTGATTCCCAGTCAGGGCAGGTCAAGGCACATGTCTGGGTTGGGGGCCAGGTCCCCAATTGGGGGCATGTAAGAGGCAACTGATGATCAATGTATTAATTACATTGATGTTTCTGTCCCTCTTTTTCTCCCTCCCTTCCCCTCTCTCTAAAAGTAAATAAATAAAATCTTTAAAAAACAAAAAGGTGTTTCTAGAAGGGGAACGTGATCACCTGTATCAAAGGCTGCTGATCACCAAGTAAAATGACACTGACAGTTGACTTTTGGACTTGGAAACATGGCAGTCACAGGTAGCCTTGAGAAGAGGAATTTCAGCAGGGTAGTTTGGGCTCAAGAGAGCCCATACCTCAGAATATTATGAGCCTGTGTGACAGAATGAAGAAGCTCCCTATTCATTGATATGGGAAGATAGCAAAGATACATTGTTAAGTCAAAAGAAGAAAGACGTAGAACAATGTACATGATATGCCAACTTTTATGTAAAATACATGGGGGAATAAGAATGTATATTACTGTTTGCTTGAATATGCATAAAGAAGCCCTGGAAGAATACACAGGAATTAGTCACACTGAGGGCAGGGATGGGAAAGACGGTAGGCAGGGGCGACGATGAGAACTTTTATTATATACAGGGTCCGGCACTAATAACACCCCTTTTTTATTATAAAATCATAACCATGTAATTCTGTAACATAACAGTATCACACTCAAGCACACTATATGACATTTTAAGTGAAATGTTCAAATTAAAACTATAAATTATTACACCCATGTTATTACCCTACCAACGACACTCAAGCAGGTGTTGCTTCTGCCAGGCCCTGTACATTTTAATATATTGAAAACTTTTTTTGCACATGTGAATGTATTACCTGTTCAAATGATGAATTAATTATAAAAATTAAATAGTTTAAGTTAATAAAAAAGAAATACAAAGAATGGAGGAGGAGGGGAATAGATGGTGAATGGAGACCATCTTCTGAGATGTTTTGCTGTGAAGGGAAACAGAGAAGGGCAGATGCTGGAGGGGGACATAGAGCTAAGAAGGGTTTGTTTAAAGCTGTGAGAAATTACAGTGTTCTCAGGGCTGCTGGGAATAATCAAGTAGAGAGGAGTGATGCTGCGGGAAAGGGAGGAACAATCCCTGGAGTGAAGACATTGGTGATTAAAAAGGCCTGGTATCTCCCCACAGAAGGAGAGGTGGGGATGGGATGTGGTAGCGGAATTGGGAAGTTCTCTTCTGTCTCCTTCTATTTTCTCAGAAAAGCAGAAGCAAGATCATCAGCTGAGAGTGAAAAGAGCTCAGAAGGACATTGGACATTGGAGGACAGGAAACAGAAATTTACCCTGACAAAGACTGGCACCCTTCAGTGAGTCCAGAGATAATGATAAAGAGACTACAGAGCCAGACACAGGGAATTTATGGACTGTGGAGTGTGGGAAGGTCCTCAAATTATCTGAAGACTCATTTATCACTGTATTTCATTGTCTCCCTCACTAGATTCTAAATTGCAAGAGACAGTGATGGCTTTGTTCTTACTGTCCACTGTATCCCCAGCCTGTAGTTTAGTACCCAGCATGTAGTAGGTGTTCAAAAAAAGATTTGTTGAATGAATGAATGAATAAAAATACTAGAAATAATTGATAATGACTCAAAGTTCTCAGTGTAAAAGACACTCTGGTAGTAAATGACCCACACCCAGCACATAATGAGCTCTCTTATTGCACATCCTCAGGATGCACTGGGGCTCACTGAGGCCCAGGATTTGGTGTGATTTGTGCACTCTGCCGTTCATGGCCCAGTTCACGTCCAATGTGCACTGTGTCCCACTGGGAGACAAGGAAGATGGCTCACTCCCTGCTGTTCTAACCTCGGAATGAAGGGCTGTCAGGGACAAGCAGGAGGGAAGCCACTGCAGATGCTGGTCAGAACAGCAAGCTTCCTTCCGGGAGGCGGAGTGCAAGGCTAATGATAGTAATAGTGCAGGAGATGAAGGGCAATTGTCTGGAGGGGCGTGGGTGTGAGCAGAAACTCAGTCACAAAAACATCGTGCACAGATCACAGGGCAGAGATCAGGGAGGCCAGGAAGATGGAGGAAAGGCAGATGGAGTGCAGAGGACAGACTGAGGAGTTCCAGTGGGTAGGGGTCCCAGGTGAAGTTTACTAAGCAATAAATATTGAGCACGCCCTGAAGTAGGTTACAGGGGAACAAAAACAAATGAGATCTTTGTTTTCTAGTATATATGGGTTCAGGGGGACAGGCAATAAACAGTAAACAAATACAAGATCCTTTCAGAGAGTGAGATGAGTTGGAAAGAATGAAACATATTAATGAAATAGAGTAGGTGGTTTAATGACAAGAAGAGCCAACCAAGTAAAAGTGAGAGTGAGGGGGACACAAAAGTTTCCCAAAACAGGGAATCAAAAGTGCAGGGGTGCTAAGAGAATGATTTTAGGTGTTCTAAAACATCAAGAAGTCCAGTCTGGCAGGAACATTATTTGAACACTGAGGAAGAATACAGGTTGAAGGGCCTCTCCTAACAAGGAGTTCAGATTTATTCCAAGTACAATGAAAAGGCACTCAAATATTTTAAGCAGGGAAGAGCATTCTGAAGACTAGTTTGTAAAGGGCAAGGGCAGGATCAAAGGAACAGCTAGGAAGCTATTGCACTATTCCAGATGAGAGATGATGGCTTGGACCAGGATGAGGGCAACAAAGTTGGAGAGAAGTGGATGGATTCAGGATATATTTTGGATGCAGAGCTCACGGGACTTGCTGGTGAATTAGATACAAGGTGGGAATTAGTAAGAAAAGGGAAAGGGAGGGAGGACATTTCCTAGGTTTTTAGCCTGAACAAGTGGAATGGGGAACAGTGGGAGAGAAATCGAGACATGTATTTCAGCTCCATTAGCTTCACATGGCTATTAGACATCCAAGTGGAGATGTCGCTCGCGTAGGCTGTTGGATAAATGAGTCTGGGGCTCTGCATATAAATTTAGGACTCTCTGACATTTACACAGTGTTTAAGCCCTGGGACTGGATGACATCACTGGACAGAGAATGTGGAAAGACAAGAGAGACAAGGACTAAGTCCTCAGAAGCCCAAACATTTAGAGGTGGAGAAGAAAAAGACTGAGAAGGAAAAGCTAGTGAGGTTGGAAGGAAATAAGGAGAGTGCAGTGTCCTAGAAGCACAACCCAAATAAAACCGGATTGTGATAGAGATGAGTGGGGTGGGGTGGGGGTGAGATTGGGGGCAGGAGAAGCTACTTTTGATAGAGAGGTTAGGGGAGGCCTCCTTGAAAAGGTGACATTGGATCTGAGTGAAATATTAATGAAAAGAGTGAGTCATTGGTAAAAGCCAGGGGAATAATGGTCCAAGCACAGGGAATAGCAAGTTCAAAGACCTTGTGGCCAGTTAAGCTCCTCTAGTTCTAGAAACACAGATCAGCTCCAGTGTAGCTGGTGCATAAAGTGTTAAGAAACTGGAGAACTATCTAGGGGCTAGTCGTATAGGGCCTTGTAAGTCACAGTAAGCAGTTTGGGTATTCTGAGTGCTAGATAAACTGAGTAGTGTGACTTGAACTACTTATTTTAAAGATGATCGGGTTGCTTTGGAGACAATGCATTGTAGCAGGGCCAGAGTGGGATGGGGGATCCAGTTATTGGGATAATCCAAGGATGGTGCGAGATCTTCGCTGCCACCCCCACCTTTCTCCCCACTCCTCACTCTCCACCAGGAGTGAAACAGAGTTGGGGACGCAGAGCTTAGCAACAAAGGTAACCATGGGTGTCCGTGGTGTTGGGGTGACTGGGTGGAGAAGCCCGTCATCAAAACCCGGTGAACCAGACGGGCGCTCACCCTCCGCGACCCTCACCAACCTTCCACCTGGGACACAGCTGAGCGCGCCTCCCGTGGTGCGGCAGCGGGAGGGTTAAATCGTGTGGCCTACAGGCGGGAGGGGGAGAGGCGGAGACCGAGCGCTCGGAGGTGCCGCGCTGAGTCCCGCCGAGCCGAGCGCAGCGCGAGCCGAGCCGAGTCGAGCCGAGCCGAGCATCTCCCGCCGCCGCCACCGCCCCGCGCCCCAGGCGCCCGCCCCCCACCCTCTCCAGCACCCCGCTGCTAGCCAAACCCCCTGACCATGCCCCGTGCCCCCTCCGC